>OY482674.1:19305685-19760685 GCA_960531455.1 Urophora cardui
GCATTATAATCTGAAATGAGAAGAAAAAATTACACAATGTAAACTAAATAAAACATGAATAAACATGATTGTGCAAACATAAATCCAAATTATTAATAGGCTAAAATAAACTTTTGTCCGCGCTTATACTAAAACCGATTTTGAAACAAAGAACACCATTAGCAAGATATTCCTCTCTCAAATAGAACTGTGACAATTTTTATTAGAATTGGTTGGAAAATTGCCGTTTAGTTTGTCGTTACTACAAGTCAGGTGAAAGTATCTGAGAAAGCTAAGAACAGCAACAGAGCAACAGAAAATAACACAATATGTACTACAACTATGTATGTATATCTTTTATTTGCATCACCAAAATGAATGAGTTCATTTCTTTCTCAGGTTCTTTAGCCTTAGATTTTTCTTTGCCTAAGTCTGCTTACAAATCAATATTAAATAACTAAATTGTATAATATCTAATTTATCATTAAGCAGTCTGTAAGTCACTTTTTTGTACTAGATTACTAATTAATAATAATAAATAAATAAATAAATAAAATAACAAGTAGAAGACGAAGATTAAGGGAAAGAAGTTTGATTTATACAGTCGTAAACGGAAACTGGTACAGACACTATAAAAAGAAAACAATTGGAGGTTAAGGAAGCTGCAGAGGCTTATGAACAACGAAAACAACAACAACAACAGCAACCACAACGAAAACAAAATGAACAACGAAAACAAAATCAACAACGAAAACAAAATCAACAACGAAAACAAAATCAACAACGAAAACAAAATCAACAAAGAAAACAAAAACAACAACGAAAATAATATCAACAACAACACAAACAAAAACAACAATGCCAACACCAACAACAACCACAACGAAAACAAAATCAACAACGAAAACAAAATCAAGAACAATTACAATAGAATTAGAATTACGAACAACAACGAAAAAACAACTACAAAATAGTAATATCAACAACAACAAATTTTATAGAAAAACTAGTCGCCTTTTAGTTCTAGCAAAGTCCTTAGAAAGACTGTCGCGTTTCGGCAATAGATGGCACTCTAGTACATACTTGATGTGTTAAGTCTAGTACTAAGTTCACGGTCGTGAAATTACGCCAGCAACATGCATTTATTTTACCTTAAAATGTTGCCAGAAACATTTTGTGTCAAATGAGAATAAATGACGGAACGGAAGCTGAGCAAATGTAAAAAAACACAAATTTGGAAGCATCGTCTCAGAATCAACTTTTAAATTTTGGGAAGAAAATCAATAAGGTTGTTCTCTGTGTCTAATCTTTTTGCCGAGATATCATGATATCTTGGGAAATTTGCCACACAGAGAGAGAGCACCTTTAAGAAAATAAAATTCTAACTGACCTCATTGTGAACTAGCATGTTAGTCATATTCTTTCCACTCTTTATACGACTGTTGTCGCTTCGCTTTGCTTGCTTCAATTTCGAATTAATTAATTTTTTATCTGAATAAAATAAAATACTTAAAAAAAGAACTACATAGAATCATAAGTTAAAACTCACTTCTCATAGAAGACTATTGTGAATGTAATAACATGGTTGCATTTCCCGTGATATTTTTCTCATGATATCAAATATCACGGGTTGGGGTATGACAAATTTGCCGAACCTCCAAATTTGACAAGACGTGTATTTTGTTGTTGTGCTCGGCAAATTTATCACACTTATGTCATCTCGGCAAATTTGCCAGGCCAAAATTACACAGAGAGAACAACCTTACTGTTTTGTTTTATACGAAATATAAATGTCAGCTTCAACAAATGTCACTTTTTGCTCGAACTTAAATGGCATTGTCTATCTAAATTAGCGTGAGAAATGTTGCTGGCATAATGTTGCTAGCATGTTGCGCAGCGTTTTCACGGCAGGAACTTAGTAAGACTTTGTCGTGAAATACCTGTGGAAGTTCATGAATGTTTCACGACCAATTTTTCTGTATGAATTTTAACAGCAGTTCGCGTGAAACTTGAACTTAGTAAGTACTATGCTTTAGGTGATATTCTATTTGAAAAACAAAATAGTACATTTCGTCGTACCATACGAAAACTAGCACTTTCAAAATTTTTTACAAAGAAATTCTATGAAAGAAACTTTAAAAGTGCTAGCTTTCGTATAGTACGACGATATGTACATACTTACACATGTATGTACACTAAAAATATTACTTATAGGTACACTAACTGTAAATATGTACCTAATATGAGTCAGTTCTATATCAATAAAACAAAAAAAACTAATATACAAAGTTCAATAACAAAAGCAGATAACACATTACTCATAATACACTTTTTTTAGAATTTGTTGTAGGTACTTAATTCGCTAATATTTCTTTCGCGATACAAATTTGGATGGGTCTATGTATCTGTTACTAATAGGAAAGTGTCGTGTTTTGAACCGAATTTTTAATACAATACCATTTCATATCAATGAAAAGTTACTTATATAAATAGCCAATCGCTCAAGTAATGGAAAAAAACATCACTGTACTTAAATGATACTTCAGACGAATACCTATGTAATGTTGATACCTAACTTGTTTTGAATTTAAATTACTCATTATAAAAAAAGCACAAATTTGTTTAACTCATTAAAAATTAACTCAGTTATTAAGTAATAAGTATTTTGTTGTTAGTGCATTAACATTTAAGGGGAAAAGCTATACGCTTATGAATATTTTTTAATTAACACAAACGCACAGCATTACCCCCTAAAGGTAAAGCGATTTTCACTGATTTATTTTGTAATTTAAAAACGGCCTTAAAAATTGAGCATAAAAAAATTAATGCGTTGTAAGAAAAAATTGCATATAAAAACCAGGTATGTAAGTGCCTACATATGGCTAGCGTAGAACTAAACTGGTCTATCTAACAAAATACAAAAGTGGAGAAAACAGATGAAACGCGTTTTAATGCGGTGTGCGATTGTTGATGTATGTTAAGTGAATATTGTAAATTATTATGTTAGCTTAATAGTTAACTTAACATTCTGCATTAAAAAAAAATTATTATAGAAACGTGTTTCATATAATATTTGTTTGTAACAACAAAAATTGTTACATAGACCACTTTAGAATTTTTAATTTTTAAGGAAGTTTGAACTACAAATTGGAAATTATATGAATAAAACAACAAAAACTATGTGAAAGGAAGTACTTTAATTGCAAAAATAACATACACATTTTCGTAAATGATCACATCTGCGTTAAAAGTAACAGTAACCTAGTTTTCTCCACGGCGAGCTAGTAGAAAATCTTCTGGATTGTTTTCTGTTTCAGCTCTGCGGTTTACATGTGGAGAGACAGGTAAAAGGAGTGATGAATCGGTGGTACAAATTTCAACATTTTTTTTATATCCTGCATTTTTTTGAATTTCAAAACGCGTATGTTGCTGCCCTGATCTGGTGTAAAATTCTGCAAGAACTCTATGAAATCATGTAGGTTCACGCTAGATTTCTTTATATCGACGGATTTATATGTTTCACAATAATCATCATTAAACTGCATCATAGATTCACCCTTGATAAATTTTGCCTTTCGCATTTAGGAAACTTTTGCACCGTCGTCTACTATACTCTGGTAGTCCCTGAACATTGGCCGTAGTTCGTGAAATGACATAAATTTCCCCACCATATTATTAACATCAAAAGGAGCATGCTTTCTACAATTTTTAAGCAATTCCATCCACTTATCTGGTGCAAGATCATACTGGTGTATGGTAGTCTATGCTAGTTGGACCACTTTAGAATTTCTTGAAATGACAAAAGGACGTGAATTCTAAAGTGACATTTTTATCGTTTGGACACTTTGGTGCAGAAATAAGACCTACATCAATTTTGCATGGATAAATTTATGATTTTCAAGTTCAAAAATGTACATAACTCGATTTCTGAAAAAATGTTAGATAGACCAGTTTAGTTCTACGCTAGCCATATGTATGTATGTAGGTACCCAGCAAACACAGTCTCTAACGTTAGAAATTTTGTCGAGATTACTTTAGATAACTAGTGTAATTCTCTATATATTCTCAAATCGATAACTAGGGTTGAAAACTACACTAGAATTCGATTAGCGAGTGATTAGAGAAGGAGCCAAATCTCACGCCTTTTATCAATTCTCAATATATTTCTGTGATATATTGAATATACATACATATATAGAAATTAGATACTAAAAAATGGTAAAGTTATTATTACCGTAGTACAATGTTTTCCATTAAAAAGTACAAGTACCTTTAATTTAAATAATAAGACTGAATTTAGTTTAAATTTCAGTTCTTATAAATGTGGTAAACATATACATGTCAATATATATAATCATATGCAATTTAGGCACATATTGCGTTAATAAAATCTAAACAATGAAAAAATCATGTAAAAGGAGACAAAGCTTTGTTTTTCATTTTAATTGGAAATATTTGCTAATTCTGATAGAATCTCATTAGAGAACTACATTAGAATTCGATTCGAGAATTATAATTTTCTCGATTTGAGAATTAGGTACCCTTTTGTTTGAGAACGCTATGATTCTCGATAGATTTTCGAGTCGTCCTCTAACGTTAGAGGATTGAGAATGAGGCTAGTTCTCGAGTCATTCTCAAATCGATAACTAACCTCAGTGTTTGTTGGGTAGGTACATAGTACATAACTAAGTACTGGCCTAAACCTAGATCGAGTGAGAGTTCCAACTCTAAGTTCTGGAACCACAACTCCACTTAGAGAAATTCTTGCTTTGCCTATACAAAGCAAAGCAATAAGTTGAAGCTTAACTGATGCTTAAAAATAGAAGCCGAAGAAGGAGGGAAGAAGAAGGGGTTTGGGGGTTAAACGCCCCCCCATGACCAAATCTAAGTTGCAATGATTTTGCAAAAATTTTCAAAACACAGTTTATAAATTTTGCATTGAATCTTGACTCATAATTTTTGACAAAATTAGTACATACAATAATTTTACGGAAGAAGAAATTGGTGAAAGTTGCAAAAAATAAGGTTGGCCAATACATAAGTTCGGCACTTTGAATTGCACTTGGAGCTTTCCGAAATTACAAAGTTGCGTAGCATATGTTCGTTTGAAATATTTCAAAAAATTGTACTGATAACAAAAAATTTTCATTTTGTGAAAACAGTGAGCAGTTTCAATTAACAAGTACTGTAAACAGTACTATTCAGGACCTGGTTAACTAGGTTTTGATGAATCAGAATTAGACCAGATAAGTCAACTATTTTGGCAAAGGGATGTTCTCATTGTTTGTTTACGTTTGACGGAAACACGGTGTATTTTATATAATGCGGATACCGCGTAAGGTGGGCGTAGCCACACCCATTTTCAAAATTAGTATCAATTATCCGACTAAGCATATGAATATTACTCTTCGTGCAAAATTTCATTCCTTTATGACTTTTAGTTACAAAGATGTCACGTCACAAATTTCACAAGGCCATTTTAGAAATGTTTTTGTAAAAAAGTAGGCATGGTTATACACCGATTTCGCTAAATTTTTTAACGTATATTAGTACAAGTAATAAAAGTTTAACCCTAAGTTTCGTCATGTGGCCGCTGTGGTGCAGTTGGTAGAGTGCTCGCCTGCTATACCAGAGGTCTCGGGTTCAAACCCCAGTCCGAGCAAACACCAAAAAAAAATTTTCTAATTAGTAAAAATCCAATTATTGGGTTTTTTTAAGAGCAGCGGTCACCTCTCGGCAGTGGGCGGCATACCCTCCGAGAGTATTTCTGCCATGAAAAAGCTTCTCACAAAAAAATGCATTCGCCGTTCGGAGCCGGCATAAAACTGTAGGTCCACCCAATTAGTAGGAAAAACAAAAAAGGAGCACACCTCGAATTGGGAGAGAAGCTCGGCCATAAAACTCGTCAGAGTTATAATAGCGCCATTGTATTATATTATTATTATTATTCGTCATAACATATCAATTATAATAATTATTTTTTGAGTTATGGGCTCCGAAATCTCGTAGATTCCTTTGTCCAAAAAGGGGCGGTGTCACGCCCATTTTCAAAAGTTTTTCTGTTTTTTGTTTCCGGCCTATTGTGGGACTCATGCCACAAAATTTCAATCAATTATCTTTATATTTGACAGAATTCTTTTCCGTACCTCGAAGAATCGCAATGTTAAACGGACTTTTATTATAGCCATGTATTCATAAAAGTGAGAATAATATGCCACCATATCACAAATTCTCTATCAAATACAGAACAATTTTTACAACCAAAAAAATTTCTTGGTTATAATTTTAAGCATCAGAGTATGCAGTTTCAGGAAAGTTAGAGAACATTTAAATTTATGATGTATGGGTCTGGATATCTGCTTCAGCAAATATGTTTATCTTAGCGAAAAATGTATGCGAATGCAAACCAAAATTAAAAACCCCCCCAAGGCTAATTCCTGCGCACGGCCCTGTATACAGGTACAGTAAAACCTCCCTTGGGCGGACACTCACCGTCGGGCAAATTTTGTCCGCCCAAGAGAGGTGTCCGCTTAAGGGAGTGGGTTCATATTTTAGAAATTTTTTGGATTTAAAGGATTTATTTATTCATATTTCACTAAAAAAAAACAAGGATTCTTATGTCTTCAAAATTTCACTTAAATACATAAATATGTACATATACATATGTACATATGTATGTATGTATATACATAAAGTATTACATACATATTAAATTACAATTAGTAAGTTGCTGAGATAGTTCTCAATGTTGGGATATATTTTAAACAGGGACCGGGAGTTTTATTCCTTTTATAATAAAACACCAAAGAAAAAATTTATATTTGAAGGAATATTTTATTTGGACAAAAATAATGAATCAAGTTGGAGTTTTATTTTTTAAAGACAACGATAAAATAAATACTTGGTGTTTTATTTTTTAGCTCCATCGATAAAACAAAAACCTGGAGTTTTATTTTTTAACTCCAAAATAAAACTCCAGGGCCAATAACTAGCGAACCCCTTAACCGAATTGCATAAATTTTGTATCAGATGAAAGGTAATTCAGTAGGCTTTTGAATGGTGGCAACCATACTAAATTGGGAAAAATTTAAAAATAGGTGGCAACCTTGGTTTGAGTGGTAACCTTGGCATGGGTGGCACCATTAAAAAGCTCATTGAATTACCTTTCATCTGATACCAAATTTATGCAATTCGGTTAAGGGGTTCGCTAGTTATTGGCCCTGGAGTTTTATTTTGGAGTTAAAAAATAAAACTCCAGGTTTTTGTTTTATCGATGGAGCTAAAAAATAAAACACAAAGTATTTATTTTATCGCCGGTGCTAAAAAATAAAACACCAAATTTTTATTTTATAGCTGGCGTTTTTTAAAAAAAATCAGTAAAATTAATAGAGCCCAGGTTATTGATCCTCGAGGTCCTGGGATGAAAGTAAAGTTAATAATTTTGCCCAAGGACACAATCTAGCCCTGGAGTTTTATAGCATCGAAAAAAATAATAATTTTTATTTTCGGTCCCTGATTTTAAATTATTTAAAAAATTGTGAAATTGTCGGTTGACGAGGGGTTTTTTGCTTATTTAAAATAAAATTATTTTGCAGATGGCTTTCAAATTTCTGCAACAATTCAAATGCAATAAGGTTTTCCGTGCAAAATCTTTTCAAATTTGAAACTGCAGTCAAAGCCATTTCGTTCGAGGAGATTGCATTACCTACTTTCAGCGGTCGTTAGTATTGGTATTATCATCTTCAATGGTTTCGACGTTTTCGTCAGTTAGAACATCTAACTGGAAACCGTGAATGTTGTTATATCTTCCAATAAAGTCATGCGGACATTTGTTTTAATTGGTGATTCCCCTTTCATCGTAGCGCTTGTCCGCCTAAGAGAGGGAAATTTGTTCTAAAAATTGAACCTAAACCTTGGTGCATGAAAAAATGTCCGCTCAAGGGAGGTGTCCGCCTATGAGAGGTGTCCGTTAGGGGAGGTTTCTCTGTATATACATATATATGTATATGGACTACAGATAACACTATTTAAATATAATAAAATTTTCTTAAAACATACAGTCGAGTCTGGATATAGTGAACTAATTTTTGCACGGCCTGTTCATAGTATCCAGGCTGTTCACTATATTAAGGTTGACATTTTTTTTTAAATAGCATAGTTTAGTTGATAAAAATTCATGTCTGTAAATGTAAGATTAACATATCATTCGAATTAATTAATACTTTGGAAAATACAAATATTTATATGAATTTTTCTTTAAAGAATTCGCGAATAGATGTTTGCTTTTGCGTTCGGAAAGTGATTTTTGGACCGCTTTCTCGCGCAGGCTTGTCAATGCTAGTATGCCAGCAAATCAGTAGTGTTGGCTTCAGGTCATGCGATTACGAGAATTTTTTTTTATTCCCTAAATTGTGGATTTGGCTACAACATACGTATTTGCCAAGGATGAAACACTAGTGCCTCTTTCGATTTCCTTAACAATTTCAGCGTTTTGCTTTAACGAAAGGAATTTTCTCGCGGGCATAATAAAACTTAATTTATTAACACACTAAAACTTTTAGAAACAGATAAAACAGCACACATTCACTCAGGAGTGGTCTGCATCCGACAGGAAACAAATAAACACTGGCATCAAACTGAATAAAATTTTCCAGGAATAAACATAAAATGTGCATTTTCGAGGAACACCCGATTTTACATACATATTTCTGGTTAATTTTTGTTTTTTGTTTGTCACTTTTGCTTACCGTTGCGTTTAAAATTTTGTTCACTATTTAGAGGCTTTCGATAGTTCACTATTTAGAGTACTCCATGTAAATATTTCGGTGTTCACTATATAGAGTTGTTCACTATAGCGGGGATTCACTATATCCAGACTCGACTGTACATACATACATGCATACCTACGAAATGCAAATGAAGAAAAATTAAACGAAATCATAAGCAAGTCAACAGCAACAACAACGAGGAAAAAAAGAAGAAAATTAAAGAAAAAAGACAACAACCGCAGATCAGTAAAGTAATAAATAGTTGTTTGTAGCACAGCATTAGCCACAGCCACCTCATACATAACTACCTAGTCAAGAGCCTCGAAACATGTATGTATGCATGGGGGCAGAGACGAGATCAGCGAGATCAGTGAAAGAAGAAAAAAACTACACATATCAGTTACTTTGCTTGTATTGAGGCATTAAACATTGAGCTAAAGATAGATGTAGGAACGGCATAGATGAATAAAGCGCATAGTAAATAGAAAGTCAAGTCAAGCTGTGAACATCGCAAGCGAGACGCGCACAGTGTGTGAACACTCTTAGGCCAACAAATGCTGCCTCAAAAAAGTCTTTAGTTTTCATCGAATTACAAAAAAGGAAAATCGCATACAAGTCGCAATACAAATTTGAGTTGAGATATTAGTTAATAGGTACTTCTTTCAAAAACCTGCGTATAGTAAATTCCTTCATAGGCTACGAAAACCCCAAAAAAAAGGTTGAAGCGCGTTTATAACTTTAAATTCTATTTTATGTAGAATCACTCTGCAAAAGTGATACGTTGGCGTATGATTTTTGAAAATAGCCAGTGCTACGAAACGGCACACTGTGGAACATAGAAGCTTTTTCAAGTGAGTGATAGACAATGAAAGAAAAACGAAAAAAAAGCATAAGATGGATAATACGCACTCTCTTTGGCGTTGGATAAATGTTGATCATACATATGTACATACATACATATATTTTTGCAAAATCATTATTGCCATAGGTACATAGAAACATGCATATGTAGGTACACACTTTATACACTCAGCCAAGAAAAATGCAAATCAAGAAAATTTATTTGGAATTTTCTTATGTGGATTATTTTTGCGTTGCTTTGCTTTTCCTCTAGTAAGTAGTTGAATATATACATACAAGATCTAAAAGTTTCGAGAACATATGTACATATTAGACATATACGCCGCCGATTGACGCCGCCGCCGCCGCGCCGATTCCCTTCATAATCGGCCGCCGCCGCCATAATCCGTGAAATCGGCGCGGCGGCGTGCGCTGGCGCGCCATACCCGTATGGAGCGAGATGTGTACATATTTTCATAGTTTTTCTAACTGCTAAAGTTCTTCAAAATTAAAAAAAGGAACCAATCGACGTGTTTTGACCTCAGGAACACGAAGCTGAATGCGGAAATGTTTTATTTTTTGCCGGTTAAAAGTTATTAACAAAAACTTTGGCTGTTCCCTACTTTACTAGCCTCAGTCTTAAAGAATTTAAGCTACAGTTCGTTTGCTTACATAATTTTTTCTCAGATACGGTACTTTTCTGGGATCTCTTCCATTTAGTCCTACTTCTCGAGGTCTGTTGCTAATTTTTCTACTCAAAACTGCACCATTTCAACCCTCCTTGATATCATTAGATGCCGAAAATGATCCCAAACATGCCTCCAGAATCGAAAACTCATAGTTTGAACGTAAGAAAGTTGCTGTTTTTGAATAGCCCTCACAGTTGTCGAACCTCAGCCCTATAGGGAATATTAAAGAAGATCAAAAATGGAAAAATAAGCAAGAGTTATGGAAAAAAAAATTAAAGAAGCTTGGTACTTAATACCAGTTGCAAATTGCGCTAATTTGGTCAACCCTATGCCACGAAGAAGTAAGGAAGTTATAAAAAATAAAGGAGCTTCAACTAAACATTAGTTTAAATCTAGCTGCAGCAGTAATATTGTAGTTTATTTGAAAAAACAATCGAATTTAAAGTTTGTCCCTATTATTATTTCCAACTTAAATTATACATTTCATTATTTTTATTCATAAAAATTAAATTATTATACAAAAACCACCCCAGAGTCATTGAAGCATGTCCTCTCCGTGTAAGCATCAATATATGGTAATTATTATTTGGTCTTAAAATGAAATAAACAGGGTTTGAATTTGCTTGCTGCAAAATAGCAATAGCCAATGTTTTTTGCTTATTGCTGAATTCAGCCGAGCCAAAAACGAAAACACGAATCATTCGCTTCAGTTTTCAGCTGAGTCGTATTTGCTTGTGTAGTTAAAGGTTCAGACATTGGTGACTTGTAAGTATTTCAGTATCGTTAACCTTATTGAAACTTTATCGCTATCCATGTGAGCTGTTAGTGGTGCCGTAAATCTGTAAACAGCTGACACAGCTGTCGAGGCAGATCTTGGAAGGTAGGCGCATAGGCGAATTAAGAAATTTCCCATGTAGTTTGTTATTGTAATTGGTAGATTGTAATGTCAAAATAATATTTCTCCTTGTTAAAATCTGAATTCGCTTGGGACTCGCCCATTACTATTGGCCATGATGTGAATTCGCTTTGTTTTTCATATTATAATCTACCTTTGTAAATAAAGAAAGAAGTTTCTGCATTCGCCAATGCGCCTACCTTCCTAAATCTGCTTTCACAAGTGTCAGCTGTTTACGGATTTAGGGTTGCTAACCAAAATCCAATTGGTCTGCAAGTTAACGATACAGCTACAGAATTACGATAAGGCACCAATGACTAGTAACACAGCTTGTCGTAAGGTTGGTTGAATCAGCTGTTTTATAAGGTTACAGATAAGGCACTCTGCACACGAGGCGTATCGTCATAGACGCGTACCAGATATTTCATGTAGCGTCGATTTCCCTACGCCTCAAGATCTGCACACGAAGCGACATAAAACTTCGCTGCACAAAACAAACAAACAAATTAATAATACGGTATTTGCTTTAAATTTCGAAGCTTTAAATAGAAAAGATGAAAAATTTTATGGAATCTTCCATTTTCTTTAATTATACACAAATTTTTTCCGATTTTTTCCACTAATTTTACTGCTTTTATAAATTTCACCATGTGGAAAAATGTAAACAAACGTCTTCTTCTTCCTGTTTTCTAAGCGTAGTACGCCTAGCTACCAGCACTGCTTTACGCCAAGCGACATGTAGCCAGCATACTTTGACGAATGCATGAAGCTGACGACTCGTGTGCAGCCTTCAATTGAAATATACGTGCGCGACATCAAAGCGTACAGCTTTCGTCTGTAGTATCTAATACGCGTCTAAAAGAGTACGCTCCGTGTGCAGAGTGCCTTATGTTATGTTCAGACACAACCTTAATTGAACATTAAGAGCCTTCATTCAATTTTCAAGCCCAATGATTCTCAATTTACCATACAAAAATTGACCAAGTTAATGCTTCATTAGAAATTAATGAGTTGTTAATGAAGAACAATTCTGCATGCAACCCTGTTAAAAGGTTTGTTTCATAAGTAAAATGAAATGTCATGAAAAGAGAAATGTGATTAGCGTCAGTGTCCACTAAACAGGTTGGTTCGTCAGATCAGCTGCATTCTTGTTCTTCATCACCTATCAAATTTGTTTTTATTTCTGCTTATTTTATACATGCATTCGTGTTTACGATTGGTAAAAATTGTGAGATGAATGTCAAATTATTTCGTCCTCCTTGCAATTTTGACATTTAGGTCACGAGAGTTTGATATTCAGCTCACGGCGTGTATGTATCTTGAGCCGACCTGTTAAATGGGCCAAGTAAATTAAATATGTCTGAACACCAAATCTAAGGATGTTCAATCAACCCCAATTGACTTAATTAATTTTTATGTCTGAACATGATATAAGTCACCAATGTCTGCACTTTAAGCCAAGCAACTCAATTTGAGAGGGTTGCTTTGTCGACGTCCAAACACGGAGACACGAAGTTGAGCAACCCGCTGCTTTTGTTCGTTTGTTGGTGAGAAGGCGACGAGGAAAGGAGGGGGGCACCAAGTCGTCGGTGCTCGGACAACACGCTTTGTGCAGCAATTCTTATCGCCAGTGACCAATCAAAACGTTCGAAGAATGCCAGAACAAAACATAATGAACAAAAGTTGGCCAGCGACGAGTTGATGTGTTTGGACAAATGGAAGACAGAACAGCGGCACAAAAGAGAATCGTTGGATAATTTCGCGGCAGAGTTGCTGTGTTTGGACACGGACTTTTACTTCCAGCAATTAGTTGAGTGGTAAATTTTTGCTTACAGTTGCTTATTTTGCTGAAACTAGTTTTTAAGCAGAATTCAACATGAAAAGATGCTTACAAATGGACGTATATACATATTATGTGTACATACATACATACACACATAAGTAAATATGTATATGTATTTACCCTGCAAAAAAGTGTGCGACGAGTCTCTAAAAAGATTTGTCCGGGAGCGCTCTCTTTCGGGTACAATTAGTCTACAATTGTTCCCAATTGTACCCGAACGGGTACATATGTATACTAATTGTAGACGAATTGTACCCGAAAGGGTATCAAACGGGTACAATTAGTCGCACAAATGGATGTGTCGCATTTGCTACCCGTTCGGGTACAAAACGGGTACAATTGTGCGCTTTTGCTACCCCTTCGGGTACAAACTGGGTACAATTAGTCTCTTCATAGGACATGCTCAAACAAAAGAGAACACTTCAACCCATATAAAGAGATACAAATGGGTAGTAATCGCATGCTCCCTTGCGAGTTGTCCCGGATGTATCCCGGAGTGATCGCATTTTTTGCAGGGTATTTATCTATTTCTTTCATACATACATACTTACATATTTTCTGAATATTATGAATATTATATACATACATACATACATACATAAAAAAATCGAAATATGCATAAACAAATCGTTTCAGCAAAATAAGCAAAAGCAGAAAAAATGCAAAGACACAACTAATTGCTGGAAGTAAAATGAAATCCCCCAAATCACGCTGCTTTGCTTAACCCGGCGTCTCCTCAAAACAGAATTCTGTCATCACAAGCACCATTATAACATAGATTTCAAATGGAGACCGCCTCTGTCTTCTGGTATAACAGAGATGCCAAGGCAATTGCTTTAACAAGATTGCCTTAACATGAGCTGTCAGTTTGGTGATTTGACAGCTAATTTTTCATTTCAACGAAAAATTCACAGTGGCAACATCTCCACATTGAACGTGAAATTTCGCACGGCGTCCATTTGGCTTGAGTGTTTGGGCTTAAAAAATAAATAAAAAGAACATTAAGTGCATATATACAGTTTGCGAGCATCATCGCCAATTTTAAAAAATTTTTTTTAACTTTCTAAGTGCTTCTGCGTACACGGCATGCCAATTCGGCGCCATTTTGCAAATTATGTCTAACATAATGAAGTGCCCACGCATATGCAAACATGGATTTAACGCCGAAACTCCACAAAACAAAAATTATGTTAATTTTGTCTACCAGAATCATGTCTAAAATCCATGTTTGCATATGCGTGGGCACTTCATTATGTTAGACATAATTTGCAAAATGGCGCCGAATTGGCATGCCGTGTACGCAGAAGCACTTAGAAAGTTAAAAAAAATTGTTTAAAATTGGCGATGATGCTCGCAAACTGTATATATGCACTTAATGTTCTTTTTATTTATTTTTTAAGCCCAAACACTCAAGCCAAATGGACGCCGTGCGAAATTTCACGTTCAATGTGGAGATGTTGCCCCTGTGAATTTTTCGTTGAAATGAAAAATTAGCTGTCAAATCACCAAACTGACAGCTCATGTTAAGGCAATAAAGCAATTGCCTTGGCATCTCTGTTATACCAGAAGACAGAGGCGGTCTCCATTTGAAATCTATGTTATAATGGTGCTTGTGATGACAGAATTTTGTTTTGAGGAGACGCCGGGTTAGACATGATTCTGGTAGACAAAATTAACATAATTTTTGTTTTGTGGAGTTTCGGCGTAACTATGCAAGCAAACACAGCTCAGCTGAAAACTGAAGCGAATGAATCGTGTTCTCGTTTTTTACTCGGCTGGCCGAGTTTGCTAATTTACTTTTCGTTAGCAAAAGCAAAGCAAAAGCAAATGCAGCAAAAGTAGCTAAGCAATTTCAAACCCTGGAAATAAATGGAGAATTGCAAAATTTTGTCCCTATTATTTTTTCCAACAGTTTTTTAAAGTGCCTTATATATATATAAATATGTACATATGTAAATATATGTATGCATGTTTATTATCATACAAAATAAGCAAATGAATTTAAATTTACCCTTACATATGGATTTGTGTATATTCTTTAATATTTATTCTCTTTATTTTATATTTTAGTTTATGTAACAATTGTTTTTTGCTGTTAATAAAAAAGTTTCAACAATTTAAAATGGATATTAGTTTATTTATTCCATTCAGCCAGCGATATTAAGGTAACTAAATAAAATTAATATTTGAATAAGGATTGTGATTTGTAGATTTGGGGCAGGCGCGTCGCCGCCGCCGCCGAAATGTTTTTGTAATAGCGCCGCCGCCGCCGGAATCACTGTCGGCGTATATGTCTAGTACATATGTATATGTACATCATATTAAAACTACTCAAATAATCATATGCACAAACATACTTAAGACATAAAAATGTGGTTAAATTTTTTTCAACGCTCTAGTAGATTGCTTTTGGCTAACCAATCGACGCTAAAATATTGCCCAACATTTTGGTTTTTATTTTTTCGCCCCCAAATCTGAAGGTCTAACGCTAAAGAAATAAAAAAAAAACGAAAAATGCCAAAAACAAACAACGACAACAAGAAAACAATAAATAAGAAACAATAAAACAAAATAATAAAAAAAAAGAGTTCGTTCACCTCCCAGCCTTTCTAGCGGTAACTTTAGACGCTAGACACCAGAAATTAGCTGAAAAATTAGTTAACTCAGCAATGAAATTATGTACTACGAGTACAAACAGCACTAAGAGCAGCAAAAGTCATATTTTATGTATGCACAAACATGTAACCATACATACAAATGTACATATGCATGTATTATGTACTCAATAAATACAAATGCATACATACATACATCCATATGTAAGCATTAAAACAGCCATGCTATATACATATGTATGTATATACATACATATACATACATATGTATGTACATAAAACATGTAGATATGTATGTACATACCAGAGCTGTAAAAAGCTGCAATCAGATTGTATTGCAATCATAAAAAGTGTATATTATTGCAAGCAACATTGATTGTAAATCATATTGCTAGCAAATTTTTTGATTGCAAAAATAAAAATTTCAAAAATTTAGGAGTATGTTATTGCAATCGACCTTCACCATGAATCATTTTGATTTCAGAAATTAGAATTGCAATAATTTACAAAAGTTTCATTGCAATCAGCTTTCACCGTAAATCATTTTAATTGTAAAAATTACAATTACAATAATTTAAGAAAATTTCATTGCAATACACTTTTCTCGTAAATCATTTCATTACAATAATTTACAAAATTTTTCATTGCAATAAAGTTCAAACGTAAATCATTTTCATTGTAAAAATTACAATAGCAATAATTGTATTGTAATAAATTTTCATCGTAAATCAAATTTGATTGAAAAATGTTTGATTGCAAGGCTTGCAATAGCAATCATTTTCCTCATAACTTTATACGTATGCATTGGGTCTGATGAAAGGCAAGCGCCTGGGTAAATCGAGTAATACCGGGCATTTATATCACACGCTTAGCCGCGTAATAACCCATGTCCCGGGTACATACAAATGTATGTAGTTGTGTACATATTGGATGGTGCCGGGCACACGGCACTAGTAATATTTGCAGTCTTCAATTTGTATAAAGTCTGGATGATAGGATGATGAGAAAGAGGATGAGGGTGCGGATGGGGATAAGGATATATATTAGACTGGGTTGGTCCCCATACGAAATAAAAAAGTTGTAAAAGTCCGCCCCTAAATTTGAAGCTTATGTTGAGAGGGTTAAGGGACAAAAACAAAATTTTTTTTTTTGATCCCGCGAAATACCGCCGAAATTGTTTTTTTCTGGTAACTTTGTTATTTATCATCCGATTTTTAAAATCGATACGTCATTATTTTCGTATTTCGAAGCTCTATATTTTCTTCTAATGTCCTTTTGAACTCTGAAGTCAAATAACAAAGTTCCAATACAGCTTTACATACTGAATTTCTTAAAAAAATTAGTTAAATAATAGCTACGTTAAATATTCGTCGTGACGTAACTTCTTTGTTTATTAATTTAGTAAAACCGTTTCAAGGTAACATTGTCATGAATTTTGAAGCACTTTCATTTGGCAAAACTTATCATGGACATTCAAATAAGTTAGCTGATCCAACTATGTAAAAACGACTTCAGAGCTCAAAAGGACATTAGAAGGAAGTGTAGAGCTTCAAAATACGAAAATAATAACGTATCAATTTTAAAAATCGGATGATAAATAACAAAGTTACAGGAAAAAAACTATTTCGGCGGTATTTCGCGAGATTAAAAAAATGTTTTTTGTGTCCCTTAACCCTCTAAACATAAGCTTCAAATTTAGGGTCGGACTTTCACAACTTTTTTTTTCGACCCTATCTAATATATATTTATTTTTGTACCATTTGCTTTTTCATTTACTACCGGATATCTCATTACTGTCATACATATGTATGTATGTATGGTTGTTTAACATAAATATATATATACTTATCCCCATCCGCACCCTCATCCTCTTTCTCATCATCTTATCATCCAGACTTTATACAAATTGACGACTGCGAATATTACCAGTACCGTGTGCCAATATGTACATTAGGTTACATAGAATATTTTCTCAACCTCACCCCCTAGGTCAAGGCTAATATAGTCCAAGATACCACATATCGATACCGTTAAGGGGTGTCGCACAGATGCCAAAGTCCAGAAAACTCTATGGAGGCTCAAAAATTTATGTTAAATTTTTTGCATATCTAATGCACAAATCGATTGTCCTGTACTCAAAAATACTAAATGCAAATTTTGGTCTCGATCGGAGGTGGTTAAGGGTTGTCGCAGATGGGTCAAAGTTCAGACTACCATATAAAGACCAAAGAATTTAATTAATTTTTTTTATCTAGTGGCCAAAGTCGATAGTCTTGTACTCAAGAATACCAAATATAAATTTTGGTCCTGATCGGAGAGGGTTAAGGGGTGTCGCCCGGGGTCACATATGGTTATCTAAACTTTTACCCCTTTGCGACACCCCTTAACCGTCTCCGATCGCGACCAACATTTTTTTATGGTATCTTTGATCATGCTGTTAACGATGTAGGGGGTGAGATCGAAGAAAATCGCTAATCTAATTTTAAGGACACCCTAACGTACATACATACCAGTGGCGGACCTAGCATAAATTGCTGGGCAAGCCTATGTGTGAAGCATAAACATTAGCCATTTATGTAATTTCCTTTGCTCTATTATTTAAAAGTCTGATTGCGTTACGTCATTGACTTTGATTTAGGGTTCTCGATTTCTTTTTAACATTTTCGAGCCGAATAAATGCTTTTCAATGCTCGAACGCTCGTTTGTTTGTTTATTACGCGTATGTTTGTACGGGCATTTGAACAATTCGGATATTTGAAGATCGTTTTTTCTCGTTTATTTATTTTTTTTTTTTTGTTTTTTTCATATGTATTTTTTATTTTTGTTTTCCTGATACACATTTTTTTGTTTGTATACTCAGAGAAAAGGAATCAAAAATAAAATTTTTATTTTTATAGTGCACGTCATTTTTATTTTATAAATGAAAATTTTTAAATTAAAAATTAAATTTTTTTAATTAAAATGTATTTAGGATTTAAAAAGAAACATGTTTAAATTAAAAATTAAAATTAATGGAATAAAAACGAAAGTTTTTCCTTCAAAATCTCATAGTGCTTAAAATAAATATAAACATTTTTAAATTAAAATTGTTTTTTCTTGATTTTGCAACTTTACTTTGAACATTTTTAAAATAAAAAATTTCGTATTTACATAATTCTTAAATATAAGAACGTGCGCTAGGGAAATCTTACACGAAAGCACAGAGGTATTTTTAGTTTCCTTATACCGACGGAAATTTCAGCAGTAGCAAGTGTATTTGCTTATTGCCTAAAAAATGGGTGCTTTAGTGATTGAAAAACTGAGGTCCAATTTGATTTCCACCGCTTTTTAAAATTATCTTGATATTGTGCCAATAGTCGCCAAAAATCACAATCAACCCTTTTATAATCTGGTATTTGATATTTATGTTTGCATGCACATGCAGATGTAAGAAATTATGTGCATAAGTATGTATGTATGTACATGCAAACGAAAATCAAATCAAATATGCATATGGCTGTGAATACTGAACTTTTGAATGCCGAAGCCAGCTTCATATTCGCATACAAATTTGATGTGAAAAATAAAAAAAGTGCTTTGCTAGTTTTTTTTTTTCAATTTAAGTCTGAAAATAAGCAATTGGTTTCTCCTTAGCGAAAGCGAGAAAACAAGCTATGTTATTCTGTTTTGAAAGCCAGGTAAAAGCTAATGTGTGGAAACGTTGAAGCATGCTCACTGTGCTGTGATTGGCTGTACAAACAAAATACACATTGTGAGGTGGATTGGTGGTGTATTTGCGCTATTTTCTTAGCAGGCTTTTAGGCGCATGTTACAGTGGGGACTATATTATTGAGAACTTAAATAGTAAACACATTTAAAACTTAAAATAACCAGATTTTAAAGAATTTCGTATGAAATGAACGAAAATGTGTACGCAAACCGGGCTTCTCGGCTTGTATGAAACGACCGCCTCTGATACATACATATGTACCCGGGAAATGGGTTATTACGCGGCAAACCGTGTCATATGAATGCCGGGTATTACTCGAATTACCCAGGCGCTTGCCTTTCCTCAGTCCCAATACATTCGTATAAAGTTATGAGGAAAATGATTGCTATTGCAAGCCTTGCAATCAAACATTTTTCAATCAATATGATTTACGATGAAAATTTATTACAATACAATTATTGCTATTGTAATTTTTACAATGAAAATGATTTATGAGAAATGTTTATTGCAATGAAATTTTTGTAAATTATTGTATTGAAAATTTGTACAATCAAAAAATTTCAATAAATTTTATTGCAATGAACTTGATCGCCTAAGATTTCAATAAACGTTTATTGCAATAAATGGAAGGTAAATTATTGCTGATTGTAGTTATTTTACAATCAAAAATTTTTTACAAATGTTTATTGCAATCTATGGAACACAAATTATTTCAAATTGCAATTTTTACAATCAAAAAACTGCAATAAATTTTCATTGCAATAGAACTGGTAGAACAATCAATGATTGCTGGGACGATTGATTGCAGCTTTTTACAACTCTGGTACATACATATGTATACATATTCATTTATTTATTGGCATTAGAGACAGACGAAAAAACGGCGACGCACAGTGGGCGATTCGCCTTAGCTGGCGGCGGAAAACTCAAATTTAAAGTTGGAAACGAATTCTTATGTTTCCCATCGATTACGTATACCTACTCCAATTGACTTATAGTCGACTTTTAAAATTTTTTTAAATTTTTTTTTTTTAATTTTTTTTTTATTTTTTTTTTATTTTTTTTTTTTGTTTATTTTTTTTTTTTATTTTTTTTTTTTGTTTATTTTTTTTTTTTATTTTTTTTTTTATTTTAATTTTTTTTTTTAATTTTTTTTATTTTAATTTTTTTTTATTTTTATTTTTTTTAATTTTTTTTTAATTTTTTTTTTTATTTTTTTTTTATTTATTTTTTTTTTTTTTTTTTTTTCTTTTTATAAATGAGAAAATTTTTTAGTTCCTTGATATTTTTTATCGAACTTGATGCTATCTTTACTACTTTGCAAGTTATTAGTTTTCCGCCACTAGCTAAGGCGAATCGCCCACTGTTCGACGAAGCGAAAAAAAGCTTCAACTAACCAAAGCAACTAAGCAACCCGTCAGGTAATAATGCCGATCGACTAACTGAATGCTTAAACATAGGTACATACACATATGAACACTGAAATAGGTGTAAAAGTTTTTCTTTCACAGCCTTACAGCATTCGCAATTAAAACGAAGTTTTGCTTAATTATATGAATAATGTACCTTACTAAAACGAATTATGTTAAAATTATTTAATTTCATTTATTTAAACGAAAGTTATAGCAGATAAACAAAAATCTCCTGGACACTGAAATAGGTGTGCGGCACTTTTTTTTTTAAATCTGAAAAATAATTCACTTAAAACTTTTTTATTCAATTGATTTTTATTAGATAGTATATCTGTCATTGTTTTGTATAACTTTGGCTAATCTATTGGTTATGGATGTAGTTAATTTGTGGCAGTTTTCTAATGGAGTAGTAGTAGGAGTAGTTTCCGCGCTTTCTGCCAAAGTGGAGCTTTCTTTGGAAATTAAAAGTCTGTCAATGATCTCTGAATATCAATACGCAAGTTCTAAATTGGTTTTGGATCAGGCAATTCGCTTAGCCATTCCATACAGGTGACATTTGCATCTTGGAAAAATTCAAATCCCAATCACCCAACGTGCTTTGGGTCGTTTTCTTGTTGAAAAATCCTTTTACGTGACATGTTTCCTTGGCAATATGACAGCTTAAGATTCCGCTAAATATCCATGTACTTTATAATGGTCAATGTGTCCTTTAGCGAAAATAACTTTTACACCTATTTCAGTGTCCATATGTGTATGTACATATACATATATGTATGACATATTATGAACATACCGACATTCATACATACATACATATGTATGTATGTTCTACCTACAATTAACCAAAACGTACAATGCGACTCTAACGCAGATACTTACAGCTTCTTCTCATTGCAACATGAAGAGTTCAATTACCTTTTTGATTTGAATAAAGAAACAACAACGAAAATCAAGCTAATTATAACATAAAAATTCCATGCAACGTCAGAGGAGCCGTTGTTGCAGTTAAGCAAATAGGCCAAAATTGTCGCTCCCATGTACTAACTGGATACACACACACACATACGTACGTACATATGTATCTATTTATGCACTCAAATGTCTGTTTTTTTTTATGCAAATGCTGTTCGTCAATAATATCGAAACTCTAAAACTTCATCAAAAAATTTCAAGTTGCATTCACCAACAACAATTTTGTCAAGCCAACAACAAATGCATTTTATTTGTAATCAATATTTGAGGTGCGCTAAACCATAAAGAAAACAAACAGAATTTTTCGTAATTTAATTAAGCAGATTGATTGATTGTTAATCGTAAATTTTAAGGCAATGAGATAATTTCAAAATCATTTGTGGAAATAAACAGAATGTACGCGTGTATCGGAAAAATTTAAACAAATTTTATGACAACTGAAATCAAAATTGCAATTGGAATCGATATGCAGCCCAAATCGAAATTGAGTTCGAAAAAAGACATCGAAATAGATTTCGATATCGAATGCGTAGTCGAAATAAAAGTCGAAATTGACATTGATGTCGACATAGAAATTCAGATCACAATCGAAAGCAAAATTTAATTCGAAATTGAGTTCGAAAATATAAGTTGAAATCGAATTCAAACAAGAAATTAAAGTGGAACAATAAATATAAATTTTAAGTTTAAATTGAAGTATAAATCATGAGTCGACATAGAAACTGAGTCCGGAATCGAAATCAAAAGAAAGTTCGTTTTCAAAATTTGAAGTCGAAATCGAAAATTTTTATATGTAAACTGAAGTCGAATTCGAACACGAAATTAATGTCGATATAGAAATTCAGATCGAAATCGAAAACAAAATTGAGTTTCGAAATTGACTTCGAATTCTGGAATTCAGATCGAAATCGAGAATGAAACTGAGCTCGAAAGTATAAATTCGGACGCGAAGTCGAAATCAAAAGTCGACATAGAAATTGAGCCCGAAATTGATTTCGAATTTAGAAATTCAGATCGAAATTGGGAATAAAATTGTGTTCGAAATCATAAATTGAAAACGAATTCGGACGCGAAGTCGCAATTAGAAGTCTGCATAGAAATTGAGTCCGAAATTCAGATGGAAATTGTTAATAAAATTGAGTTCGAAAGTATAAATTGCAATCGATTTCGAACGCGTATGTATGTAGTCCAAATCAAAAGTCGACATAGAAATTGAGTTCAAATTCGGTAATTCAGATCGAAAACGAGAATAAAATTGAGTTCGAAAATATAAATTGAAGACTGAATTCGAACACGAAGTCGAAATCAAAAGTCGACACAATAGTTCGAGTTCACAAACTCAAATCGAAATCTAGAATAAAATTGCGTTTCGAAATTCAGTTCGAAAATATAAATTGACGTCGAAATCAAAAGGCCACATAGAAAATGAGTCCGAAATTTGGATCGAAATTGAGTTCGAATTCAGAAATTCACATCGAAATCGAGAATAAAATTGAGTTTCGAAAATCAGTTCGAAAATATAAATTGATGCCGAATTCGACGCCGAAATCAAAAGTCCACTTAGAAAATGAATCCGAACTTTAAATCGAAATTGAGTTCGAATTCAGAAATTCAGATCGAAATCCGAAAACAAAATTGAGTTCGAAAATATAAATTGATGTCGAATTCGAACACCTAATTCAAAACAAAAGTCGATATAGAAATTGGGTTCGAAATCGAAACCAAAATTGAATTTGAAAATAGGTACAAATAGAAGTCGAATTCGAACACGAAGTCGGAAATCAAAAGTCGACGTAGAAATTGAGTTCGAAATCGAAATCAAAATTGAGTGCGAATTTCCATCAAACCAAAATAAAGACGAATAATAAAGTTATGAGATTCTATACAAAAGCGTAACTGGTTTAACTAAGCACACAGCAAATATGTACCTGGAATATATGTATGTGTACATATCTGAACACCAAATTAAAAACGCTAAGAATAAGAGCTAATATAACATTAAAAAGTACAAATAAAAATTTATTAAATATGCAAAAAAAAAAAAACAAAAACCAAAGAACCAGTTGACAAAAACGCCAAAATGATATAACAAAACACGGCACGAAAAAAAAATCACTAGGTACCTACTAGCCAGAGGCGGTCGCTTCATACAAGCCGAGAAGCCCGGCTTGCGTACACATTTTCGTTCATTTCATACGAAATTATTTAAAATCTGATTATTTTCAGAGCTCTAGATACCCGGGTATCGAACAAATCGAATTGATCGTTTTTGTTTGAAGCCCGTTTGTTGTTCAAATGCCCGTACAAACATTCGAGCATTCGAGCTTACAAACAAAAAAAAATGTGTATCGAAAAAACAAAAATAAGAACAACTACATATGAAGAAGAAAAAAAAAAAAATAAACAAAAGAAAAAAACAAACTTCAAAATGCCCGAATTGTTCAAATGCCCGTACAAACATACGGGTAATAAACAAACAAAGGACTGTTCGAGCATTTGAACAACATTTGTTCGGGCTACTCGAAAATGTTCAAAAAAAATCTGGAGCTCTAGTTATTTTACGTTTTAAATGTGTTTACTATTTAAGTTCTCAATAATATAGTCCCCACTGTAACATGCGCCTAAAAGCCTGCTAAGAAAATAGCGCAAATACACCACCAATCCACCTCACAATGTGTATTTTGTTTGTACAGCCAATCACAGCACAGTGAGCATGCTTCAACGTTTCCACACATTAGCTTTTACCTGGCTTTCAAAACAGAATAACATAGCTTGTTTTCTCGCTTTCGATAAGGAGAAACCAATTGCTTATTTTCAGACTTAAATTGAAAAAAAAAAACTAGCAAAGCACTTTTTTTATTTTTCACATCAAATTTGTATGCGAATATGAAGCTGGCTTCGGCATTCAAAAGTTCAGTATTCACAGCCATATGCATATTTGATTTGATTTTCGTTTGCATGTACATACATACATACTTATGCACATAATTTCTTACATCTGCATGTGCATGCAAACATAAATATCAAATACCAGATTATAAAAGGGTTGATTGTGATTTTTGGCGACTATTGGCACAATATCAAGATAATTTTAAAAAGCGGTGGAAATCAAATTTGACCTCAGTTTTTCAAACACTAAAGCACCCATTTTTTAGGTATAAGACAATAAGCAAATACACTTGCTACTGCTGAAATTTCCGTCGGTATAAGGAAACTAAAAATACCTCTGCGCTTTCGTATAAGATTTCCCTAGCGCACGTTTTTATATTTAAGAATTATGTAAATACGAAATTTTTTTATTTTAAAAATGTTCAGAGTAAAATTGCAAAATCAAGAAAAAACAATTTTAATTTAAAAATGTTTATTTTTATTTTAAGCACTATGAGATTTTGAAGGAATAGCTTTTGTTTTTATTCCATTAATTTTAATTTTTAATTTAAACATGTTTCTTTTTAAATCCTAAATACATACAATTTAAAAAATTTAATTTTTAATTTAAAAATTTTCATTTATAAAATAAAAATGACTTGTTTTAAAACGTGCATTATAAAAAAAATGTTTATTTTTGATTCCTTTTCTCCGAGTATACAAACAAAAAAATGTGTATCAGAAAAATAAAAATAAAAAATACATATGAAAAAAACAAAAAAAAAAAAATAAACGAGAAAAAACGATCTTCAAATACCCGAATTGTTCAAATGCCCTTACAAACATACGCGTAATAAACAAACGAGCGTTCGAGCATTTAAAAGCATTCATTCGGGCCACTCGAAAATGTTAAAAAGAAATCGAGAACTCTAAATCAAAGTCAATGACAGAACGCAATCAGACTTTTAAATAATACAGCAAAGGAAATTACATAAATGGCTAATGGTTATGCTTCACACATAGGCTTGCCCAGGCAATTTATGCCAGGTCCGCCACTGCTACTAGCACAACTTTTCTGCGTCATAACAACTTGCATACAACACGAGCGGCGAATCAACGAAAGACCAACGACCGGCAAAGTGAAACAACGACGAACACAAAATGTGAAAACGAGAAAATGTCAAATGAGCTCAAGAGAGGATAATAAAATAATCAAAAGAAGAGAGTCAAAAACCCGTCAACTGATATCGACTTACAAACATATCTATATCGTCGCTTAAACTTCATAAACGCCTAAGTGGAGCTTTCATAACCGCTTGTGCCAAAAATGAGATTTGCAAAGCTCGAATTCCTGAAGTCTAGCTCTATTGATCCATACCATAAGTTCGGTCTTTGGGAAGTTCGCGAACCTCTATATTTCCTTCATGCACCTATCCTTTTCAGTTTTGAAGTCATAGAGCTGAACTTCAGGAGAGTTGGAAGGACAAGGAGAGTTCTAAATTTTGGCGCAAGTGTCGGTTAGGCGGTTATGAAAGTTTCACTTAAGCGGTTATAAAGTTTAAACGACGATATGTAGATACATACATACATATGTATCTGGTACTAGTAAGATGAGTACCGAAATCAACAACAACGATAAAAGTTGCATGTACTCGTATGTAGCTATGAAAAACAGCAGATCCTATTCGCCTCCAACGTCTCCAGTAGAATGTCAAACAAAATGGAATTTGCGATAAAGCGCAACAAACAAATTGGCTACGGTAACTGCTATTCGCTTTCGACTTGGCATTCTATGAAACAAAAAATGTAAAAAAAGCCATAAAACCGATTGTGTTACCACACTTTGTGGCACACACTTTGTACAGTAATGACGCTATAAATGGAGACTACACAGAAGCGAGAGCAAAGCAAGTATGGCAACCCCAACAACAGAATAGGTAGGTAGCGCTATTGACAAAGCAAATTTGACGGATCAAAGTATGGCAGGAGGGTGAAGGGTGGTTTTATAAATATAATAAGAGTATGAAAAGCAAAAATATGTAAAAAAGTAACATTAAATAAATATGTACATTGTACATATGTATAAGTATGTTCATCAGTTGACGACTAGCAAAATTAAGACCAAAGTTTGTGGATTGTATACGCAGACAAGGCAAAAGTCTCAAAGGCAGCGACAATCACGTGCAACCAAATGCATACCTAAACGAAAAGCAGAGCGACTAGGTAGTGAGTGGCACACAGGACGAGGCAGAAGAAGTGGCATTGGATGTGTCAGCAGAAGACGACGTATGGTTGGCGTTGGCGTCGGCAAGGACAGCGAGATACCCCAAAAAAACCCAAAACACAAAAAAAACAGAGGCGATGAGACATCAAAGCCAGTGAAAAATCATGGCGCTACTCAAACAAAGGCTGGCAGAGTAAGTAGTTAGAGCAGGTGTTGTCTGGAGTTTTTTGCTTGTTGGGATGAAATGAAAATTATGAGAAACAATAATGCAAACAAAAAAGTTTGAACCCAAAATACACAAAACGGAAAATTGTGTACAATTTTTGGGGAACTGCTGCTAAGAAAAATCAAACTAATAAATAATGGCAAGTAAACATGTCGCGTATGAACCAATATGAGGTGGTTGTGAGTGGTGAGTTCGTGGTAGTTCAAATATGAATCTTGGGATTTTCGTGTTGTTGTATTGAAGCAGTACTAAACCCTGCTCAGGCAACACAGATTTATCACTAACCATGGTCAATTTCGTATAACGGTAGATCCATCAATGTGGCACAGCTTCTATGGGGTTAGTCCTAGAGGCACAATTTTGTTAGATGAGTCGTTTTTGTTGGGCATGTGAAGAGGTGGTACTCGGTGTCGTGTGGTGACTCTTCACATGCCGGGTGATGGAATCAATTATGGACCTGTACGAGTTCAGTCAGCTGCAGTATGCAGAACGGAATTGCGCGAGTGTCCGGACGAACGGAGACGTAGCTTGTCAACCGCGTATTTATGGATTTTGTTAAAGGCTTGCCTGTAGTTGGTCGTATCGAGCGTCGGGGTAATATATTTTTCCAACTCTTTGCGTAAGTTAAGGCGTTTGTTCGTGACATGGCGAGGAGGTCTTTCATGCTCGATGAGATAACTATTAGCGTCGCATCTTCTATAGCATCTCAGTAAGCAATGCTTATCCAGCATGTTGTGTTTCTTTGCTGGGATTATCTGGGCCTCGTGGTGAAGGTGATGTTGTTGTGCCATCTGTAGGCGACAAGTGGCAGTCCTTCGAGCGGTGTTTTGGCATGCCGGTAGTTTCATCCGTTGGTTGATGCAAGTCCCCAGCGATTTGTGCTAGCTTACTACTATGGGCTTTAGATTTTATTTAAGGAAAACTTTGATTGAGATTGAATTGAATGTAAATTAAGACAAGAAAAAGTTAATGAGCTGATCTTAGGAGACCACGTTCGAAATTATTTCACCATAGAATCAAACGTTTCTCCAAACGGGACCAAGTTGATGTATACGAGATAACATAGATCATAGTACTATCAATTAAGGGTTTGTTGGACTGAAAGGAATTGTTCATTTGATCTCTTTAAATACCACCCCAATGTGCACACTAGAGAAATACATATGTAGATAAACCGGGAAAAATTTAACCAACCATTAGTTAAGTACATTGCACAGACATATATAAATCCTTCTACCATTAATGCAATTGATTTTGTGTAAATTTTCTATATGCAAGCACACCACCTCTGCGGCATTTATACACATACATATTTGACGACAGCGAATACAACAACAAACACTAACTAATTCATCGTATGTACCGATGTATGTCTGTACGTATGTACATAAATTAACGAGCGAATCAGTCAGCGATAATAACCAACGAGAAACAAAAAAGAAATCCAATCAACCGCCCAACCACCCGCCCGTAACAATTTATAAACATGCATACAAAGTAGCGACTACGAACATCGAATGTGCCTGGCCTGCGCGGATGACGAATGGCTGAACGGGCGGGCGCACACACGGGGACGCAACGGCGTAGCAGCCGCATTGTCGACGTCCAAACACGGAGACACGAAGTTGAGCAACCCGCTGCTTTTGTTCGTTTGTGGGTGAGAAGGCGACGAGGAAAGGAGGGGGCACCAAGTCGTCGGTGCTCGGACAACACGCTTTGTGCAGCAATTCTTATCGCCAGTGACCAATCACAGCGTTCGAAGAATGCCAGAACAAAACATAATGAACAAAAGTTGGCCAGCGACGAGTTGATGTGTTTGGACAAATGGAAGACAGAACAGCGGCACAAAAGAGAATCGTTGGATAATTTCGCGGCAGAGTTGCTGTGTTTGGACACGGACATTGTCTCTTCTCTCTTCGTGGGGACAAACACCGGCGCAGCTGAACGCAACGACCGCGCCAATTTCTACCACCACGCTCGGTCGGTCGGTCGGCAGACTTTACAACAAACACACAAACGGCGAAAAAAAGGTTGCTGTTACTTTTCGGTGTTGCCAGTTTTCGTATCTTGAAACATGCACACACACATATATATCGATGCCTTTGTAAAACCGTCTATCGAATCCTTGCAAAAGAGCACACTTGACATTTGTGGCAAAAGCGAAACCCTGAGCTCCAGACATAGATGACAACATACATATACAAATCTTAAAACATTATTTCAGTAAAAAGGTTTGGGTCGGCTTTCCATTAAGTAATCACGTTCCGGGAAAAATCACTTTTTCAGCGGGTTAGAGGGTCTCTCACAGATCTCAAAACTGAAATTAAACTTGCAGGAGATTTATGTTTACGAAATATTTGTTTTATAATATCTAGTAAACAATAAGACTGCGGCATGTTTTGAATTCAGTTCTGAGATCTGTGGGAGCCCCTCTACCCTCTTGAAGGGGCGTGCTTCCTTAATGGTAAATTTTCCCAAAAGTTTTTAAAATAACGGTTAATCCAACACGCACCCTCCCTTTTAAAAAGCAAGCACATCTTTTCGCCCCCCTGTAAAACGCGGGTTTTGGTAAATGGGCGGTTTTGCAAATTTTCGATGGGTGGTTTTGCAAAGGCATCGACATATGTACATTGTATACACATATGGACACTGAAATAGGTGTAAAAGTTTTTCTTTCACAGCCTTACAGCATTCGCTATTAAAACGAAGTTTTGCTTAGTTATATGAATAATGTACTTTACTAAGACGAATTATGTTAAAATCATTTAATTTCATTTATTTAAAGGAAAGTTATATCAGATAAACAAAAATCTCCTGGACACTGAAATAGGTGTGCAGCACTTTTTTTTTTTCAAAATCTCAAAAGTAATTCAGTTAAAACTTCTTTATTCAATTGATTTTTATTAGATAGTCTATCTGTCATTGTTTTGTATAACTTTGGCTAATCTATTGGTTATGGATGTAGTTAATTTGTGGCAGTTTTCTAATGGAGTAGTAGTAGGAGTAGTTCCCGCGCTTTCTGCCAAAATGGAGCTTTCTTTGGAAATGAAAAGGCTGTCAATCATCTCTGAATATCACTACGCAAGGTCGAAATTGGTTTTGGATCAGGCAATTCGCTTAGCCATTCCATACAGGTGACATTTGCATCGTGGAAAAATTCAAACCCCAATAACCCAAACGTGCTTTGGGTCGTTTTCTTGTTGAAAAATCCTTTTATGTGACATGTTTCCTTGGCAATATGACAGCTTAAGATTCTGCTAAATATCCCTGTACTTTATAACGGTCAATGTCTGCTTTAGCGAAAATAACAGACCAACACTTTTCCAAGTTGCACATCCTTAAACCATCATGTTTCCACCCCAAACTATATAGTCCATTTAATGCATCACAGATCGAATTCTTTGTTGTAATATTTGTGGACATGATTCCAGAAGTTCATTACGTCGCCCAAACGGCAAAGGATTTGCACCATTCTACATCTAAAAGACGATTAGGCAAGTGGGTGGAAACATAATGTGCCACTTGGTAAAGTCTTGGTCTGTTATTTTCGCTAAAGGACACATTGACCATTATAAAGTAAAAGGATATTTAGCGGAATATTAAGCTGTCATATTGCCAAGGAAACATGTCACATAAAAGGATTTTTCAACAAGAAAACGACCCAAAGCACGTTTGGGTGATTGGGGTTTGAATTTTTCCACGATGCAAATGTCACCTGTATGGAATGGCTAAGCGAATTTCCTGATCCAAAACCAATTTAGAACTTGCGTAGTAATTTTCAGAGATGATTGACAGCCTTTTCATTTCCAAAGAAAGCTCCATTTTGGCAGAAAGCGCGGGAACTACTCCCACTACTACTCCATTAGAAAACTGCCACATATTAACTACATCCATAACCAATAGATTAGCCAAAGTTATACAATACAATGACAGATATACTATCTAATAAAAATCAATTGAATAAAGAAGTTTTAACTGAACTACTTTTGAGATTTTGAAAAAAAAAAACCTGCACACCTATTTCAGTGTCCAGGAGATTTTTGTTTATCTGATATAACTTTCGTTTAAATAAATGAAATTAAATAATTTTAACATAATTCGTCTTAGTAACGTACATTATTCATATAACAAAGCAAAACTTCGTTTTAATTGCGAATGCTGTAAGGCTGTGAAAGAAAAACTTTTACACCTATTTCAGTGTCCATATGTGTATATACATATGTATATCGCATCCTAAATCATAAAAAGTGAGACAACTCAAAATTCGAAAATTTTCATGAGCCAAAAAAACTTTATTTTTTAGAGGCAATGATATGGGACAAGGCCACATATAATAGTAATTTTTCAGTTACAAAGGACTCTGATGGAAAAGATTTGTTGGCAGTCGTTATAGATATGTATATCTATTCTGTGTAGATACCAATTTATGAAAGAAACACGATTTCGAAATATTTTGAGTTGTGTCACTTTATGATTTAGGGTGCGATATGTAGGTACGTTTATGCATAAATATGTATGTATACCGTCAGTTTCTTTTTTAAACGGTTTTATTTAGCTCACCCCGTTTGTTTTATTATTTATTCTTTATTCTTGGGTCAAATTTAGTAATTCAAATTTCACCCTCTTCCTGTCAACCGATTAATCTGAAATTTTGCACGCATGTATAACCCCGATGACAATGCAATATTATGAAAAAAAAATTCCGATAGGTGGCGCGTGGGTCGCTATATTTACAAAAATCGCATTTATGGTCCTATTTGGCTGAAATTCGGAACATGTATTACTACCTTGAAAAGAAATATTTTCTTAAAAAAAAAATTCCGCTAGGTGGCGCGTGGGTCGCTATATTTACAAAAATCGCATTTATGGTCCGATTTGGCTGAAATTCGGAACATGTATTACTACCTTGAAAAGAAATATTTTCTTAAAAAAAAATTCCGCTAGGTGGCGCGTGGGTCGCTATATTTACAAAAATCGCATTTATGGTCCGATTTGGCTGAAATTCGGAACATGTATTACTACCTTGAAAAGAAATATTTTCTTAAAAAAAAAATTCCGCTAGGTGGCGCGTGGGTCGCTATATTTACAAAAATCGCATTTATGGTCCGATTTGGCTGAAATTCGGAACATGTATTACTACCTTGAAAGGAAATATTTTCCTAAAAAAAACTTCCGATAGGTGGCGCGTGGGTCGCTATAGAGGCGTTGGACTGCAATAAACTAACGGGCAAGAAACCTTGCAATAATGAAGCACTAAATGAATTAAACAGAATGCGAAATAAAAACTAAAAACTAGAAAATAAAAATAGGTAAAAAAACTTTTTAAGTTAAACGGTTTTATGTTATACATACATTGCAATGTTTAAGATAAATGTACTAAAAACCAAAAAATAATAAAATAGATACAGTCGTGGGAATTATAAACATTTGCATAGACTAGACTAAAATAAAACCGGGGGACACGTCAATTGTCTACAAATTATCGACTTAATGTGCGATAGAAGAATCGTTTAATTCGTCGTTAGGCAGTTGGCCCGCAGACGGTGAGGAAAATACTTACTATTTTCTTGCTCATGGAAATTCCAATAGTTATACACTCCATGTTAATAAAAGAGATGTTTCAACTAGTTTATCGTTGGACATTCACACGAGGAATCGTTTCACTGCTCGTAGTTCGTCTTTAATCGACTAAACATATGATAAAAGTACTACTCGCTCACCACTATGAAACCCTAAAACTCGCTTATAATCGAGCTTGCTAGCTTTTTTCCACATTCTAGCCCTACTTATCACACGTCCATCGTTGTCGGTTGAACAACTGCCTAATTATAGTGTAACATTACAAAACAAACATTTTAATCAACGATTGTAGACAATTGACGTGCCCCACGGTTTTATTTTAGTATAGTCTATGCAAATGTTTATAATTCCCACGACTGTATCTATTTTATTATTTTTTGGTTTTTAGTACATTTATCTTAAACATTGCAATGTATGTATAACATAAAACCGTTTAACTTAAAAAGTTTTTTTACCTATTTTTATTACTGTTTCTTCTTCCATTAATCTTTTTTTAATATTCTTGATTTTCTTTCCTTTTAATTTGTGTGTATGTATGTATGTATGTAGTATCTATGTGCCATCGCTAAAATTTTGCTATCGCCATAGTCGTCTTTTGCGAACGTGTTTGTCGCGCCAGATACTTGCACAGATACTTTACTCGCTGGTTTTTTTTTGTTGTTGTTGCTTTTATTGTTTATTGTTTCTTTTTTAATGTACATACATACATATTTTTGTTTTTGGGCCAGAGTTGATTGAATTTTTTTTTGTTTTTTATGCGCCGCCGCATTTATGTATGCTCAATACTCAGTTTAGTCCCTGCAGGGAAATCAAAACCTAGTGAGCAAAATTTCTAGTTCCGTACTAGCGAAAAGGTGTCAAAAAGGCACTAATTCAATTGTAGTTAAACCCTTGTCAGTTCAGAAGGAGTGAATTGAGTAATCATTATAACATTGCTATTCCGAGCGTTACCGGAAAATTACTTTACTGGTAATTTATGTTGCTGAAAATTGTTACCATCTTTTCAATTGGTATTCTGGCACAAATGGTAACGCTGTCAAAGCATTTCCATACGAACGGAATGGAATCGGGCTGAAATGGTAACAAATTGTTACCACGTATTGAGGTGGTAACTTAATTTTCTGCTGCCAGAATACGAAAAGAGTGTTTAAAGTACCAGATTCTTTATTTCACCAGTAAAGTAAATTATGTTACCACACCGGAATAAGGCCGTAAGAAACACTTTGACTTGTATGCAATTTCGAAGCGACAAAAATTCTATGTATGTATGTACATATTTTTCTTACGTTCGTTCATTTGCATTTGTTCTGCAATTCTCAGTTGGTTAGTGAAGCATTTGTTATAAAAAGTTCGGAACTATCAACAATCTAGTGCTTGGAACTATCGAAAGCCTAAAACATCGCCGTGTAAATTCGCCAGTTGATTGTAGGGAAAAGTGTATGAACACGCACTGCTAGTGTCGAAAAACGCACTAGAAGTGAACTATTTCGGAACTAGAGATTTTCCCGACAGGGGTTCAACAAAGTGTGCATTTTTATACATCTGTGTGGGTAGTTGAATTTTTTTTGGCTACGCACGCTCTCCAAACACAATTATGTACAGTCATGTGAAAAATAATAGGGACACTCGCCTTGAAATATTTCAAAGATCGATCCTGCTTCAATTTCTAAACAGTGGTTAAAACTTATACATTAATTTCTTGCTCAGATGTCTCCGAAGTAAGGAACAGGTGTTTAATCGGCAATTTTTTGGATCGTTTTATAATGGCTGATGATTTTATGGAGTGAGTTCGTTTCAGCTTGTGAAAAATAATAGGGACACCAAACTTCAATTAAAATTTTTTTCGAAAGGGTAGAGATTTTTATTGATAATAAAAAACCAAGTCACTGACTATCAAGTATAGGTTTATAATATACTAGGTTTTTAACCCTATAATACCATCAGTGGCTCAGAATGGATCGCGGAGACCCCTGCACTATTCATAATAATAATAATACTAATACAATGGCGCTATTATAACTCTGACGAGTTTTATGGCCGACCTTCTCTCCCAATTCGAGTTGTGCTCCTTTTTGTTTTTCCTACTAATTGGGTGGACCTACAGTTTTATGCCGGCTCCGAACGGCGAATGCATTTTTTGTGAGAAGCTTTTTCATGGCAGAAATACACTCGGAGGGTATGCCGTCCACTGCCGAGAGGTGACCGCTGCTCTTAAAAAATCCAATAATTGGATTTTTACTAATTAGAAAAATTGTTGTGCTCGGACCGTGGTTTGAACCCGAGACCTCTGGCATAGCAGGCGAGCACTCTACCCACTACACCACAGCGGCCACAACAAATGTATTTTGAAAGAAAGGGCGCTATTCTTGGCCTTTTTGGTTTTAAATCTTTTAAAACTAACTTTTTTCGAACTGTGGAAGATTTCATGTTCAAATAAAACTAATTTTGTATGTCATGGAAGGATACAAAGGGTCCTTTCTTGCAAATATGTCTATATTCCTTTGAACCAGTGCACACTGGTCTCATTTGTATGGAGAGTGGGACAAAACTCAATTTCTTGGAAACGGATGAGCTTACCTAAACCAAATTTGGCACATTGGTGTCCCACTATACGACTCATCTTTCAGAAAAATTAAAAGCATATATGTTGTAATCCACGCCCACCACTAACGCTAGTTTACAGCCAAAAAAAAACAAGAAAACGAGGAATGGAGGAGGATAGGAATTGACCTGCTGAGCTTGGAACTATTTTTTTTAATTTTTTGTATAGTTAGGTTTTTGAGATAACGGTAATTTTGTGTTTTTTTGTTATCACTTCATTCAAAAATTATTTTCTCTGGAGTTACAAGTGCGATAAACGCAAGCAGTATCTCGTTCGAAAGGCAATTAAAATACGCTTCAAACGACATACAACTTGTAGTGGTCTAATAAAAACTCGCTGAGCGAAAGCTGGTCAATTCAAAATTTTGTGAATTTTTTGCGATTTTTGAAAAAAAAATTTTGATTTTCAAGTTAAGTTTTTATAAAAAGTTGTAAAAATCAGGAAAGTTTTATTACTTTAAAAATTTTCCCGTTTAATTGCAAAGACTTTAAGCGTAATATCGGAGAGATCCGATAAATACTTCATTTTTGGCGATTTTTTTCTTGTGAAACAAATAGGATATTTTGGACGAAAAACTTGGTTAGGTGACTGAACTATGTGAAAACGACTTCATAGGTCAAAAGGACATTAGAAGAAAATATAGAGCTTCCAAAGACTAAACTAATGACATTTCGATTTTAAAAATCCGATGTCAAATAACAAAGTTACAATAAAAAAAAAATATTTCCGCGATATTTCGCGGGATCAAAAAAAAAAAAAAATTGTATGGAGAGTGGGACAAAACTCAATTACTCAGATTTTATCGAAAATAAAGTTTTATCGAAAACAGTCGATGTAAATATGTACAAAAATCGTAAAAGGAGCATTTTGGGCAACAATATTTTGTATAGACTAGTTACATTTAATATGATATTTTAAGAAAAAGGGAAAAATGTATAAACAGGCTTCTTAAGAGAAGACTTGAAAGAACTCAAATCTGCTTATAAGACCTGGTCCAGAGTGGTCCTTAATTGTTAAAAGTTTAAATGAAAATGCTAATGCTTGAAAATTACGCTCATAGAAAAGCCAAGATTTTTTCATCTTGTATTTTGCTAAAAATAAATTGCTTTCACTGTTTTCTTTCGCTAAATCATAAAACATACGTTCTTCTTGCGTTTCCATAGTTATCCGCATTTTTTTAGCACTCAAACTTGAAATATCGCAAAAATCATAATATACTTAATTACACAAACTTTTTCCAGAAAAAAATTTTTTCAAATGTGTTGACTTTAAATGAGCCAAAGTAACATTTAATGGTGGCTATTGCGTATAGAATGAGGTTTTCCATAAAATTCAATATATTTCCCACGGAAATGCATGACAGAAGTTTCTTTTTCAAGCACCAACATTTTTGACTTTTGTGTATGGGGGCTGACCAGTGTGCAGTGGGGATATTTTTGGCTTCCGTCCGCGTGTTTATACTTTTTGATTATATTTTACAGCATTTTCCAACATTATTTCAAAGCAATTTCACATTTCGTCTATTTCACGGCAAGAAAAACACTTATTTTGGAGATTTTTTCTTTTTGCTATAAGTTGAATAGTCTCCTCGACCCATTCTGAGTCCCTGATGGTATTATAGGGTTAAAAACCTAGTATATTATAAACCTTTATTTGATAGTCAGTGACTTGGATTTTTATTATCTATAAAAATCTCCATCCTTTCGAAAAAAAATTTTAATTGAAGTTTGGTGTCCCTATTATTTTTCACAAGCTGAAACGAACTCACTCCACAAAATCATCAGCCATTATGAAACGATTCAAAAAATTGCCGATTAAACACCTGTTCCTTACTTCGGAGACATCTGAGCAAGAAATTAATGTAGGGTAACTATGCCGGTAACCGACCACCCCCCAGTAACCGGACACTTTTGTCTTTTACCGCTTGAAATAAGAAAACTGTTAATTTTTTCTTAATTTTGAAAACTGCAATCGAATTAGCCATTAATTTTACACAAATTCGCCACTTGGTTTTCGTTTTATTTTCAAAAGAAATCCTTGTGGCATCACATTTAGTTTGCGTGTATGAAGTGAAGTGTGAAAACGTGTGATTTCTTATTTTTTTCATAGTGGCGCTTCATTTCTTTCAAGTAAGTTTTTATTAAAATTTATTGACATAAGTATTTCAAAACGCTGTTTTCATGCACAATAATGATAAAAATACGTAATAACAGCATAAAATCATTAGAAAATATTACATATTTTAGTATATTCACCTGTCCGGTTACTGGCACGACAATTAGAATGTTTTCCAATAACCGGTCACTGTGTCCGGTTACTGGGAAGCGTTAAAAAACCTACTATGCCAGTAACCGGACACGCTTTTACTTTAGTATTATATTTAATAATATGTGTTAAAATTTCAATTATTTTCCGAATGAGTTATACAAATGTGAAGGAAAAGGAGCAGAAGCAGGTCCAGTTAAATAAAAACATTAGTTGGCGTTAAATGCTATTCGGACAATGTTAGGTTAGGTATTAGTGGCTGTCACCGTTCGTGCAGTGCGAAGATCAGGATTTACATTTTGTGGAATAACATCCGAGGAATAAAGAGGGCAAGCAACTGATCCTAACGGAAACATAAGATTTGTTGAAGGAAATAGTGGACAATGTTTTCCACTTGCTACAGCGCAAACACATTTACTATAATTAAGTACCTATTTTAGTAGGCCTCATGACCATTTGTGATACCGCGTGGATCTCTGGATTACACACCACGTAGACGGAGACTGGACGCCTATGAAAGTGAACCAGCTATTCGCTTCGTATGGGGTAAAACGTCACAAAATTTTTTTGTGTTTTCAAGCTATTCCAGACATCTAAAGGTGCATCTGTCGAGACAGCGTACATGGAGTAAGAGCGGGACATGAGCTCTACGCTTTATACCTCCTCCTCATCCCTGCAGTTTCGACATAAATCGTTGGTAAGGAGAACCATGTGCGTTCCATGGATACCCATGACGCAGTAGCCAGTAATTACATCAACTAGAGGGCCAATGTGGGGGTGACTGAGAAGAAAGATATTCGAACGAAGTCGATGAGTATCCATGAGTATCCAAAAGTCTTTTTTTGACACTCCAAGGTCAACGATTCTAGATAAAATAGAAAGGTTGTGGATAATGCTTTACCTTCTAAAACAATCCTTTCTGAAAAAAGATGACCTCATTAGTACAGTACGAAAATTTATAAAAAACATTACAAGAAAAAAACCCCATTGGCTTTCAGACATTTCTAATTGTTTAAAATAAAATAATTAAGACCGCGGCTGTCTTCGACCGGACGTTATGGATACCTTTCATGAATGGGGGAATTTACACACATGGTCTGATTTCCATTAACTTGTAATGTCCGTTCTTGTGGGTTATGTGTCCAAGGATTTGTTACAGAAAATAGTTTAACGTCCTTATCCATTTAACTGGAGGATTTATATATATATATAATACTAGCCGGACCCGTGCGCATCTTGCGCAAAAAATAACAAAACATACGTGGCGCCAGTCGGTATGGTTTGTGCTGTCACGCTCGTTTTAAAAAACTTATTATTTATTTGGTTTGGTGGACCTTATGGAACTTTCAATGAATTGCCTATATGTTTGACAAAGATATCGCATACAATTTTTTTATTATCCCTATATAGGTATGTATGTGCAATATATTTTTATATATTTTATATATATTTTATGTGGTATATGTGGTTCTTGCCGACTTGGGTAATTTTTTTCCACACGTTTGCCTTGGCTTAATCGATTTATCTGCTACAGTTCCTGAGTTTTGAAATATAAATCTTTGAAAATTTGCTCCTATTGACCCATTTTTCAAAATTTCAGCACGTTTCCTCATAACGGCATAACGTCATTTCATCACTCGGGCTTTATTAGTGACTGAATTATCATGTTTTACGTGTTTTTCGAAATACACACATATGCCTTATTTTCACCCCCAACTTTCTCTGTTCCCATTAGAATCTGTGTACCAAATTTCATTAAAATATTTCTATTTTTGCGCAAGTTAGAGTGTATACGGCCGGACGGACGGACATGGTTCAATCATTTTTTTCATCCTGATCGTTTTGATATACTCGTATATATTAAGGTGGAGTGAAATTTTTTTTTTTGGAAATTCAATTTGTTCCAAAGCCAGAACGGCACCCTTCTAGCCCAGTAATAAGCATTTAAAATTTTATTGACCTACTCGCATGTTTAGAGGTGCCCCCAGCCCCACAAAGTTGTAAAAATAGCACGATCTGGTACAAATTTGAAATTTCTACAATTATGAAATCAAAAAAACGAAGTATGAGGATTGATAAACAGGCTAAGTTGAGTATAAAAGTGGATTTTTTTTTTGGAAACAACAACAACCAAAGTTATTAAAGGTCAAAGTTTATATTATGCATTTTTTAAATTGCAATTACTTAAAAACTACTGAACCGATTTCAAATATTTTTATACCATTCGATAGGTATTTTGATTCCCTTTAATTTGATATACATTTTATGTGGGTTCCATAACACTCCCCGCTGCGGGGGTAAAGCCCCCTTTTACCCCCCTTACTTTTCATATAAAGTACCACGCCCAATAAAACACCGTTTCGCATGCATAGCTAATTAATACCTTTAAAACGATGCCTTACTTATTAATTTTGGTGAATTATGCGAGCAGAAAAAGGGATATTTATAAAACACCAATTAGAAATAATATATATGATTTATAATAATACATACACTGACGCGTATACAACTCCAAGGTCAAGGTGGAGCTTTATTCCCAATATGGCGCGTTCTCCCTAATTTTTATTTTTCCTACTTATTGGGTGGCCCAACAGTTCCATTGCGGCTCCGAATGGCGAATGCATTTCTTACGAAAACCTATTTTCTGGCAGAAGTTTTAATTAATTTAATTAAATTTTTGGTGTTTGTAATAAATACATACATATATATATGTAAATATACATATTTTCCCTTAAAGTGTATTGAAATAAGTAAAGCATGTGCCAGGGTTGGCTTTTCTTGTTATTGAAACCTTTTGTTTATTTATTTATTTTATATTAAAATTTAAATATCTTTTCCAATGCCTTTTCTAAAGTTTTTTAAATAAAATATTTCAATAAAACTATAAATTTGTCGTTTTTATAACGAAAAAATAAGTGTCCGGTTACTGGATCTTTACTGTCCGGTATCTGGAAAGTGTCCGGTTACTGGCATATTTCGACTTTTTTTACAATAGGCGCATTTCGGTCGTACCCAAGCATGAAAAGAATACTCGCTTATGCATCAAATTACCTTCAAAGCAACAACACCAACTCGACTATTTTAGTTGGTGTTGTTGCTTTGAAGGTAATTTTATGAATAAGCGAGTATTCTTTTCATGCTTGGGTACGACAGAAATGCGCCTAATAATAATTTTTGTAAAAAAACTGACAGCTTTCTATGGAAATGGTTAACTTTATTAGATTTAGAATTAGTCAATGCTCATTTATTAATTTAGGGTTAGTGAATATTACTAATAGACTGTAATTCAGAGGAGTTTAAAACAAAAAATTAGTTAAGTGGTCGGTAACTGGCATAATCACCCTATAAGTTTTGACCACTGTTTAGAAATTGAAGCAGGATCGATCTTTGAAATATTTCAAGGCGAGTGTCCCTATTATTTTTCACATGACTGTATATGTACATATGTAGGTATATATATATATAGTAGAAAAGCAACAAGAACAACAACAATCTGAACAACCCGTCAGTCAGCCAATTTTCGTCGACATCTGCGTAGCACCGGTCCTACAATTATACAAACAGATACATAAAATATACCCTCCAAAAAATATAGATACACCTTGTCAAGTTTATTTTTTCAGAATATAATGCTTTTGAAATAATGCCTGAAAATTGTAAGGAACATAAGTTTTATGGGCAAAGTCTTATAATAAGACTGATTTTCCTGTGTTTATGTCATCAGGCTATCCTCTCTCTCTCTCTCTCTCTCTCTGAGAGAGGCGTAGATAATTCCTTAATATAAGGGCTTATGCGCTGTTTAAACACCTTATAAAAATGCTTATTTGAAACGGAAAATAAGGCTTAGATTATAACAGCCTGATTTGGAATTTATTCGAAAGATCTTCTAAGCGATTTTTTGCAGGGTATGTACCTATGTGCTTAAATATGTACATATGTACAAACAGATAAATATGTACTTATATTTGCAAGCTTGTATTTCTTTAATTACGATAATGTGTTCATACATTAAGGTAATCCCAAAATACATACTAAATTTGCAGATTTTATCTCTGGTAAGACTAGATAGAGCACAAGAACTTCCGCGCGCATATTAGGTTTGTATTTCAGTTCTAAACTAACCTGATCTCTGAACTAACCATTAGTAACAGGTAAGGCAGTATGTAATTTTTGGCAGTTACAACAACAACCGGTAAATCATTTCTTTTTCAGCATCAATTTATGTATGCATGTTTTGCATCACCCTAATGTGCATTCATTCGAGTATCGTAATCGGTTGTATGTACAATGTATATGAGCGGAATGCGAATTGTATGTGTCTGTATGTTTGTTTGTTCACATGTATGCATTTATGTATTTGTGCGGTGGGTATGTAAAGGCGTGTGTCATTTTCACCCAGGCAAAAACACATTTAAGTAACCCAGTGAGTAAAATGGAAGATGATCGTTTGTTACACCGGCAGAGTGCGTTACGATTTTCAAACATTCCTTGTCAAGTTTTATTTGGTTATAAACCGGTTTCTGCGATGTAGGTATCACCTTCAGCATGAACTCTCTAAGCTTATATGCTCCTTTCAAGCCTTTAAACCACACAAGCTGCCTTCTTTGTCGAAAATTAAGACAAAAATATTCCAACTTCTGAAATTTTTAACAAGCTATGAATACGACCCTTGAAACGTTTAAAAAAAGGTGAACAATTCACTTTAACCCCATCACTTCGAAGATGAGTACACTACCCACCCTTTTTTTGTTTTGTTGACTGGGTAACCTTTGGGTTATTTATTACTGTTTGTTCAGTATTGTTACAGTTGTTGGTGGGTTATTGCTTTCGCTTTTCTTTTGCCGATGTGCTTGACTGTTGCCTGCCGTTTGTCGTTGTTTTTTTTTGTTGTTTTTGTCATCGGCACCATCACCATCAGCGTTGCCACTTTGGTTACTTTTTACCAAAATTGGTTACAATTTTTTCGTTTGGTTACGTGGTTACTTTCGGCCGATTTTGGTTACCTTCAAGCTCCATGTATTAAGCACACCATGGTTACATTCAATTTTTAGAAATACGCTTTTAATCTTTCCAAACTATTGTCGTTTTCGATTCGCCATCACACAAGCGAGGTCGGATCGAACAAAAATGTTTGAACCCATAATGAGTAGTAGACATACTCGCTAACTGGTCGATAAAAATTTCCCTCTGCTCGCTAGCATTCACATATAAATTTGACAGAAGGAAATTTATAGCCAACAGAGAAATTGTGAATCGAAAGCGACTTATAAAATATTTGTTATCCAAATTGTTTTGTTGTATTTTTTTTTATCAAATTCCAAATAATTTATTGTTGGAGGTAAATGGAAAAAATTCAACAACTATTTCCAGCGAATGTTGAGTGTAAAGCTGTTTCAGGAAAATGAATAAGGCAAAAGTGGGAAAAATTCAACAGCTTTCACAGGGTCCCATTGGTCCAGCGTGTAAGAGCGTTCGCACATTGCGGCTGAAGATGGAATGTATCACGGGTTCAAACCCCTGTGAGAAGCGTCCACTTCCGAAAAGGATGCTAATGATAGAAAATGGTTACTTTTATTTTGTATTTTGGTAAATTTAAAATTTTTTAAGTGGCAACGCTGATCACCATCGTTGTCGTCGTCGTTATTACTCGGTTGCGCTTGAATTTTTTTTGATTTTATGTGGTTTTTGTTTTTGTATTTGCTTGGTTTAACGTGGTTGCCGTCGCCTTCATCGTCGTCGTCGTTGTCGATGTCGCTTATTTTTCGTTTGCATCGTTTATACTTATGTAGTTGTTGTTATTATCATTTGGATTGTTGTTGGTATTATTATTGCTGTTGTTGTTATTAATACGTATGCTACAGTTAAGATACATACATACATATATACGTACATAATTATTTTCTAAAAAGCAACTTCTGCCTGACCATTGTCGTAAATTTCTCGAAATTTCACGATTCGCCTAAGCAAAGCAAAGCAAAGCGTAATTGCAGGTTTGGTTTGCCAATAGTGATATTCCGAGTATGAAAACTGTACACGCATATTTTGCTGGTTTTATTGTTGCTGTTGTTGTTGTTGTTGCTTTTGCTGCTTTCAAATCGACGCCTTATTTTAATAATAAATACTTATGTGCATATATATGTACATATGTATACACCCAATAAACACAGACGCGAGGATGATATCGCGGCGAATTCGAGGCGAGTTCGCGAAAGCAGATTTTCGCGAATGTAATTTCACGGACTCGCCTCGAGTTCGCGGCAATTTCGACTAAATCAATTTTCGCGATATCATTTTTTTTCTTCTATTTTTTAAGTTGTTTTGCACTAAAAAATCATTATAGTTCTTATAAAAATATTTTAAATGCTTCGTATTATTTTATACGGTGACATGCCTACGAATTCGGATTCGCCGATCTATCGCCGCGAACTATTGCCGCGATAATATAATCAGAGAAAGCGAATCCGACGCGAATTCGAGGCAAATCCGTTGTGTTTATTGTGCATATGTATCTGTATATCGTCGTACCATACGAAAACTAACATCACATTTTTTGTGGCTGAAGAAAAGTAAAATGTTCATGTTTTGGCCGACGAAAAGTAATAAAATCGAGTTTTGGCTGACGAAAAGTAATAAAATCCACTTTTGGCTGACGAAAACTATAAATTTTATTTAAACAACAACAATTTTAATGTAAAAACAGTATATAATTACTGATACTTTTCGTCAGCCAAAAGTCGATTTTATTACTTTTCGTCGGCCAAAAGTCAAATGTTCTACTTTTCGTACAGAATTTTTTTATTGATAGCTTTCGCCAGAAATTTTAAATATGTTAGTTTTCGTATGGTACGACGATATTTGTATGTACATACAGTCGAGTCTGGATATAGTGAACTAATTTTTGCACGGCCTGTTCATAGTATCCAGGCTGTTCACTATATTAAGGTTGACATTTTTTTTTTAAATAACGTAAAAATTCATGTCTGTAAATGTAAGATTAACATATCATTGGAATTAATTAATACTTTGGAAAATACAAATGTTTATATGAATTTTTATTTAAAGAATTCGCGAATAGATGTTTGCTTCTTGCGTTCGGTAAGTGATTTTTGGACCACTTTCTCGCGCAGGCTTGTCAATGCTAGTATGCCAGCAAGTCAGTAGTGTTGGCTTCAGGTCATGCGATTACGAGAATTTTTTTATTCCCGAAATTGTGGATTTGGCTACACCATACATATTTGCCAAGGGTGAAACAATAGTGCCTCTTTCGATTTCCCCAACAATTTCAGCTTTTTGCTTTAACGAAAGGAATTTTCTCGCAGGCATAATAAAACTTAATTTATTAACGCACAAAAACTTTTAGAAAGAGATAAAACAGCACACATTCACTCAGAAGCGGTCTGCATCCGACAGGAAACAAATAAACACTGGCATCAAATTGAATCAGATTTTTCAGGAATAAACATAAAATGAGCATTTTCGAGGAATACCCGATTTTACATACATATTTCTGGTTAATTTTTGTTTTTTGTTTGTCACTTTTGCTTACTTTTTGCGTTTAAAATTTTGTTCACTATTTAGAGGCTTTCGATAGTTCACTATTTAGAGTACTCTATGTAAATATTTCGGTGTTCACTATATCGAGGTATTCACTATAGCGGGGGTTCACTATATCCAGACTCGACTGTACATACATACATATGTACATACTATCTATCTACCATATTGTATTTTCATTATATTCAAGATACATTTTTTCTGTTGCTTATTTATGTATGTATGTATGTATGCATATTTGTATGTGCATATGCAGGTATGTACTTATGTATGTAGTACATAAATATATATGTATGTATGTATGTGCATGCCTACTTAGCTACAAATGTGCAAAGCATGTATTTTTAAATAATATAAAAGCTTACCTGTACATTATGCCTTGTACATTGTTGTTATTATTCGGCTTTTATCGCATGGTATCTCATAGATACATATGTATGTATGTAGGTGTTCGTATTTTATTTAGTTCACATTAGGTACGCATTAAAAATTTATTTAGCAAAACTATTTACACATTTATGTAAGTATTAAACGAATTCATTGCTTATTAAACACATTTATCTGCATCCACAAAATTTTGTTAAACAAAAAATGTAACTTCATTTGCTTTATTAGTGTTGACGCACAATTTTTTTATAAACAGTGTTTATCAAGTTTATTAGCACAAGCTTGAAAAATTATTTGTTAATTTCTTTATTTGTTAAACTCACTTTGCTCCCTGTATGTACATATTTTATGTTTTCCTAAGTTTCTTATTCAAAATATTTCTACATACAAACACGATACTTTTTTACCCTCGCAAGTGTAAGTTACCAATACTATAATCCGCTGTCAATCTACCACCAAAAAGAAATTTTTTGCTCTCCCCTTGTTTTCAATGCTATGTAGGTATGTACATATGTATGTATGTATAAACAAATAAATTACGTGGTTAAATCTCTGTTCAATGTTAGTTTAAAATAAGTCAACATAAGCTCAGTTCAACTACATATAAACATTGATTAGCTTCAAAAAAGCTTCGATTCTATACTCTGCTAAATTTTTGGCTAAACTTCCTTTAACTATGAATTCAGTTTAATTTTGAACTAAGATTATGCTTAAACTTAGTTTATTTTAAAACTGAGTTTAACTCCAACCATTGATTAATATTAAGCTTAGTACTCAGTTTAAGTTTATACTTTGATAAGTTTAATTCTAAACCAGTTCAATTTTAAACTAAGATTATTTTTAAAATTTCTAGATTAATTTTAACTAGTATTTAACTAGGGTTAATTATAAACTTATTTCATATTTAAATTCAGTTTAGCTTTAGGATAAAATTATTTTCAAACTTAGAACCCAGTTTAACTTCAAACTAATAAATTTCAAACAAGTTTAGTTCTAAAATAAGTTTAATTGTAAACTAAGATTATTTACAAGCTCAGTTTAGTTTTAAACTTAGTTTTACTTTAAACTTAGAGTAATTTCAGATTTAGCTAAACATGGATTAATTTCTTTCTAAACTCAGTTTAACTTTAAACTTTGAATAATTTTACATACAGCAAAACATGAACTAATTTCAACTAAGTTTCTAAACACAGTTTAATTTAAACTTAGTTGATTTCTTAATTCAGTTTAACTTAGATTACTTTTAAAATTAGAATTGATAAACTTCAAACAAAGTTAAATTATAAACTCCTTTTAATTTTGAAGTAAGATTATTCATAAACTTAGATTAATTCTACGCTCAGTTCAACATTGAATTTTGACTAATTTTACACACAGTTAAACTTGAGTTAATTTCAAACAAGTTTATTTCCAAACTCAGTTTAGTTTTAAACTCGGTTTAACATTAAACCTAGAATAACTTCGGATAATATCTAGTAAGTTTGTCTCTAAACTCTGCTTAATTTTAAAGTACGATTAATTATAAACTAAGTTTATTTATTAACTTAGTTTAACTTTAATCTTAGATTTGTAGACTACTGCAAATAACTGTAAACTACTTATATAAAATAAGCAACTTTTGATTTTTATATGATACATATGTATGTATGTAAATAATTTTTAAAAAACATTGGATAATATAAAAGATATTCAAAATTTAATAAATTCAAACAAGTTTAATTATAAACTTAGTTAATTTTGAATTAAGATTATTGGTAAACTTACATATATTCATTTTAAACTCACTCAGATAAACTTTCAAATAAGTTTATTTCTACCCTCAGCTTAATTTTAAACTCAGTTTAAATTTAAACTTTAATTAATTTGAAGTAAATTTAGATCCGAAATTTATTTAATTTTAAACTCGATTAAATTGTAAATATGTATTAATTCCAAATTATTATATACATCTAAACTTTAGTTAAGTTTTTAACTGAAATTATTTTTTAACTAAATTTAAAACTAAGTTTAGCGGTTTCGAAGTTGTATTTTTGAACCAAATACTGATGAAAAAAATTGAAGATAAAATTTTGAAATTTTGATTTTTTTGCGTTTTTATGGTAGAGGAAATCAGAAGAAAAAAGTAAGTTACATACATACTACAGAGTATACTTACGGACATACATATGTACCCTGCAGGGAACTCAATAACTAGTGATAAATTTCTACACCTTTTTCAGTTTAAATTCAGAAAGTTCCAATTGATATTCAGAAAAGTACAATTGAAATTCAGAATTTCCATTTGAAATTCAGAAAGTTACAATTGAAATTCAGAATTTCCATATGAAATTCAGAAAATTGCATTTGAAATTCCGAAAATTACAATTGAAATTCAGAAAATTACATTTGAAATTCAGAAAATTCCATTTGAAATTCAGAAAGTTACATTTGGAGTTCAGAAAATTACAATTGAAATTCAGAAAACTGTTTTGTGCTGTGAGGAAGGTTTCTGAATTTCAAATGTAATTTTCTGAATTTCAAATGGAATTTTCTGAATTTCAATTGTAATTTTCTGAATTTCAAATGCAAATTTCTGAATTTCAAATGGAAATTCTGAATTTCAATTGTAACTTTCTGAATTTCAAATGGAAATTCTGAATTTCAATTGTAATTTTCTGAATATCAATTGGAAATTCTGAATATCAATTGGAACTTTCTGAATTTAAACTGAAAAAGGTGTAGTTCCGAACTAGCGAAAAGGTGTCAAAAAGGAACTACATAGCTCCATTGTAGTTAGACTCTCACCAGTGCAGAAGAAGTGAATTGAGTCACCATTATAAGACACACTTTGATTTGTATGCAATTTCGAATTGACAAAAATTTCATATAGGTATATTTTTTTCGTTCGTCTCTTCCTCGTCGGGATTGCATATTTCCACAATTCTCAGATTGTTAGTGAAGCTTATCGTATAAAGAGTACAATTTGCATCTTCAATTAATGTAATTAAATGTTCGCCTAATTATGCCTTTCCGATCCCTTAGTCTTATTTTCATTTTTTTTTTAATTTATTACTTTTTTAATATTTTTTTACATTTTTATTTATTAAATAAATAAATAAAAAAAAATTATCATCTGTCTCGACATCGACAGGATTCGAACCCGCGCCCGCCAGATTGATTGTCACACGCATTAGCCAGTGGGCCATCGCGCCACTTGCATGAAGAGTGTGTCAAATGCTGCACTTAAGCGGCAGATGAAAAACTGTAGAATTTGTAGGTACTTGTAGCTAGTTCAGAACTACCGAAATTATGCCAATAAACGAATTAGTGAAAACTGTAGAATTTAGTACAATTTCGGAACTATCGAAAATGTAGTGCAGAGGGTGACAATTGACACCGCCTAGGACATCGCCGTGTTAAATTCGCCAGGTGATAATATGTAAAAGAGATTTAGCTCACACTAGTAGTGGCGAAAAATGTGCTAGAAGCGACCTAGTTTGGAACTAGAGATTTTCCCTACAGGGTATACTATATGAAGCTACATATGAATATTCCCACAATTTTTTGCAGAGAAACTAACCAAATATGTATATAGACACGAATATAACTTGTATTATACGCATAGATAGGCAAATAGGTATGTACATATATACATACATATGTATGTATATTCATATGTACATACATTTCTAAGCACATACGTACATATGTATATGTATAGAAATTTGTACATATGTATTTATGGATGTATGTACGTCCATAATCTGATGTACACATGTATGTACATTTGTGTATTGTTTAGTTTCTTATTCAATTCTTTTCATATTTTATGTAAATCCAGTAATCCAACCAGGTCTTTTTTATCGTCTTTACTTTGCTCTGCATTTTTTCGTACGTTGTCTTTTAATATACATACATAGCTAGTTATATATACAGACATACATTTGGACAACCATATGTACATATCGAGGTACATTCTGCTGTGGCAGTTATTATAGTGATGGGCGAGTCCGAGATGTTTAGACAATCGAGAGAATCGCCATCGTTGCAAAATCACAATCGAGTCAAAAGTTGACTCGCTCCTCGACTACACAATCGAGATGTTTTTGCGATTGTTCCGAGTCGGCGAGTCGGAGGTTGTTTCGATGACATCTCGACTACAGAACCGAGATGTTTTTGCGACTGCTCCGAGTCGGCGGGCCGGCTGTTGTTTTGATGATTTGTTTTAGTTGATAAAATAAACTGAATGAGTGTTGTTGATGAAGAAAGTAGGATTGTCAATGGAAGTGAGGCAAATACATATGTAAATAAATGAACCAAATTGAAAAATATGCTATATATAGACGCTGCATTTTTGCAATCACAATTAAAGAGTATCGTGCTTAATAAATACAATTAATTATTTAAACATTAATACATTAATAAATTTTATGAAGTGAGACGCTTTCGAAACAAATTAATTTTACGAGCAGTAACAACGGCAATAGATTTGTACCACTGTATACTTTTTTAAGCAATTTTGATATTCAAGCGGCAACAACAAATGTTATGTATTTTTTGCAGCGAATCCGAAATGTAGGGTTGCTTTGAAACCGAGAGGAATCATTGGCGAGTCCGAGATGTTTTAGCGATTGTTTCGACTGACGGCCATTTACGACTTGACTCGAATACGAATGAAAACCATCGAGAGCATTCGAGATGTTTCAACAATCGAGAGAATCGAATAAAACATCTCGGACTCGCCCATCACTAAGTTATTACTTGCTTGTCGCTTGCTATTCACGTTGCATTTAGTTGTTTGTGCGTGCATACATATCTACATACATATGTATAGATGTGTGCATGTTTGCCCGAGTGCTAGCTCAATTTTATTGACTTTTGATATGTTTGTGTGTTAATTGTACCTACCCTATAAACATCAGGACAAAAAATCTTAAACGTTGGAGAAAACCTTAAATCTCAATTTGGTAGTGAAGATTTACTCAAAAACTTCACTAACGTTTGAGAAAAATGTGCCTTTTTGTTTGAGAACGCTATCAAGGTAAATTTGAAGTGCATTTGATAACTAACGTTTGAGGTTTGAGAATAAGGTTAGTTCTTAAATGCATCCCAAATTGCGAATTAAGAAAAATGTTTATGGGGTATGTAGGTACATACATACGTACATTTATTGTGTGCGAGGTTTGCTGCTTAAGTTTTGGAGCGCTGGTAAGACTTGTCTTCTTGTACATGCTTCTCAATATTACTACTTAACTATACATATGTACATATGACCGTTGTCCAGCACTTAAGTGGCAACCCTCGTATCTAAAATGTGCTCATACATATGTATTTACTTTTGGTCTATACATATGTTCTTGTGTAGACCTGTGTACCTACTAAGTTTTATATACAGAAAAATTAACATACGAGAAAGAAAAAATTAGGTGTTCGTTTATTATAAGTTTGTATAAATGTATGTACATTCAAATGTACAGAGATATATTTAGTATAGTGTAGAAATTTATCTATACATACCAATGCTTAGTGTTAACATACAAACAATACCAACATTCATGCATACATATGTATGTACGTGCATATGTATATATAAAATCATTCGAATGAGGTATGTACTATGTTATTACACACCTTTGTTATATATGTACATACATATGTATATCTAGATAGTAGATATGTATTGATACGTAAGTACATACATAAATATGTACAAGACACGTCACAGCACAATGTGCATCGGCCTTCAGTACATTATACCTACTAAGGTGGCAAAGAAATTAATACACTTTATGCCTTGAAATTTTTATGACACTTCAGTTTCCACAAAAAATATGCCAACCCTAATTTACTTAAATCCTATACCTACACATATTACACATGCAAAAAAAAAAACAAAAAAAAAAAAAAACGCACACAGATGCTGCTGTAAGCGATAACGTAGCAAAGGTGAGTAGGTACATAAAAGAGAATTTAACAACAAATTAAAAGGAAAGGCGAATAGCACATAGAGCAACAACATACATACTACACACATACAAAATTTTAATATTTTACTCGTATTACAAAAGTAAATTCCGGTTATATTGTACATCTGCTTTGGCAGACTGGATTTTTTATATGCATAGGTATGTAAACCTATGTACATACATAAGTATGTAGGTGCATATGTATGCATATACATACATATGTACTATGTACACAAATCTATGTAGGCATATAAGTACTTACTTTCTTCATTGACTTGCATGTTTTACAGTTTTTCAATATCAAAATTTAGAAAATGTCAATTAACGGGCCGGCGCAGGTATGTCTGCTTGCATGCATAAAATTTCAATGGATAACCCTAAGCCATGGTTTTTGCAGTTATTTTTGTTGTAACGGCAAGATTTGTTTTTGATCGTATAGCTGGATTCTGATGTCACAACCCAGAAGGCGTCTTATAGCGTTTTCGATTCTGAACCAAAATGCTGCATTATTACAAGGCAACATTATCAACATGCGCCCTGTGCCCTAAGAAAATGTTGCACTTTTGATGTGATGTATGAAACAAAAATAATGCAACCCCTTGTTCATATTAAGGCAGAAAATGCTGCCCTGTGGTCGGGGAGAGTGCGACATTTTTTTTCAATAGAAGAATCAACCCTGAAAAAATGTGTGGAATCTGTGTGGAATGGAACAAAAAAATTTGACAGCTCAAAAAAAAGAGCAGAATAAGTGCGACATTTTGGCCAGAATCGAAAACGCCATTAGTTTTAAACCGGTGGCTTACAATATGTCCCCCTGTGTAACGAAAAGTACAGTAAATGGTAGGGTTGCCAGAGGTACTGATTTGATCAGTACAATACTGATTTTTCGTGCCCCGTACTGATGGTTTTAAAAACCTTTAAAAATACTGATTTTTTTTGGATTTTGTACTGATTTGTACTGATTTTTAGCCGACACTAAACTAATTCATTTTTATCACCCTGCACTGTTAATTTTCCATTTGACGTTCGTAACCATGAAATAATTCGGAAGGAGGCCGCAACGCGAACGTTATATGTCATAGAAATATGATTGACAGTTAACGATACTGAAACCAAAACAAAATGCCAGTAATAAAGACCATTTCTCCGAATATATTGTTTTTTTTTTTATTCTTTAAAGGCAATGTACTAATTTTTTCGGGAAATGTATCTGGCAACCCTAGTAAATTGGCACACGCCAAATAATCCAGATTTTAAATTCGACGAAAGTGGACAATTGCAATAAGATTTACGTACCTAAGTACTTTTTTAGGTAAGTAGTCCGAAACAAAAAAGTTTAATGCTTGTTCAAAGAGGTGCGGTACAATATAAACATGTCTTCACCTGTTTGAACAAGCCTGTACCTGAATATTGCATCGAAATTGGAATATGTATAGCAGTATCTACTATACAAGGCTCGTATTTTGTTCAGCTTGACAGTCGCCTTGATGGCTCGTTTTTTTCTTGGTTCTTATAAAAATAGGAACAAGCGTAAAAAGTTATTGATCCAACTCCCTAGGTAAATCGAAATTCCGCAACAAAAAAAAAAATGTTCGTAGTTGGTAGCCAGGTAGATATGTATGTACATATGTAAATGTTAAGATTATAGAGGCACTACTGTTTTCACATTCAGGCATATATTCAATCGTTACTGCAGTCTTTTTTGAAAGCGTTAACAACGCCGCACTTAAATTAATTAATTAACTTACATACATACATACTAAAAAAACTTTGTAGTCATGGGAGAGAAGAATATAGCACATACATATGTATGTACATACATATGTATGTATTTTATGCACCCACCCGACGAAAATGAATCTTCAATTATACTTTGTAGCCTTTGTATGTAGATACATATGGATGCACGATATACATACATACTTACACTATGCATACACAGTTAAATAAAATAAAATCTTTATAGGCATTTTCATTTCTTTTAGATGTTGGCACTCTTGCACAAATGAACGATGTGTTTTACTCGTTGAATTGCGTATACATAGTAGGTACATTTGTACATAAATACATATACATATACATATGTACATACATACAGTCATGTGAAAAATAATAGGGACACTTACCTTGAAATATTTCAAAGATCGATCCTGCTTCAATTTCTAAACAGTGGTCAAAACTTATACATTAATTTCTTGCTCAAATGTCTCCGAAGTAAGGAACAGTTATCGTAATGGCTGATGATTTTGCGGAGTGAGTTCGTTTCAGCTTGTGAAAAATAATAGGGACACCAAACTTCAATTAAAATCTTTTTCGAAAGGGTGGAGATTTTTATAGATAATAAAAAACTAAGTCACTGTATATCAAATAAAGTTTTATAATATACATACTAGGTTTTTAACCCTATAATACCATCAGTGGCTCAGAATGGGTCGAGGATACCCCTGCACTATTCAACTTATAGCGAACAGAAAAAAATCTCCGACATAAATAAATAAATAAATATCACAGAAAAACAAAAAAAAAAAAAATAAGTGTTTTTCGTGCCGGAAAATTGACGAAATGTGAAATTGCTTTGAAATAATGTTGGAAAATACTGTAAAATATAATCCAAAAGTATAAACATGTGAACGGAAGCCAAAAATATCCCCACTGGTTCAGAGGAATATAGAGATATTTGCAAGAAAGAACCCTTTGTATCCTTCCATGGCATACAAAATTAGTTTTATTTAAACATGAAATCTCCCACAGTTCGAAAATGTTAGTTTTAAAAGATTTAAAGCCAAAAAGGCCAAGAATAGCGCCCTATCTTTCAAAATAAAATGTTGCAGAAGGCAACTACGTAACTTACTACTAGATACGTGACGTGGCCAGTGGAGAAATTGTGTCATATCTTGTGCTCAGTATCGGGTATTTTTATACTGATTGTTACACAGAACATGTTCTCATACCAGTGAATACAGTTTTCAACCCACAAAATACCGCCAAGACTGTCAACCATGGAGGACGTGCTCCTTAGAAAAATGTAGACTTTTAGAAATATGTATTTTATTTTGAATGAAAGGGCGCTATTCTTGGCCTTTTTGGCTTTAAATCTTTTAAAACTAACATTTTTCGAACTGTGGAAGATTTCATGTTTAAATAAAACTAATTTTATATGTCATAGAAGGATACAAAGGGTCCTTTCTTACAAATATCTATATATTGCTTTGAACCAGTTGGGATATTTTTGACTTCCGCCCGCGTGTTTATACTTTTTGATTATATTTTATACCATAGGTGGCCACGGATTAAGCGTAAGGGAGCCACACGACAACAACATCAATAAAAATTGCAACAACCTTCTTCTCGGAATTATTAAAATATTATTTTGCCAAATAACGGTTTATTGCCATGTACTTATGTATGTACATACATAAAAAAAATCATACTCCCATGAGCACTTAAACTTTCTATTCTTAGATGTCATTTTGAAAAGAACAAATGTACAATGTACATACATACATATGTATGTATAGATATGCTGCAGCTAGGCATTCAAATACTTTGCTAAACAACATAAACGAGGTAGCAGATATAAATGTACAACCATATGTACATATGTATGTATGAAGGCGTAACTACACAATGAATGTCGGTCGAAGCTGGACCGTTAGGTTTGAGTGCTCACCGCGACGACGATTTCTGTGAAAAAAAGAAATGTGCGTTATTATGTCGAAATTGATTTGCTTGTTGTTGGGAGCCACTCGGAGCCACAGCGATGTTGTTGGGAGACAAACGGAGTCACTGGAGCCATTGGGTGGCCATCTATGTTTTATACCATTTTCTACCATTATTTCAAAGCAATTTCCATTTCCCGGCACGAAAAACACTTATTTTGGAGATTTTTTTCTTTTTGCTATAAGTTGAAAAGTGCAGGGGTCTCCTCGACCCATTCTAAGCCACTGATGGTATTATAGGGTTAAAAACCTAGTATATTATAAAACTTTAATTGATATGCAGTGACTTAGTTTTTTATTATCTATAAAAATCTCCACCCTTTCGAAAAAAATTCAATTGAAGTTTGGTGTCCCTATTATTTTTCACAAGCTGAAACGAACTCACTCCACAAAATGATCAGCCATTATGAAATGACCCAAAAAATGGCCGATTAAATAACCGTTCCTTACTTCGGAGACATCTGAGGAATAATTTAATGTATAAGTTTTCACCACTGTTTAGAAATTGAAGCAGGATCGATCTTTGAAATACATATTTCAAGGTAAGTGTCCCTATTATTTTTCACATGACTGTAGTTGTGTACATTTTTCATAATGCAGGTGCAAGGGATGCTCATTACATATGTATGTACATATACGCGCTCTAAATATTGTATTCGGCGACTATTCACGATTATAATTGCACAAATTCGTATTGTATATGTACATCCATACGTACTTATATAAAAAGGTGTGTGTATACATATGTCCCTACACGTACAACGTACATATTTTCAACAGTTTAATGCAATTTATAACGATTGCATATGCATACACGAACATTTAGCGAAAACACGATTTCTTTGTAGTGCAATAAAAAAATAGCCAGCTATTTTTATAAAGATATGTATATACGTACATATATACCCATATACATATGTACATACATGCGTATGTACACGTATAAAATTTATATTGGTGACATATCAACTCAGCGAAACAAGTATATAGATATGTATGTAAGTACATATGCATGTACGTAAGTATGTAAATTAATGGAAAATTAAATCCATAAAAGACACACACGTCCATACATTTATACGTAGATAAATACATATGTATAACATTATCAAAATGGTTGATTTAGCCGCATCAAAATCGATGGGGTGGCACAAAGCAAGCGAGACAAGAAAAAACGCAAGAAAGACATAATAAGCAATCAAATAATTTTCGACTTCTCTACCATACAATCCCAAACGTAGATATGTATATATACATACATACATACATGGATATATACTTATTGTACATACATACATCTGCATATAGGTCTATTCATATTGACGTCGCCATCGCAGTCACCATCTCGCGTTTTTTTCTCTGTCGCGCGGGAGACAAACGAAGCGCACTCGAATAAAATCAAATCAAGTGAGGTTGTGAAGGGGGGTAAAAGGTATATAGATATACATATATGTATGATGTGAATTCTTGAAAGGGGAGCTGCGATACTTAGCCGTACAGCGAGTTGGTCAGCGAGCGCACTATCAAACATACATATGTACATACATTCATACTTACATATGGGATCCAAGCTGCACAAGACACATTTACATATACATATATGTATGTATAAAAAAAAACTGCAACATAGGCCACCAACATTTTAATTAAATCGAAACATTAATAAGGTTAGAGTTTAATAAAGAAATGTAATGAGCAATGCATTTTCCATTTTTATATAGATACATATGTACATACATACATACAAGTTTTCACGAATTTACATAAAATTTCTTGATTTTGCTTTAGACATGCGGTTTCCCATTCCCTTCTTTCTTTCCATTACTTTGTGACTTTTCTTCTCTTCTTTTTTGTTTTATTTGTAAGTTGGCATTTTCTCTTCTCTATCGTTTATTCGTGTCTTCCATACACTTTATATACTTCTGTATACATATGCATATGTATATACATAATTCTGTTCAGTTTTCACACGCCTTAAAACAATTAACTTATGTATTTATATTTATCTGATAACACAAAGTGAAAGAAATTTAATTGTTCATTTTTTCTCTGCCTTTTCGATTTTTTTTTGTGGTGGAGAATCCAAAGAAATAGTAGAAATACTTGCAGAAAATATGCAGAAAATTAAAGATATGCAGCCGAAAGTTCAAACTTTGACTTCGTTGGCCGTCGTAGGCACCGCGAGTACAGAAATTTTTCTTTTCGTTTTCTCTCAAATTTCTCAAAGTGTCTGTGCTATATAAATTTCTTTTCAAGCCATTTATTGTTGTAAATACACTATAAAATCACAAAATTTTTACTAAAATCTAAAGCCAGTATATTTGCAAATAAATTCTTACTAAATTTATTAATTATTTTCCACTTTTTTTACCGTTTATTCATATTTTTTCAACACAACTTGCACAGAAACGTACGCACCAAATCAAAGACCTCCATTTTGTTTTAAGAATTCATTCTTTTGCCGACGATTGATTTGACAGATGAATAGAGATGATTTTGAATGCGTGGTGTTGCCGTATGTTTACGCAAGTTTGTAAGATCATAGCTGTGCGATAAATTGCAGAAAATGTTGAAGGTTTATATTCCATTAGCAAAAAATAATTTATGTATGTATCCAACAATTTTCAATTTATTGTATACAAATAGGAAATTAAAAGGCTATTAAGGGACTGTTTTTTTTTATAAAAAAAATGTTTGTATCAAAAATATCAATTATAGCCCTTGCACAAATGACTTCTACTTCGCTTTGCGTTCAGTATGTGCTTTTAAAAGGGTTCTTTTCACAATTGAAGTACAGCGAGTAAAGTGAAGCGTAAAGTTCGTTATCTCTCAACTTTTTTACACTTTGACAAACATCTGTTAGAATGTGTGTGTGTATCGTCTTCTTTATCTACATTTATTTTAGCGATTTCGCGCAAATTGGTGAAAAGTGAACAATAAAGAATATAAAATAAAATTCGAAATAATCAAAAAAGGCAATTCCCCAAATATTTTGCACAAAATCAGTTTTATAAATCACAGCAAAAAAATGAAATGGAAATTATCCAAGTGTTAATTGTAGCAAGCTTCTTGAATTTCGCTTTTCTTTAGAGTCTTTTCTATCAAAGTTGAAGCAGACAAAGCCAATTGTGCACGGGCTATTATCTTTTCATTGGAAAAATTGTTTGAAGGAAACTGTGGCAACATTAAGAAAAGCATAAAGAGCACAACAACAATTGCACGTGACAGCAAAAAACGTGAAGGCAGGGCCCCGGAGCAAAGTATTTTTTTCGTTTCGTCTGGTCCCAACCATGATGCAATAATAAAATGGTGGACGCAGCAGAGGATGGCTATTTTGTTTTTGGAATAGTAAGCTGTCAAATTATCGTCTTTTGTTTTGATTTTTCCCTCTTGCACGTGTTAATATAATACAATGGCGCTATTATAACTCTGACGGGTTTTATGGCCGAGCTTCTCTACCAATTCGAGGTGTGCTCCTTTTTGTTTTTTCCTACTAATTGGGTGGACCTACAGTTTTATGCCGGCTCCGAACGGCGAATGCATTTTTTGTGAGAAGCTTTTTCATGGCAGAAATACTCTCGGAGGGTATGCCGCCCTTGCACGTGTTATTCGTAGAAATACCTTGTGTGTTCGCTTGTATGTTCGCTGGTGATTTTTCTGTTTTTGACATTCTTATCTACAGCCGTTCAACGGTAATCGCCTATTCTCTTTTAGCCGCTACGACCATATAGAATTATTGGATCATGGTCCCAACCTTTTTGTATCCGCTCTTAGTTCCTAAATTTTTTTGCTCTGAGCTTCGCTATCACTCCCATACACAAAAACGTTATCTACTTAAGTACGAGCGATCTAGGCAGATCTAGGAAGGTAGGCTCGGTGGCGAATTCAGAAATTTCCCATGCATTTTGTTATTGTAATTGGTAGAGTATAATGTCAAAATGATAATTCGCCTTAGTTAAAATCTGAATTCGCTTGGGACTCGCCTATTCCCATTGGTCATGATGTGAATTTGCTTTGATTTTGACATTACACTCTACCTTTGTAAATAAAAAAAGTAGTTTCTGAATTCGCCACCGAGCCTACCTTCCTAGATCTGCCTTGCGAGCGATGTAAAATGACTCGTGTCTGTGCACTTTTAGGCCTTTTTGAAGGCATCTTAGTACCCAATCCAAAAGACTCTTAAATCCGATACGATAATTTTTAATGATGAAAAGGGACTCTTAGCGCTAGCGAACAAACTATTTCACGAATACCACCCTGAAGAATGTTAAATTCATACAAAATATGACAGATTCGCAAGCTATAAAACAGAAAGAAGAAGAGCGTATCTATTGCTAAAACCATCTTTATTGGGCTATGATCACTGTTGAGCTGTTTCCTGTTAATGCGTCAGTAGCCGACCAAATTAATACCGATACAGTTACACTACTGTTACTATTATGGAAATGCATCAATAATTCTACCTTTATTCGCTAGCTTAGCAAAAAGTGGCTAAATGTAGATATTAATATGTGTTTGTCTATGTATAGATATGTAAGGAGCTCCGATTTAAGCTTATGCGTTAACTTTATTTCTCTAATAGTAACAGTATCGGTATTAATTTGGTCGACGGCACTTTTAGCTCATTAGCTCTTTGCTCCGCTCCGGGGGCCTAGTCAAAACGAATTTCACTGGTATTGCTACAATTTTCGAAAAGCGGCTGCATATCGCGACATTCAAACTGTAAGAGCCTATTCACACTTGCGACTCAATCGATTTAGTCGAATGTTGATATGCATGGGAATGTATGGAAGCATTCACACTACATTCAATTAGTTGTACAACTGAAACAGTTGGATTTGCAGTCCAATTTCATTCCAACTGAAACAGTTGTACAACTGCTTGATCAGCAAGGCGCCCTTCTACGTATTCACACTTGAGACTATTTAGTCGAACGACTACAACAACAACAGTGATATTCGTAGTGGAAAGAGTTGCCATGCTGACAGCACTACTTTTATTTCACTTTGTAAATTGTAGAGATTGAATATTTCAATTAATATTTTCAAAATGTTTAAAAACAAAAGGTTCGTTTCTTATTAACTACACCATTTCCAGATGGATTTTAGAAAGCGTTAACTGGATTTTAGAAAGGGGAAATTGGATTTTAGAAATGTCAATTGGATTTTAGAAAGGGGAAAATGGATTTTAGAAATGTCAATTGGATTTTAGAAAGCGTTAAAATGATTTTAGAAAACAAAATTGGATTTTTGAAAGCGTGAATTAGATTTCAGAATGTGCGTTTAAAATAAATTTTACACAGAATTTTTCGAATAGAAATTCTTTATTGCGTATGAAAGTATAAATTAATAATTATATAAATTTTCGAAAGTCCAATTTACAGTTTCTAAAGTCCAATTTCCCTTTTCTAAAATCAAATCGACATTTCTAAAATCCAATTTTCCCTTTCTAAAATCCATTTGGCTATTTTAAAATCTAATTTCCCCTTTCTAAAATCCAATTGACATTTCTAAAATCTAATTTCCCCTTTCTAAAATCCAATTGACATTTCTAAAATCCAATTTCCCCTTTCTAAAATCCAATTGACATTTCTAAGATCCAATTTCCCCTTTCTAAAATCCAGTTGACGCTTTCTAAAATCCATCTGGAAATGGTGTAGTTATAGACAAGAATTATCTAACTAAGGATATTTACTTCCGTTTTCATATGTTTCTTGATGTTGTTGTTCTCTTCAAATGTCATTAATCGCGTTTTAAAATAGAAATAAATTTTTTGTTTATTTTATTGTTTTTTATTTATTAATCAAGTTGACAGCTGACAAGAAGGTGCTTTCATGTAAGAATGCAGATAAACTTTAACAATTTAATACTTCATCACTTTATATGAAGACCACTAATGTAAAATTTGCTGAGTAAAATGTGAACATTGGCAACACTATGTCATTGTCAATCGCACGACTATTTAGTCTCAAGTGTGAATAGCTGCCACCGATTCGACTAAATAGTTGGAGTAGTGTGAATACAACAGTCCAATTCGACCAAATCGATTGAGTCGCAAGTGTGTATAGGCTCTAAGGGGCACTCAAACTTTCATGCGCATACATATATTGCAATGTAAAAAAATTTCTGCCATTTTTTAGTCGAATTTTTGTTGAAATCGTAGTAGAAATCCACGATACTACTATCGTAGTTGAATGCAACCCTGCTTATATACACGTGCTGGAAACAGCTGATGCTTATGTTTTTTTTTATCAGATTGACCAGCAATTCCTAATTTAAAATTAAATTTTTGTTAATACTACAGAATTTTGTATAAAAATTAGTTTACACGAACAAATAACGAATGGAGCGAACGGAACCATTTTATGATTTTTGCATACCATATCAGAGTGATGAAAAAGCGTTGCGAGAAATTGTAAAGGAAGCAATAAGCTGTAAGTGAACCGTTTCGTTAACTTTGCCTTTAAATTCTTAGCTATTTATTTGTATATTTGTTCTACTATTCATTTTAGTGGGCTATAAAACAATTGCAATTGATCGTGTATACGATCACAGCAAACGTGATGTAACCAAACGCTCGGCCGATATATTTCCTGCGCCAGCCACACTCAAATATTTAGAAGATGAATTCAAAAATAAAGTTAAAATTCTACATAGACTCACAATTATATATGTCGATGTGGGTGTGGCGCATGCAATGGTAGGCCGGCGGATATAGTTTTATTATAATGTAACTGCTGATATTGGAGTTTTGTTTTTTATTTGTAGACGAATTCACAAAATTTGAAGAAGTACAATTTAGTTGCCGGTCAGCCGAAAACAGATGCTGCTTTAAGTGTATGTAATTGGAAACTAACTTTGTATGTATGTATGTGCTATGTTGTATATATTACATTTTTGCTTAATATAACCATAGCACTGTTGCACATCCTTTACTGGCGATTTGGTTACCTTCGACACCGAGGCCGGCGTAAAATTGCTGGTAAATCGCAAGGCCTACGAAATTGCAGTCAAGCGTGGTTTATGCTTTGAAATTAAATATGCGCCAGCAATTAGAGATTCCACTATACGCAAAGACATGATAAAGTTGGCGCATAATTATTGTGTGCGTGGCAAAACGAAAAATATAATATTCAGTAGCGGTGCAAGGAATCCATTTGAGCTGAGAGGGCCATATGATGTGGCCAATTTGTAAGTTGGTCTAAGCCAAAAGGAATTAGAGTTGACGCTCAATGGTAACTTACGTATGTACATGTATGTCTATACTTGCAGGTCTTACATTTTTGGCTTATCAGAGGATCAAGGCAAGAATGCTGTGGCTAAAACGTGCAGGCAGTTATTTTTGAGAGCAGGTACGCTCCAGTAATAAATGTACTTTTATTTGAATATTAATGCTAAATTAATATTTTTTGATTTTATTTGTTTAGAATCACGTCGCATTGGCAAAACAATTATGTTTGTAAAGGCAGCCGGGCCAATAGTGTTTTCAGATTCATCCGATGATGATGATGATGAGGAGCAGGAAGATAATGCGAATATTAAAGAAGAGTTAGCGTGTAGTGAAGAATCGGCAAATGAAAGCTCTGCTTCGCCTGAACAACCAAGTAAAAAAAAGAAAAAAGTTGTATAAAACACTAAAATCACGCGTTTCATTTATTGTTGTGTATGATTTGAGGTGTGACGGCAACAAATTGCTTTCGAAAGCTTACAACGCCTTCATAAAGTCTTAAGTTAAGCCTCGAATCATCGATAAAATTAGTATCAACTTAGAGGTTGCGATTTAGCAAAAGTAAACATTTTTGGTGCACATTTAAGTAACACCCTAATGACATGTTTGTTTATTAAAATTCCATTGTCATTTGCATTTTTTACCGAAAATGCTAGTCGGCTTTAATCAAATACTAGGCCTGCCTAAAAGTATGCAACATTTTTGAGATAATGAAAACAAATGGTTAGTTATTATGGCCTGGTTATGCTACCAATCAAGCTGGTCGAGCACCGTGTAATTGTTGTGCACTCCGACGGTGAGAGAATTTTCGGACTCTCACATCCAGCAAACTTGCTGTGTGAAACAGGCAGCCAGCAAACGAGGTTTCAGAGGTAATAATGTGTTATGTTGTGTATGTGCTCAGTAATTATCATGTGTTATGTTGTGTATGTGCGCTCCAATCATCAATGTAAGCGTAACCACCTCTCACCAATCACGAAATGTTTCCGATTTTGATTGGCAATCAAGATTGTAACCATAACCATAGCATTAGAGCTCGGAAAAATAGGTGAAATCAAGCGCCTCAAAATATGCTAAATTTTGTAAATTATGTTTGTTTTCTGTGGCGGGATTACAATTTAAATATATAGGGGTGACATATGTGATGGTAGGTGAAGATTTTATTAGAAAAGTTCCTAATCATGTTATACAATAAAGCCAGAATAGAAAGTGATTTTATTCGTAAAATATATTTATTTATGTGTTTTTTAATAATTTTAATTTGTTATCTATAACAGAAACCAAGTATATTAAAGTTAAAAAGATTATGCAAAATTCTGGAAAATTCGCCAATTTTTTAGGAAAATTTGTAACTTTTTGAGTAGAAATTTTATATTATTTTCTAGTACACAATTTTTTTCGACTTGTAAATTCGCATGAAAAAAATGCAGAGGACAGCTAGAAAAAAATTCCTAATTCCAATTGGAAAAATGTAAACACTGAAATGGTCATAAGAAAAAATCAATTTTTTTTTTACCTAAAATATGCAAATGTTTTTGCTAATATGCACTTGCCTCATTTTCATTCAAAATATATTTGGTTTGAAACTGTAATTGTTTTTCCTTCACGTGCGAAGATTTTTTCTCAAATTTAAGCGAGTCACTACAAATTTTTAATTTTTTCTTTATTGTTTATAATTATACATTTATTTATTATTTATTTATTATACTTTATTTATTATTATTCCTTATTATTATATTTATTTATTGTAGCTTTCTTTACAATTTTTCACATGCAACCCATAAAAAACCTTAACACGTTGACTGCCAAGACCATTTTCAGAAAACTGGCCAAAAATGACATATTGATTTTTTCACATTATATTACTTTAAAAAAGGACCTACAAGTTATCTCCCATATCTCCCATTTTTGCATAAAATTTTTTTAATAAAAAAAAAAAGCTCAAGGAAGCCAAACCCAAAATTTTTTCTTTTCCCAGAAGCCATTTATCGATACTAACACTATTATAATACGGTTTTACTCGTAGCTACACAAAAAGTGGTAGTTTTAGGTAGTACGAGATAACTCGTAGTATGATTTCCGTTCCAGGAAGCCAACTACGAGTTATCTCGTAGTTGGCAGTCAACGTGTTAATAATTTATTTTTCTGGCATCCTAGTAAGCAAAAAATACAATAGCATTCACGGGGGGCTTAGACCTGAATGCACCCCACCCTTAAACTTGCCACTGAATTTGCTCACACACATTACGTAGCATAATTTTAGGCGTTTGATTTTCACCTATTCGAGCTCTACACCTTTTTCAGTTTATATTCAGAAAGTTACAATTCATATTCAGAAAATTACAATTGATATTCAGAAAGTTACAATTCATATTCAGAATTTCCATTTCATATTCAGAAAGCTGAAATTCATATTCAGAATTTCCATTTCATTTTCAGAAAATACAATTCATATTCAGAAAGTTATAGTTCATATTCAGAAATTTACAATTGATATTCAGAAAAATACAATTGATATTCAGAAATTCCATTTGATATTCAGAAAGTTGCAGTTAATTTTCAGAAAATTACAATTGATATTCAGAAAGTTACAATTCATATTCAGAAAGTTACAATTCATATTCAGAATGTTCATTTCATATTCAGAAAGTTACAATTGATATTCAGAAAATTAAAATTGATATTCAGAAAATTACAATTGATATTCAGAAAATTAAACTCGATATTCAGAAAATTACAATTGATATTCAGAAAATTAAAATTGATATTCAGAAAATTAAAATTGATATTCAGAAAATTACAATTGATATTCAGAAAATTTCACTGTACCTGTATAAATTTTATATTGTATACATATGTGCATTGAAGCAATTGTTTCACATACATAGAATTTTTTTTTATATAATTTTCATTTTGTTATTTTGTACATACCTCATCGGTCGTGACTTCAACTTTAAAATAAAAATTAATGGATCTTAACGGTGATGGAAAAATGGCAAAATTTAGGAAATAACTTGAGTGACATGGTCATTATTTGCGATAATGCACCATGTCACTCAAGCATCGAAGCCGCTGTCGAGGAGTTCTCGAATGGGTTGGCCACCGTACTTCGCTTGGGACCATACTCGCCAATGCTTAATCCGGTTTAGTGAAGTCGAATATGGATGTTCCTGAGGTTCAAGGTCCAGGCTTGACGGAGCAGAGGCTGCAGTACCTCGAAGCCAAAATCGATGATGCCAAGGTAGCCGTGACAGGTGGGGACTGCGCTAGAGCAACGCAGCACTGCTTCAGTTTCCACGCTGACGTAGTTGCATTGCGAGATATGCCAGCCGGTGTATAACAAAATTAAATATTCACTATTACAATTACAATTGATATTCAGAAAGTTACAATTCATATTCAGAAAGTTACAATTCATATTCAGAAAGTTGCAATTCATATTCAGAATGTTCATTTCATATTCAGAAAGTTACAATTGATATTCAGAAAATTAAAATTGATATTCAGAAAATTACAATTGATATTCAGAAAATTAAACTCGATATTCAGAAAATTACAATTGATATTCAGAAAATTAAAATTGATATTCAGAAAATTAAAATTGATATTCAGAAAATTACAATTGATATTCAGAAAATTTCACTGTACCTGTATAAATTTTATATTGTATACATATGTGCATTGAAGCAATTGTTTCACATACATAGAATTTTTTTTTATATAATTTTCATTTTGTTATTTTGTACATACCTCATCGGTCGTGACTTCAACTTTAAAATAAAAATTAATGGATCTTAACGGTGATGGAAAAATGGCAAAATTTAGGAAATAACTTGAGTGACATGGTCATTATTTGCGATAATGCACCATGTCACTCAAGCATCGAAGCCGCTGTCGAGGAGTTCTCGAATGGGTTGGCCACCGTACTTCGCTTGGGACCATACTCGCCAATGCTTAATCCGGTTTAGTGAAGTCGAATATGGATGTTCCTGAGGTTCAAGGTCCAGGCTTGACGGAGCAGAGGCTGCAGTACCTCGAAGCCAAAATCGATGATGCCAAGGTAGCCGTGACAGGTGGGGACTGCGCTAGAGCAACGCAGCACTGCTTCAGTTTCCACGCTGACGTAGTTGCATTGCGAGATATGCCAGCCGGTGTATAACAAAATTAAATATTCACTATTACAATTACAATTGATATTCAGAAAGTTACAATTCATATTCAGAAAGTTACAATTCATATTCAGATAGTTGCAATTCATATTCAGAATGTTCATTTCATATTCAGAAAGTTACAATTGATATTCAGAAAATTAAAATTGATATTCAGAAAATTACAATTGATATTCAGAAAATTAAACTCGATATTCAGAAAATTACAATTGATATTCAGAAAATTAAAATTGATATTCAGAAAATTAAAATTGATATTCAGAAAATTACAATTGATATTCAGAAAATTTCACTGTACCTGTATAAATTTTATATTGTATACATATGTGCATTGAAGCAATTGTTTCACATACATAGAATTTTTTTTTATATAATTTTCATTTTGTTATTTTGTACATACCTCATCGGTCGTGACTTCAACTTTAAAATAAAAATTAATGGATCTTAACGGTGATGGAAAAATGGCAAAATTTAGGAAATAACTTGAGTGACATGGTCATTATTTGCGATAATGCACCATGTCACTCAAGCATCGAAGCCGCTGTCGAGGAGTTCTCGAATGGGTTGGCCACCGTACTTCGCTTGGGACCATATTCGCCAATGCTTAATCCGGTTTAGTGAAGTCGAATATGGATGTTCCTGAGGTTCAAGGTCCAGGCTTGACGGAGCAGAGGCTGCAGTACCTCGAAGCCAAAATCGATGATGCCAAGGTAGCCGTGACAGGTGGGGACTGCGCTAGAGCAACGCAGCACTGCTTCAGTTTCCACGCTGACGTAGTTGCATTGCGAGATATGCCAGCCGGTGTATAACAAAATTAAATATTCACTACATATGTACACATATACAAAATTAAATATTTACTGCATACACATTTTTGTTTAAAATATCAGGTAAAAATGAAACACCCTAATAAGATACCACTTACCTCATGTTTAATATTACCATTGTTACTTAACATTATTTTGTTACACTTTCTACATATATTGTTACTATGTAAATATGTTGCGTTATATTAAAATAAAGAATTACAATGTTCGTTGCCGTGTTTATTTGTGGAAAGGTTTTTCATTTCTGACTCTGTCACCCCGGGACCGTCTTCTTCATCCTCTTCCTCTCCCTCCAGGTCCAATCAGTTTTTCCAAAAGTCCGACATGCATAAAGCCTGCATTCATGTGAATACAATGCATACAACATGTTAGATTTTCCTTGAATGCAAGGTATAAAAAATACCTGAATAACTTCCTGAATATCAATTTCAATTTTCTGAATATCAATTGTAATTTTCTGAATATCAATTGTAATTTTCTGAATATCAATTGTAATTTTCTGAATATCAATTTTAATTTTCTGAATATCAATTTCAATTTTCTGAATATCAATTGTAATTTTCTGAATATCAATTGTAATTTTCTGAATATCAATTGTAACTTTCTGAATATGAAATGAAGCTTCTGAATATGAATTGCAACTTTCTGAATATGAAATGTAAATTTCTGATTATCAATTGCAACTTTCTGAATATGAAATGGAAATTCTGAATATGAACTGTAACTTTCTGAATATTAATTGTAATTTTCTGAATATTAATTGTAATTTTCTGAATATCAATTGTAATTTTCTGAATATCAATTGTAATTTTCTGAATATGAACTGCAACTTTCTGAATATGAAATTCTGAATATGAATTGTAATTTTCTGAATATGAAATGGAAATTCTGAATATGAATCTTAATTTTCTGAATATCAATTGCAACTTTCTGAATATAAACTGAAAAAGGTGTAGTAATTAGTTATTTTCTTAATTTCTCTTTCTTGAGGTCATACATAAAATCTTTTTTTTTTTTTTTTTTTTACAAAATTGCTCTAACTAAATATGTTACAAAAAAAATTCATTATCAAATCTAACTTAAAATAATAACAAGTCAAGCTTAATAAATAAAAATCAACTATACGCCACACCATTCGTTGCTATGCCATCATGCCCCGAAATAGTTGCATTCTCCACATTCCCATCAACATCAGCTGCGCATGCTTCATTTTCTACTACCTTTTTATTAATACCGCCAGCCATACGATCATCATCACCACCAACATCATCGCGTCGATCAGCCTCAATAGACGACAGACTCTCATCATCATTTTGCTCCTGTTCCTGTTGTTGCCGTTGCTCTTTATTCTCCCTATGATATTTCATAAATTTCCCTTTCAATCGACTCGACTTAATGCGTATACCATGTCCCGGACAATCATGACTGTCCGTATAACATTTGTCACGACAACATATACGACACAGCCGATACTCACATTTAATACCCACGGGATTGGCACACAGCGCGCAACATTCCAAATTGCGTTCATGACGACCTTCCGGCTTGTTTGGACGACGCATACGTCGACGTAACTTTTTCATACGTTTACGTGAGATTTCATTGCCTTCGCTGTCGAAAAATTGACGTTTCGGTCGGTTGGGATCTTCGGCGAGACGCACTTTTTCGGCAATCACTTGTCGATGCGTTTCGGGTGGAACACGAATGTACGGCTGACAGAGCCAAGGCGGTAGTGTTAAGTTGTACTGTGTGTGATAAAGATGATAAAGAAGAGGCATGTAATTTGTGTAGAGAATTGCATAAGCACTGTAATTAAAATGAAATACATACACCCTGCTCCACAACTATAACACTAGGATCCACTTCCTCTGCTTCGTATAACGCCAAACCCTCATGATAAGGCTCATATTTGGTTTTGATTTTATCAACGACTGCGCAAAATTGCTCTAAGCGATTGGAGACGGCCAATTCTTCGCGCAGCTGCGCATTTGGACGCAAGTTCATTCTGTAAAATAAAGAAAAAAATGAGCTTAGTTATGAAACAGACCATGTAAAAGATTTTGTGTGTGTGTGTGTGTCAACTCACAAATGATGAAAGATTTTAAATAAATGCCCGCGTATGTACGACACCGGACATGGATGCTGCTCTACATACGCTAAATATTCGCTTGCCATTTGCCATGTTTTTGCCGCTGCACCCGTAAACAATGCGGGATTGTGTAAATTGCCTTCGGCTGTCATCACACCATCCACACCCGTTGTGGCAATGCAACGTTCGATGTCCTCCACACCGAGTATATTGCCATTAGCGAACATGGGTATATTTATATTTTGTCTGTAAGTTCAAATAATCGCGAAAGAAGTAGAAAATAAATGCTGTCAAGTTGCTTTAAATACGAAACTGGGTATATATGTACATATGTATATCTAAAATAATATGTATTTATTCCCCAACTTCTAATCAATTTTTTTTTTATCCAAACTTGAAATTTTTCTATATTCAAGCCGCTCTAAATCCGAAACTGGCTATATGCGCCTATAAAATTCTATATTTAACACTTTCACCTTGTGTAAGGCTTGCGCTTATTGTAAAATAAAATATCACGTTTAATTAAAATTTGGACCATCAAAAATCCACAACCGGGTATATCTTGGCACAAATCCGTATTGTATTATGTTACAATTGTCGCTTTACATTTGAAAAAAGTAACACACAAATTTTAAAACCTTTCTTTAAAATTTCCTACTAAAAAAATCCACAACTGGGTATATTTTTTGCATTAAGTTCGTGCTTTGTTTCTTAATTGCTTCTTTTGAAAAGAAAAAAAAAACATTTTTATTTAAATTTCATGCAAACGTCAAAGTTGTCAATTCACAGCTGGGTATACTTTACGCGAAAAAATCGTATTGCGTAATTAACTGCGTTATTTTTGCATTATTTCACTGTAAAGCAAATATTAAATTTGGTAAAGTTTTGTACACACTTTACAATCTACAGCCGGGTATATTTTTGTGTAAAATGTGCATGGAATCTTTATTTGAGTTATTTGCTTCATTTAAAAAGAAAAGCCATTAAGTACTGAAATTTCTCTGCAAATTGAGCAAATAACACAACCGGGTATACATACAAACATACATGCATATTTTAGTCCGTAACTGGGTATATTTTTGTATAAACTTTCTGGCGTATTGTTTTCTGCTGTAGCACAGTAAATTTTTAAGTTTCATTCAAAATTTTCTGCCGTAAAAATTTCACAACTGGGTATATTTTTTCATTAAAAATTTAGTTTGCTTCTACATTGCTTCATTTGGAAAGAAAAATAAAAAAAATTTGAAAATTCCTTGCAGTTTTCAAACACCAAAGTTCCGCAATTGCAAATTTTGCAAAAATAAATTTGTTGTTAGCAGTTAGCTGCGTTTCTTGCATTATAAAGAAAAACAAAATTTTTGAAAAATTTTCTGTAAACTTTAGCATCCACAACTGGGTATATTTTTACAAAAAAAAACTCGTATTTTATTGCTATCTGATTGCATTGTAAGGAAAAATAACATTTTTGGTAACTTGCTGTAAGCTTTTCCATCCACAACTGGGTATATTTTTACAAAATAAACGCAATTTTCGCTATCTGCTTAATTTCTACTACTAACTAGGTAAAACTTTCGAAAAATACAATTTAAACTTTTAGAAAAACTTGAAACGGGCTATAAAACCTATAAAGATACTCAGCCATTCCATTTCAAGCAAATTTCAATTTTTAACACGCTTTTATTAGTTTCACCTGTATGTATGTATGTATGTATGTATGTATGTATGTGTGTATGTAAACAAGTTACGTATACGCACTGTACTTCACTGTATGTTTGCTTGTACGCATAAGTTAACACAAAAGCGTGTGTATTCATACACTGAATGGGAGTTTTTCAGTGTGAGATCTGCTTATTTATGTTTTTCTTTAATCTTAAACATCATATTACCCACCTCACTTCCTTGATATAACTCCAATCGGCCACACCCGTTAACGGCCCCTTCTGCTCACGCGTACGCCCATGTACCGTTAGCAATTGACAACCGGCCGCTTCCAACATTTTCGCATATGCCACCGTACGCTTGCGATCCTCGAAAACACGAATTTTACATGTGACCGGCACAGCGAGTTTCGTGTGTAAAGTGTTGACTGCGAAAGAAAATGTGAATAAATGCAGATTAATAAGATAAACAAACATCTACCAATAAGATAAATTGTTCTAAAAATAGTTTACAAAAAAAAAATCAATTAAACTCACCCATTTCAGCCAACAAATCCCATTCGTCCTGCAGAAATGCGCCATAATGGCCACGTTTGGCAATCGCTTGCGGACAACCCAAATTGATATCAATGGCGTCACAATAGTCCTGTGCCAGCAGCGCAGCCTCGAGTAAGGTTTGTGCATCATTGCCACAAAACTGCAAAAATTTGAAAAATAAAATAAAATGCAAGGAAATGTTAAATGTTGCAAAGCGAAATGAAGATGAAGAAATGCCTGGTAAGGATACAAAGCATATGTAATTGCATAGCGCTAATTTCAATGCAAAAATTCTTGTTTTTAACACGCTTTTATTAGCTTCACCTGTATGTATGTATGTATGTATGTATGTGACAAAACGACCATCTCTAACCGGTTTGATTTATATGTATGTATGGTCATCGCTATTTGTCAATTCCCTTTTGACTTATTTGCTGCACTTTCGATTTCAAAGTCATTAGTGTCGTGGATAAGCAAGAGGAAGGCGCAAACTGCGGTAAGCAATTAAAATTTGACTTGTAAAACATTTATGTAAAATTGATGTTATATTTAATGTAATTTCTTTGTTTTATACAGAAATAAATAGATGTACTAGTTGCTATAAATGCATTGATAAATGTTAATCTGCATTTGGAAAACTATTTGCACTATTCTATTTCATCGCCCCACACCACGACACTACAGCTTTATTTCGCAGTGCATTGGCCGCATTGCTTTTGGAATTTTTTCGCATAACGGACACTCATAGCGGTTGATTTGCAGATCCGTTGTCAGCCATACAATTTTTTCACGGATACATATTTCATTGCACATTTTTTCATCGCGCTAAAACTCGTTGCGTAAATAGTAATTGCGCTAATTTTCAATTGCGCACAACCTTGGCAAACCATGAAACGTACTCCGCCGAGACGTAGCCCCCGCCTGCAAGAAGGAACACCAGAACTAGCCGAGAGTTCTAGCGTGATGAGTGCGTCATCATCATCATCATCCCAAATCAGTGCGTCGTCAGCCAATGCAATATCAGCGCTTATGAAAATGTCCGCTATGCAAGCCAATACAGCCACAGGGATTTCAACTATGACCACCACCGTCAATGCCGCCTCAACATCAGTGGTCACACAAGCTGCCCCCGCCGCCGCAGCCACTACTGCTACATTTACAACTACCGCCACCCCTATAGTCACGCCAGGTACAAATGTGAATGCAGCTACAACAACAACCACATTTATTGCCACTGCCGCCTCGACAGTAACCACTACGCCGATGGTAACAAACATTAGCACCACATCATCAGCTACTACTATTGCAAATAACACAGCCGCCGTATGTAAGCCATCAGGGTCAGTAACTGGAAATAATTTAATATCAGCACAACAGGTGAGTCTCTTATTAGATAAAATACAATCATTAGAGAGTCAGCTCCGAGATACGCAAGTGCAGGTGTACAACACCAACCAACGTAGACATTTTGACGAAAATACCCACCAATCCGTCGAGCCCACAGCCTGTAGCCTTAATGATATGGTGCCATATGCACAGTCAAACGGTACCAGTGGTGGGCAACCGTCAACTATATCAGGTGCTTCGCCAACGTACCTATATACAGTTGCTTCACAGCCAGCAACAACAATGCCTAACGTCAATAACGGGTATCAGTCGAACGTCGTGGTTAGTGCACTGCCTTGTCGTCCTCCTACAACAACAACAAATATAGATTATTTTTCAAATGGGTTTCGCACGCCGCAATCGTTAGCCGCTGGTGTTAATTATCATGTTCTGCGTAAGCTTCAAGATTTGCCTGAATTTAGTGGTAAACCTGAAGACTGGCCATTATTCTCAAATGCGTTTAGCCAGTCTACCGTCGCCTACGGTTACACTAATTTAGAAAATAACCAACGTCTTTTAAAATGTTTGAAAGGCGAAGCTAGGGAGGTTGTCAAATCGTTGCTTATACACCCAGATAACGTCAATGCTGTCATAGAGCAACTTAAGTTTAGATTTGGCAGGCCGGAGTATTTGATACGAAGCCAACTTCAGCAACTTAAAGAGATTAGTCCCATATCAGAATCCGCCATAGAGAAGCTTATTCCGTTCGCAACGAAGGCTAAAAATTTATCTGTTTTTTTACAATCTGTAAATGGCACACATCATCTGTCCAACCCAACGTTGTTGGAGGAGCTGGTCAGTAAGCTTCCAATCAGCAAACGAATGGATTGGGCCAGATTCGCCGCCGCCATTAAACCGTACCCAACTGTTGTCAACTTTAGCGACTGGCTCAGCGATTTAGCCAGTTTAGTCTGTACCTTGCAACAAAGTGATAGCCGTCGTCGAGTAGTATTGCATGCCACAGAAAATAGGCCTAGCGCGCTTCAACCCTCTGTTAGGTGCCCAATATGCAAAGGGCAACATAAAGTAATGACATGCAAAACGTTTTTAGATTCCGATGTATCTAATAGATGGGCACAAGTTAAGCAGAACCACTTATGCTTTTCGTGTTTGAGGAGTGGCCATTCGTCGCGCGACTGCCGTAGTCGCACATTGTGCATGGTTGATGGTTGTCAACGTAAGCACAACAAACTCTTGCACGAGGCAAGCCGGGACGCTAGTACGACGAACACATCACAACGTGGACAACAGCTGGTAGGTACCACCAACGTAGTAGAACCAATTCTGAGCTGCTCCTCCAACACGTCCAAACAAGGGCTTCTATTCCGCGTCTTGCCAGTTACGCTGTATGGGCCGCATCGAAGGGTTGACACATATGCTATGTTGGACGAAGGCTCCTCCATTACCATGATGGACAAGAGTCTTCTTGGAAAGCTGGGCATCCGTGGAGAAGAATGCGATCTGAACATGCAGTGGTTCGGTGGAAGAACCGCCAAGGAAGCAGCATCATCGGTCAACATCTACATCAGCGGAAAGGGAATGAGTAAGCGTCACGAGTTACGTCGGGTCTACGTTTTGCCGAACCTTAATCTTCCAGTGCAAAGTCTGAGCAGCAATGATTTACGTGGAGTTTCCCTCAGCGACCTGCCGAGCTGGCCTGTACCGTATTCAAATGTAACTCCAATGATTCTCATCGGTCTGGATCATTGCCACTTGGGTTTGCCGTCCATCACCATGCCACTGGAGGATCGGGGTCCGTATGCAGCTAACACCGAGCTCGGTTGGGTAATCTTCGGGCCGACTGGACACAATGTCGCTCCAAACGCTGCGTGTCTACATGTATGCAAGGTGAGTGATGATTTACACGCGCTAGTAGAAGAGTATTTTGATATGGATAGCTTTGGGGTACGACCCGCTCCGGTAGTGAAGAGCGACGCTGACAAACGTGCCGAACGCATACTTAGGGAAACCACGGTTCGTGTAAATGGTAGGTTTCATACAGGGCTCCTCTGGAAGAGCGACCATGTTGAGCTGCCAGATAGTTATAAAATGGCCGAAAACAGACTGTTTGGCATCGAACGCAAATTTAGAAAGGACCACATTTTCGCCGCGGCATATAAAGAAATTATACATCGTTACATTGAAAAAGGGTATGCACGAAAGTTGGCACCTTGCGAAAGAGAAATATTAAGTTCAAAGTTATGGTACTTGCCCCATTTTGCGGTAGTAAATCCCAATAAGCCAGGGAAGTTGCGTCTTGTGTTTGATGCTGCCGCATCTGTAGGGGGTGTGTCACTAAATTCATGTTTACTTAAAGGGCCACAGGAGTATCAGCCGATGCCCTCCGTGTTATTTAACTTTCGTATTGGGTCAGTCGGCGTGTGTGGAGACATAGCCGAGATGTTTCATCAGGTGTACGTTCGGCGAGAAGATAGGTGTAGTCAGAGGTTTTTATGGAGAGATGACGAAAATAGTCCACCAGATGTGTACGAGATGCAAGTTATGACTTTCGGTGCCGCCTGCTCCCCGTGCGTAGCGCAGTATGTAAAGACGTTGAATGCAGTGGAATACGCAGATCGATTCCCTCGCGCAGTAGAGTCAATTCTGAAGCATCACTACGTTGACGATTTTGTGGACAGCTTCGAGTCGGTGGAGCAGGCGGTGAGTATCGCCAAACAGGTGTCCCAAATACATGAGGCAGCCGGGTTTCATATGCGTGGGTATATTTCCAACTCAATAGCCGTAATTGAAGCAATCGGTAGCGAAGTGGACGCGAACAGTATGAGGAGTACCTATTTCAGCGCACAGAATCCATCAGCCGAAAAAGTCCTTGGAATGTTTTGGCAGCCTCAGGATGACACCTTCAGATACGAATTACGATTCCCACGGTTAGGCGCTGACGTCATCAGTGGTAGCAGGCCGCCAACAAAACGCGAAGTACTTAGCTACGTAATGTCGATTTTCGATCCACTGGGATTCTTAAGCCATCTAGCCGTTGGAGCTAAACTTATAATGCGTGAAGTATGGCAGCGTAAGATTAATTGGGACGAACCACTCCCTGATGACATCACCACCGCTTGGAGAAGTTGGCAGAAGGAGGTTCGAAGAACGACCTCGGTTAAAATAGATCGGTTTTATTTCAAGCATGGTGCGCCGAAGCAGTTGGAGCTACACGTTTTTGTCGACGCCAGTGAGGACGCGTTTGCTGCTGTTTGTTATTGGAGGTATATCACCGATGATGGAGCTATCAACGTATCATTTGTATGCTCGAAATCGAAATGCGCTAGCATGAAACCAATGACGATACCAAGGCTCGAGCTCCAAGCCGCCGTACTCGGAACCCGACTGTCCCAAACGGTTATCGACGAGCATCGACTTGAAGTTTCCAAGCGTGTTTTTTGGAGTGACTCAACAACCGTGGTCAGCTGGATTAACTCAAATCATAGGCAGTATAAGCCGTTCGTGGCGCACCGGATAGCGGAGATCCTATCGCAAACGTCGACGAAAGATTGGAGATGGCTCCCTACAGGTGAAAATGTCGCTGACGCTGCAACGCGTCGAACGAGTGGGGTAGATCTTGACCCGTCAACGCGATGGTTCTCAGGTCCAAAGTTTTTGTATATGCCCGAAGAGTCGTGGCCGCGTACTTCAACCATTGAACGCGAAGAGTGCGATAATGGCGACGAGACTCGAAAGAGATATATATTTTTAACCAACAATAACAGTATTATTGATTTTAAACGTTTTTCATCATATATTAGATTAAAGAGAACTACGGCCTGGATGTTAAGGTTCATACAACGCGCGCGCTATGGAAGCTTTACTGGTGGTTACCAGGGTCTATCGTCGCAAGAGTTACATGATGCTGAAGTATACTTATGCCGGGAAGCCCAGTCTGCGATATACGGTACGGAACTAAAAATACTACAAGATCGAGAGGTCATCCCTAAGGAGAGCCAGCTCTGCAATTTGTCGCCTTATTTGGACGAATCTTCAGTAATCAGAGTGGGTGGTAGGATCCAAGCAGCCAGCTGGCTACCACTGGACGCCATACATCCAATTATACTGCCGCCAAAGCATCGCATCACGACGTTGATTGTCGCGTATCATCACTGTAAAATGAAGCACCAGAATGTAGAGGCAACGATTGGTGAAATAAGGCGTAAGTTTTGGATCGTCAACATAAGGCATGTTTTACGACGCGTGGTAAGTGAATGCATGGAATGCAGAGTCGCGCGCTCCAGGCCAGTGCAGCCAATTATGGGCCCTCTTCCTAAGGACAGACTAACGCCCTACGTCCGGCCGTTCAGCTACACTGGTCTGGACTACTTCGGTCCTCTAAAAGTTACGATCGGTCGACGTACTGAGAAGCGGTGGATAGCCCTTTTCACTTGCCTCACAGTCCGCGCAATCCATTTAGAGGTAGCTTACGATTTGTCCACCGACGCATGTATCCTAGCTATCAGAAACTTTATCAATCGACGAGGCGTACCAGTGAAACTGAGGAGCGATAACGGTAAGAATTTTGTTGGCGCTGATCAAGAAGCGAAACGGTTTGATGAAGTGTTCGACAGCGAGCGTGTGAGTGACGAGTTATCATCGAAAGGCATTGAGTGGGCCTTTAATTGCCCACACAATCCAGCGGAAGGCGGTATATGGGAGCGCATGGTACGTTGTGTGAAACGAGTGCTAAGCCATACATTGAAGGAAGTTGCTCCCCGCGAACATACCTTGCAAAGCGTAATCATTGAGGCGGAAAATATTGTGAACTCGAGGCCGCTCACTCATCTTCCGATCTCCGTCGACCAAGAGGAGCCACTTACTCCGAATCATTTTTTGTTGGGCTCACCTAACGCGATGCAGACACCTTGTATACAGGAAGCAGAAGAGAGAACGTGTGCATTGAGGAAGCAATGGAGGATTGCAAGGCAGCTGCGCGACAGGTTTTGGAAGCGTTGGGTAATGGAGTATTTGCCTACTCTGACAAGGCGGGCTAAGTGGTGCGTACCTTCGAAGGAGTTATGTGTGGATGATCTCGTCTTCATCTGTGATCCAAATATGCCGAGGCGACAGTGGTGCCGCGGTGTGGTTGAATGCGTGTATAGGGGTGCGGATGGCGAGATAAGGCGGGCGGATGTTAGAACGAGCACAGGGGTACTTCGACGTCCAGTTTCCAAGTTGGCCGTTTTGGACATAGATTGTGGTGAATCATAGCGATCCACGGGGGTGGGGATGTGACAAAACGACCATCTCTAACCGGTTTGATTTATATGTATGTATGGTCATCGCTATTTGTCAATTCCCTTTTGACTTATTTGCTGCACTTTCGATTTCAAAGTCATTAGTGTCGTGGATAAGCAAGAGGAAGGCGCAAACTGCGGTAAGCAATTAAAATTTGACTTGTAAAACATTTATGTAAAATTGATGTTATATTTAATGTAATTTCTTTGTTTTATACAGAAATAAATAGATGTACTAGTTGCTATAAATGCATTGATAAATGTTAATCTGCATTTGGAAAACTATTTGCACTATTCTATTTCATCGCCCCACACCACGACACTACAATGTATGTAACTTCATCCCATCCTAAAAGTTGTAACATTTAACTAAATTATTATATCTTTCAAACATTCACTTTTATTGTGTTCTCTCTATTATTTCTATTCTCCTCCGGATTCGAAACATGACATCAACAGCCCAACGGCATCATATAGTAGGACATTCAACATTATACTTCATGCTTCATTGCGGCTTTTAAGTTACCTTTCCTCAAAATAGCCTATGAATTTCAATTCACTCCCGTATATAAGCCAATAAGTAACAAGCTTTCAGGGTACGGAAAAACTCACTCACGAACGCTCAAAAATACATTCTTCTCAAATCACAAACAAATGTTCAAAGAAAAACGTATAACCACTCAAACAGCCAGCGATCGCTCATAGCGATAGCGATAAACTCAATGCATAAATTCACTCAAAAATGAAGCTTGAAGCTTTCTGTTTTGTGTTTGTTGTATTTGCAATGAAATCAGCCGCATGTACATACATACGTATGCAAAGCAAGAACTGGTTTTGTTTGTAATTCATTTAATAGTAAGTGCTGAATCAACGAAAAGGAACCCTAATTCTATAATTGCATTTTTTCGTTTGGAAAGCAATTTTTATACAATGTTTTGTAAACGTGAGGTGAAAAAAATTTCTCTAAAAATAAAAAAATAATAATAAAAAAAAAATGCGGCACTCGGGACTCGAACCTGAGCTCCTTGGTCCGTAGGCAGCATACCTCACCATTACGCTACAAACGTATTCGGAACTTTGTTGTCTAAATTCGAATTTATTCAATCAGGTTTCTTTTTTTTGTTCTTTTCAAATGCTTCACCTCAACTTCTCTTCACTTTCTGATTGTAAAATATAACAAAACGTTTGGGAAATTTTGTATTTTCAAACTAGTTTGGAAAACCTTGAATAAAAGGGTTTGGAAAATATTGCGTAATAAGCTAGTTTACTTCACTGCATATTGGGGTTTTTGGTAGAAGTTATAAATACATATGTATGGGGTATGTTCAGAAACGCAGCATGAAACGCAACATCGGCAGTAATTATTTTTTTGATGATTGTGATGAGCGACGCTTCATGCAAAATTTACGTTTATGAATGCTCTGCTTGTACTATAAAATGAGTTTGCGCTTCAAACTGAGTTTCTGAACAAAGCCATGTAGATCTATTTCGGAGAACACCACATCCCATCAGACTTCTTTTTACTTTTATTCTTGCGTCCCACACTGGGGCCACTTATATATATGAGGACGCTCAAAATTCTGAAATCAACTTTTTTACATCAGAATCGCTTTATCTGCACTAAAGCTGTTAATCTATAGCATTTTAACCCATTGACGGCCATGAGTTAACCCGTTGGTGACCTATGTTTTTTATTTTAATTTCGAGTTTAATTTTCTTGAATCAGAATCGGTATATCGATACTAAAATAGTAAATCCCAAGAGTTTTAACCCCTTAACGACCACGCATTAACCCATTTTTAACCAAATTTTTTCACTTAATTCTTAGATCAAAATATTTAAATCATATTAGTTGTATCTACACTAAAACCAGTAATCTTTGGAATCTTAACCTATTAACGGTCATGAATTAACCTATTGGTGACCAGTTTTTTTTAAGATCTGTAAATCAATTATTTAAATCACAATGGTATGTCTGTGGCATGGTGGCCGCAGTGGTGCAGTGGGTAGAGAGCTCGCCTGCTATGCCAGAGGTCTCGGGTTCAAACCCCAGTCCGAGCAAACACCAAAAAAATTTTTCTAATTAGTAAAAATCCAATTATTGGGTTTTTAAGAGCAGCGGTCACCTCTCGGCAGTGGGCGGCATACCCTCCGAGAGTATTTCTGCCATGAAAAAGCTTCTAAAAAAAAATGCATTCGCCGTTCGGAGCCGGCATAAAACTGTAGGTCCACCCAATTGGTACGAAAAACAAAAGGAGCACACCTCGAATTGAGACAGAAGCACGGCCATAGAACTCGTCAGAGTTATAATAGCGCCATTGTTTTATATAATTATTATATTAGTATGTCTGTACAAAAATAGCCAATTTGTATTATATTAACCCATTAGCGGCTATTTATTAACCCATTGATGAAATATGTACATATGTACCATGTATACAAAAATGGTTTTCTCCAATTTTTTGTTTCGAGATATTAAAAGTTTTATATTGTCACAAGTATGTTTATATAGGAATTAGGAGTTTCAACGTTAGCGTTTTAAGCAGAACACGTATTTCCCCACACATTTTCATGCCTAACATAAAAAAACATAAAATTGGAGTAACACAACTTGTGCTTCAAAGAACTCATATTATAATCCAACTTACAAGTCTAAATTAAAGAAAACTGGCTTGAAAAGTAACCTTAACCACAATTTGTAATTAAAGTAACCAGTAAATAATGGATCAACTAAATTTAAGATAGAACAGAATCAAATTCAACCAGATATAGGTGTTTTTTTTTTTAACTAAAATTGGAATGCAATTTTTAAACTCACTTTATTTTAAAATGCGCACTTTGCTTTTGGTTCTGAACTCGGATTCTTTGTCACAAAGGACCATATTTTATTGCTGCATTTTTACATTTACTACTTTTTTGCGCAAATTAAAAAAAATCCATTTTGAAAAAAATATTTAAAAAAAAGAGGTACGTTTAGTTTTATACTAAAAATTTATTTTTTAAAACATCTAGTTCCAAAAAAAAAACACTCATCGATTATATAAGCTTCACTTAATGTTATGGAAAAAGCAGAATAATAAAATTTTATATCCTTCTCTTACACCAACTATTTCAAATACACATTAAAATTTCTCACTTTGAAAAAAAATTATTTTTTGGAAAATTTGCCATGTTTGTGTATGAATAACTCAAAACTGAAAAACGATAGAAAGCTGAAAATTGGGCCAGAAGTGTAGAATTTCATAGGGAACAATACTGCGTTTTTATTTTTTTGAAAAACTCATTATTTAAAAACTGAATTTTGAGCACGCTCGGCCCCAGTGTGCGTCCGCATAAAACATCCTTTAATGAAAAATTTCACTAAAAAGTTAAAAATAAATAATAGCTTAAAAAACTAAAAAACACGCTTTAGTCTTAAAAATCGTACTAAAAATTGAGAAATAATTTAATTAGAAACAAAATGATGAACGAAAATATAAGTATTTAAGGAAAAGCGTGGGGGTGCTCAATAATATTTGAACATGAAAATATTCGATTCGTACAACTAGTACAAAAATATACCTTGTTGCGAAATTAAAGAGTACGATATATGAAATCTCAAAAAAGTCAAAATAAAATTATTAGTAAAAAAACACCGATTTTAAATATTTTTTGACACCCCCCCCACGCTTTTCCTTAAATACTTATATTTTCGTTCATTTTGTTTCTAATTAAATTATTTCTCAATTTTTAGTACGATTTTTAAGATTAAAGCGTGTTTTTTAGTTTTTTAAGCTATTATTTTTTACTGCTCTTCTTCAAAGCACCGCGGCTCAAACAGCGCGTGACTTGTTTCCTGTTGTTTGAAAGATAAAAGCGGAATGTGTTAAACACAAAAGTTATGCAAGAATTTGCGCAAATCTTCAAGGACAAGGACAGGGTTATTGTTTTAAGATGATGAAAGAACTACATACATACTTACATATATATGTAGTATATCCTATCTCTCTCTATGTATCCTTTTATCGCTGTCAATGACAAATGCAATAAGCCGGCACAATTGCAATGTCATTAATTTCGCTTACGTGAATGAGGATACGCAATAGTAAGTACCAATGCACTCTAGTAACGCGCAGCTGTTTATCTGAGAAGCAGTCGCATAAAAATGTAGCTAACTATTACGAGTATCTAAGACTACATTTGTTTAGTATGTAGTTAAAAAAAAAACTAGCTCTTATAAAGAAGAAGCATTACGTCTCCATCTATCACAACACAACGCCTTCAAATGTCCTTTTTAAAAACTTCGTCTTACGAAGTGGCGACTGACCCCTCTGCAGAGCTTCAGAGCGCAATCTGAACTGTCTCTAATATGGGAAATTCTGGTTAATAGTTTAAAAATAAAAATTTCGGAAATAGTAGTTTAAACCTTAGAACCTTTTTTTGTAATTTTATTGAACTTTAGCAAATTTCCCTTTTTGGTAAATTTTCGTAATTAGTAAAATTGCATTAAATTAATCATTATGACTATGAAGTTTAAGGCAAATCATTTTATTACTTTTTTTTTAAATTTCCCTTTTTGGTAAATTTTCGTAGTTTGTAAAATTGCATTAAATTAATCATTTTGACTCTATGAAGTTTAAGTCAAATCATTTTACTACATTTTTTAAAAATTTCTCTTTTTGGGAAATTTTGGAAATTGGTATAATTGTGTAAAATTTAACATTTTTGGCTCTTAAGAGAAGCGGGTTTTCCTAATTTTAAAATATCCCTTTTGGGGAAATTTTAATTTGAGGTATAGGTATTTTCCTTCAATTTCTCTACTATGACAATTTTTGACGTTTAGGCAAACAATTTTGGTTGATTTTAGAAAAAAAAATAACTTTTTGGGCAATTTCGTTATATTATTTAGTATGATTAACCGATTTTTAAGGCATTTTATTACATTTAAAAAAGATTCCCTTTTTGGGAAATTTTGCAAATTAGTAACATTGTGTAATACCTAACATTTTGACTCTATAAATCTTAAGACAAAACGGGTTTTTCTACTTAAAAAACAAATCCCTTTTTGACAATTTTTTTTTCCCTTCTATTTCCCTACTATGACGCGTTTTGACGTTTAGGCAAACAATTTTGGTTGCTTTTAGAAAAAAAAATACTTTTTGGGTAATTCCGTTAAATTAATTTGTATGATTCACCAATTTTTAAGGCATTTTATTACATTAAAAAAAAATTTCCCTTTTTGGGAAATTTTGCAAATTAGTGATATTGGGTCATATTAATAAAAGCCAAGCATTTGCTTTTGCCTAAGATTTCAGACCTTTTATTCAAATTTTGAAATTTGATTCATACAAATTAATGTCAAATTTTTAAATTTTGAGTAAAAAGCATTTGCTTGGTTTTTATTAATACGGCCCATTGTGTAAAACTTAACATTTTGACTCAATAAATCTTAAGAGAAATGAGTTTTTCTAATTTAAGAAAAAAATCCCTTTTTGGCAATTTTTTATTTTCCTTCAATTTCTCTACTATGACGCGTTTTGACGTTTAGGCAAACAATTTTGGTTGATTTTTAGAAAAAATTCCTTTTTGGGTAATTCCGATAAATTATTTAGTATGATTCATCGATATTTAAGGCATTTTATTACATTTTTAAAAAATTTCTCTTTTTGGGAAATTTTGTAAATTAGTAATATTGTGTAAAATATAACATTTTGACTCAATAAATCTTAAGAGAAACGGGGTTTTCTAATAAAAAAAATCCCTTTTTGGCAATTTTTTTTATTTTCGTTCAATTTCTCTACTATGACGCGTTTTGAAGTTTAGGCAAACAATTTTGGTTGATTTTGGAAAACAATTACTTTTTGGGTAATTCCGTTAAATTATTTAGTATGATTCACCGATGTTTAAGGTATTTTATTAAATTTTTTAAAAATTTCCCTTTTTGGGAAATTTTGTAAATTAGCAATATTGTGTAAAATTTAACATTGTGACTCAATAAATCTTAAGCGATACGGGTTTTTCTAATTTGTTTTCCTTCAATTTTTCTACTATTGACTCATTTTGACGTTTTGGCAAACAATTTTGGTTCGTTTTAGAAAAATTTTCCTAGTTGATTCTAGAATTTTCTTTTTTGGGATATTTTGTCTCATATACATATTTGCTGCGCCAATTTCCTTTCACATACATACGTATATAGATAAGTGACATTTACTTGTCCCCCAAATTAGCACTTACATATATTACCAATTATTTAGTAATGCACAAGCAATAAGAGCTTCCCCCCCGTTAACTTGATTCTTATGTATGTATTTGTTCAAAACAAACCTGCACAATTAACGGTCGATCTGTGGGACATGTTTGTAGCGCGTCCATGCGATATTTTGGATCATTGGCAAACAAATTGCTGTGAAACATCGGTGTGTAGCATAGTTGGGCGCCATATTTGCGACATAACATGCGCCAAGCCAATTCGCTTTGGTCCACCATGGGCGCCACCTAAAAGAGAAACAAAATAAAAAAGCAAAAAAAAAAAAGAAAAAAAAAATAAAGAAAAATTTGTTTCACACGTGTGCATAAAGCGTATTACAAAATCAAATGCATTATGATGAATAAATCATTTTTCTTGCGTTCCTATATTTCTTTCTAATTTTGCCACCCACCACATACTGAGGTGCTCCAAGGACTTTGCGGTAAAATTCATATCCAGCCAGTTTTTTAGGGCGTTCTTTTGTTGTGTTGTTGGCATCACTTGCATCGGCATCGAAGGTGGCGGCGTTTTTTGTTTCTCGTTGTGTTTCGGCGGCGGCGGCTACAGTTGGCAACGCGGCTGTCAAAGGCGTTGGCGGCGGAGATGCAATAGTCTCGCCGTTAAGCGTTGTTGCGATGGTTTCGTGCGGCATTCTTTTTAGTGCTTTGTGCTGTTGACTGTTTTTCTTTTAACTGAAACTGACTGAAACTACATACATGTGAATAATGCAATCATGTGGATTATAATTTTTTTGCAATTTTTTTCTTAACCAGCTGCCTATTGTGCAAAAAAAAAATACAATACCTTTTATATTTACTTGAAGACAATAACTTTGGGTAAATAGTAGTGCTAAAACTAAAAAAATTAATAAATAAAATAACCGAGGCATGCATGTTTTGCCAATTGCCGTGTAGACGAAACTTGAGGCGAACGAAGAGTTGACGAATTAAAGACAATTTTTATTGCAAACGGATTGAATTAGAATAGAATTAGAATAAATAAAATTACCTTTTTTTCAACAGTTTGTTTTTCAAATACACTCATGTCCGCAAATGCACACTTGTATACAAATACATACATACTTACTTGGCGTTTTCGATTCGCCATCGAGCAAGAGTATGGTACTTACCTATACCGCCCTCGATTTCAATTGTAACTGTCATAACGAGTGACGAGTCCATGTTTGTAACTCGTTCAAACTGTTAATAAAAATAAAAGTAAAAGTGACCACTTTTGTTAAAAGAAGGTCAGCAATACTGTAACTCGATTGCACTAAATGACCTAAGCTGGTATATACATATTGCCAAAGAAACAGCAAAAGTGCATAGTAAAACACACAAGAATAACACCAACAAAGCAATAAAATAAATACTAAATTGAGTAAAATTTTGCTACACTCAAAACATTGGCCTGATTAGCGCTGACGCACGCAATGCCACGCATCCCGTGTGTGCATTTAGAATTTTAAAGCAACACAATTGTTAAAAGTTGGTTATAAAACGTTTATAAAAGAATGACAATACAGCAACAGTAATAAAAAATGTAGCAATATGGATACAATTGATGAAAAATATGTATGTACATATTGTATGTATGTAACTAAATACTAAGTTAGTCAAGTATGTACATATACATATATGTACGTAAGAAACACTTTGTTGCAAATTTAGGGTGCGGCGCGTTCAGTCAACAGAAAAATTGCGCTTTAAGTGAATAAAAGTTAATTGAAATTGAGTTAATGAAATGAGAAAAAGAGGAAGTAAAGACGTCGCAGGAAGGATGAAGGCAAATATGAAAGACATACATACATGTAACCTGATATGTACGTATTTTATGGAATAGTCCACAAGGAAGGCGGCGTATTGTCAAACAAGTTAATAACTTGAATCGATCTAAATCTGAAATGAAGTGTTTTTTCATTTGAAAATGGGGACATTTTCACCAGGAATAATTTAGAGCCTTGAAATATGCAACAAAGTTGATATGAATTTTTTCTATATTTTCTTTTTACCCTGCAGCAAATATAGGGAATAGTCGCGTAAAACGATAGTAACGCAATGGAGAGTTCATAACTGGCGCAGAACTGGTTCTATAGGGATATAGAGCGAAACAGTTCGTATAAATATGGTAAATTTCACACAATTAATTAACAAAAAATCAACTAAACTTTTTGTCTAAAAAAATACATCAAATTAATTTTTCCCAAAAAGGGAATTCTTTACAATTAAATAAAATCCTTTCCCGTAAACTTTACTGCGTCAAATGGTAAAATGTACATACTAATTTTAAAATTTCCCAAAAAGGGAAATTTTTCTAAAATAAAAAAAATTATTTGCCTAAGTCATAGTGGCGAAATTCAAAAATAATTACCCCAAATAAAAATTTACCAAAAGGGGAATTCCTCAAAATTAGATAAAAATGGTTTCTCTTGAACTTTACTGAGTCAAAATGGTAAATTTCAAACAATTATATTAATTTTAAAAATTTCCCAAAAAGGGAAATTTTTTAAATATCGCTAGCTTAGAGTGCAAATTGTGTAAGTCCTTTTTTAAAATTTTGTAGGAGAGACGAAAAACAAAAAATAAAAAAAATTCGAAATGAAAAAAAATTTTCTGTTCATATAAATATTTTGGACTTGAACAATTTTCATCGCTTTTTGGACTTACACAATTTGCGTATCACTGAATAACAACGAGTAGAAATATGATAAGTATCTCAGACTTGTTTAGCGCGGTGCGTATTTGATTTTTCTAGCGTTCTACATAAAAATACACTTTTTCATAAAAGTGAACTTACACAGTTTGCATTCTAAGCTAGCGGCATATCGACGCTTCCAAACAATACTGTACTAAGTCGACTTAGTACATTTTCCCGTTTTCAAGTAGAGCGTGTCTTAATTTAGATGCTGTCTAATTTTGGTATCAATCGGACAATCCAATCAAAAGTTATAAGCAAAAGTGTTGTATATATAATACAACTCGAGATTTTTACAGAATAAAAACTTTGAGAGCTTGCCATGAAAAACCACGTAGCAAATTTTTATTTTTTCTTACGGTTTTATATAAAGCGTACCCTGACTTTGATATTGTCGAGTTTTGGTGTTGATCGTTCCATCCAAACAGAAGTTACAAGTGAAAATATACTTAGCATACAACCGAAGTTTCATATCGAGTTTAAACTTTGAGAGCTTCTCCTGCAAAACACAGTTTTCAGACTTAGTACAGTTTTGTTTGGAAGCGTCGATATAATAAAATAGCTTGCCTTAAACTTCAGTGAGTTATAATTATTAATTTAAGGCAATTTTAAATAATAAGCAAAATATCCTAAAAAGGGAAATTTTATAAAGTTGCATAAAAGTACAGAAAAAGGTTTACAGTTTAAATTATCTCCGAATGGAAAGATTTTCCGTCATCCCTTGTCAAATTTGTTCTACCCTGTCGGAGAAGCAAGCAACCAAAAAGTAATATCTCTGAATTATTAATTTTTTAACTACCACAGAACTTCACATACATGTGTATTAGAGAAGGTTGAGAACGGGTTCTTGAGTTCTGCAGAGTGGAGCAATTGCCACTTCGTTGGACATCACATCGTGTTAAAAAAAAAGACGGTTGAAAGCATTGCGTTGGGATAGATGGAGAATCAACTCTGTCTCTTTATGAACTAGTTCTGCGCTAGATTTGAACTAGTGGGATTTACTGAAGGGTATGTATTTTTTATATCCTTTCAAGAGTAATGATGCAGGGGATGTCACCATCATCGCTAACATTAGAATTGAAGTCACACTCCCTCTTCAAAGTCTGCAATATCAGGCTTTTCAGTACCTTTTCTGTCTTTTTTACCAGTTTCTTCTTATTTTTTAAAACCTATTGGCAACATATTTCCCTCTTTTACGTCACTTGCAAAAACTATGAACAAAAAGTAAGTGCAACGAACATCTATGGAAAATATATTTTCTACTTCAATCAATGTTATATGTACATACTTTACAAAATTACATACATACGTAGTTATGTATGTGCCAGTTGATAACTATCTGCGGCACAGCCAAGTTGGCGTCTACATGCGTTAAGTCAAGCAAGTAGAAATTGAAAGTATGTATGTACATAAGTAAAGTTAGACACTTGGCGAAACGAAAACTTCCAGACATACACCCATACTTCACTGCTCTAAGCCACTATTTGAGCGCCTTTGTTGTAATTAAATTACTATCATCACGTAGTAGCTTCTTGCTTACACCGTCTTAATTAGTGCGGAAATTATTATAGGCAATTTTGCATGATGAAAAACAAAAAAAAAATTGAAGAAAATAAAACAACCAATAAGCAAAGCATCTTAAGTGTTTTAGCTACAGTGTGCGTCATGGAGAAAAGTGTTCAATGTGTTCACGGTGATAAGCTTTCTGCTGCGGTTAATATAACAAACTCAAAAATAAAACCGCATGCAGCTCTCTGTACTTTTTGCAATTTTTAATTGATTTTTTGGAGTATCATGTTTTCGTGTAAAAACAAAAAAAATTTTATTTTTGCTATGCACACGAGATTTTTACAATTAATTAGCAGATAGACATGCAAAGGCAAGTGAAAATAATGCAGGGTTGTTGTTGTTGTTTTTGTTATAGCTGCTTGCCAAAACATGCAAACATTTTCTAGTTAGTGTGTTATGTATCATCATATTATCTTAAAAAACAAATTAAAAATAAATTACAACAAAATCAAATTAGCTATGCATGGCTTAAAAGCTATAAATTATAGCCCATAATTGTATCTAGTGTTCAACTCGCCAACAACTTAGCGAGTGGCGAATCGAACAAGCAACTAATAAAGCTGTTCAGACTTAATAGCAAGCGAGTTCGATTAGTAAAGGACGAGTGCGTAGAAGTTTTATTCAATTAACTCGCTGGTTAAAACATTACGAATGCTCTCGAGTCCAGTCGCGAATAATCGTGAAAACAAGCAAATGCTAAAAACATCACAGAATTGCCAACTATTCCACTCGCTTACAAATTAATCGCTCAAACATCTCGAACTAGCTCATGACTAATCGAAATAATATCCGACTCGGAAAAATGGCCAAAAAAAACATTCCGATTGTGTAGTAGCCAGTGATGCCGAAATTGGGCCTTTCGGACCAAATCTGGTCCGATAAATTTACTTTGGGATGTTGGGCGGCTAAAATCAATTTTGGTCCGATTTGTAATATGAATATTTTTAGTGGAGACAATTTCTCGGACGCTAAACATTTTATCTTTCCCGTGTAAAGTTCTTTTATTGTTAGTGAAACACACTATTCGCATATCTATTAGAGTTGGGAAATTTAGTTCACTTTGTTGAGCGCTCAATTGGCGAGCGCTCTCTTCAGTGAACTAATTCACTTTAGTGACTTTGCATAGGCTATCCAGGAAGGAAGTCCCAAGAAAGCGTTGTCTTCCGCTGTTAAGAGCCGAGCAAAGCAATGGCAGATGAGGTGTTCGATTGTCTCCTCGCCTCATCATCTTTCCAGCTTATGCAGCATCTGCGCTAGGGTGCACCTAGCCTCTCTACGTGTTTCCCGATGAGGCAGTGTCATGTGAGTACCATCACAAGGTTCGAGATGTCATCTCTCCTTAGAGTACTTATTTGATGGGATCGCTTGTGAACCCATTTCTGCTAGATTTGCCTTGATGTTCGACATACTGGCTTCTGTTGCCATCTATCGCTTGCTAGTTTACAGACATGCTGTTTAAGAATTAGCTCGTTTGTGGCTAAGGCATACCTATGCCTTATGGAAGAACCTGCTCGGTAGTGCCCAGCCTCGCAAGTTCATCCGCCCTACAATTGCCATTGATATCCCTAGATATGTCCCGGGACCTACACGAGGTGCAGACAGGTCTGTTTGGCAATCTCCTTTAGGGATAGGCGACAGTCTAGTGTTAGTTCTGAATTAAATGAGTGGGAGTCAAGATTACTTAGTATGTACATATGTATTTAAAAATAATTATGTAATTCCATTTTAAGTTGACTTCTGATTTTTGCGCCTTTTTTGGCGGAATTGGGCGGTAATTTGGTCGGTAAAATTTTTTTTCAGTGGCAACACTGGTAGTAGCGTAAAGAGTTAACTTTTGACTTGATTGTGATTTCCAAACGATGGCGATTGTTTCGATTGTCTATACATTTCGTACTCGTTAATCAATAAGTAGGTTTAATTAATTTAACGAGTAGTCGAAAAAATTGCTAATGCTTCCACATGCATTTCCACGTAGCGAGCAGAAGTGGCGAATTTAAGATAGCGGAAAAGGCGAGTAGAATCGTTATTCCTCTTAAGACCCGCTCAAATGGGCGCGGTACGGTATAGTTCGCTGTATAAAAATATTGCGACTTATTTTCATTCAAAATAACCAAATAAATAACTCAAAATAAACACATCAACCTTTATACTTCATGAGAGCGCTCATGCTGCCTGTCCTTCTTTTTAAAGGAGTTGCAAAGCAACAAATATGTAACAAAAAAAAAAGCATTATAAACGCCATAAAATTCCATTGCAATTAAGCGTTGTTATGACTGCTAAAAACTTAATCAATACAATTTACATACATTTTTCAGTGATTCGTAGTGATTCTAACTAAGTAAAAAATAGCAACGAAAATTGTTTATGTTCCTGTAACAAAAATAAAAAACAGTACCCTTTTGTTCAACTTACAGAGGGGGATTTCCTTAACGGGCCACTGCACCCAAATTAGAACAAAAAACAAGTTAAATGCAACTTATGAATAATTCGCATGACGCCACTTTTTTTTTTTTTTTTTTTTTTTGAGGGAGACTCCAGTTGCAATGCAACAATGACGTTTGTTTTGGATACGCAAACAAAATCATATTTTTATTTTGTACAGAATATGATGAGTTTAAAGAGTTTGTGTATGGCATATACTATGTACGTACATACATACATACATATCTACATATGTATACATATTTTTATACGGAGAGCGTATGATAAGTAGTACATGATAAGAAATACAATGTACATACATAAGAAAATTGCTTATGTGCATAGTTACTTAAATATTTATGTATATAGAATTTTATTGTCTGAGCTTGCCTAGACGCGATTGCGTGCATAAAACTATTTATCATATAATAATAATGATAAAACAAATTTGCTACGGTGAGAATGTGTTTTGAGCATTACTTGGATAAACAAATCTTTGTTTTCAAATACGAGTAGATTAAATAAAAAAAGAAAATTATTTTACTGTAAGGTAACCAAGCTACAATGGCTTTAATATGCGGTGGGGGGTGGAGATCTAACTAGTATGCAATTGAAAATTTCTGTATTGCATCCATGACGACATGTGTCGTTATACCAAATATTGTTAGCAGCAACCATTTCTTCTACGCTTTAATTGCCCAATAAACATCTAAAAAACTTTTAATTTTGAAAAGTGGGGATTTTTGGTTCGAATTAGCAAGGTTTTAAGAACTATATATATATATACATATATATGTATATAGAGAATTGCAGAAATTCAAAAGTTTTTTTGATGATATGCTTTACCATCATTCAATTCGCCATTTTTCTACTCGCTACAAATTGCTGTATTCAAAAGCAGCAACACTGCCGCCAACAATAACTAACGAATTGATATGCCAGCATTAGCGAGTTTCACGTGTACCTACTGGTTATCATGTTCGAACTAGCTTGCTGTTAAATTGAAACAAACGAGTTGCTTGTTCGCTATGCACGATTCGACTAGTTGTAACATTTGAATAACTTTTGTTCAATTGAATTTTTCGCCAGCAAAATAAAGATGTTCCAAGCAAAATAACTTTGTATTTACCTCAATACTTACGTTGATAATATGCGAGGCCCTGAAATTACTCCATCCTGTTCTGTTCGTCGCTAAACAATAACCAAATGAATAAACAAAAAACAAAACGCAAGCAAATTTTTTTAAAGGGTTTGAAATCAATAAATTTCTGTTTATTTGGCGCTTTTATGCATTACATATGTATATGTATACATACTTATATAGTACATACGTACATACTTATTAATTTATTCCCTTTAATTTTATGTTTTGTATATTAATTCTGTTAATTTAGCATTAAAACTATGTAAGTATGTACATTTGTACATACGCGTTTACATACATATATAATATTATTACATATTATAATATGTAATATTATACATATATGTACATATATACATACATATGTATGTAAATATATTTAATAGATCAGACAAATGTTGCATATTGAAAATAATTTTAGTCATATTGTAATTAATATTTTCTAATTCATCATGTACATATGTACGTAGACATGTTATAATTCTAATATTCATTTTAATTACAAACTGCATATTTTGTATGTGATTAATCTAACTTCTTACAAATTTTAAAAATAAAAACTTTTTTTAATAATTAAATTTACTAATTCATTAGAACTGCATAGCTGAAGTTAGAAGAACTACCAGAGATCCAGCTTTTTCATATAAAAACTCAAGCATATATACATACATACATATACATATACTAAGCTTTGTATGTATACAATCACTAAGCTACAAATTTTTGGTTTGTGACAAAGAACATTAACACAGTCAAAGTTATTTATTTATAATGTTGTTTACGCCAATTTTTTTAAGTATACTATTTTTCTTATTAATATGCAGAATGTGTGCGTTTACAAAGAACAAATATTAATAATTTACATAATATATATATGTAGATATATATATACATATATATATATATATGTATATACATATACATACATATATATATATATTTTTTTAATTTTTATATTTTTACTACCAATTACTTAAAATATCATCTACACTCAAATACCTTTAATATGTTTAAGTTAATTTTCTTTAAGATTAACTTCAATTTTGATACTTTTTAGTCATTGCACGCCTTTTTTGTTACATTTTTTACACCGCAGATTTTCAAATGTTTTCTTTTAATTGATTTTTATTTCTCATACTAGAACTAATGCTAGCACCAAAGCTTTAAAATATTCGCTGTTTGAAAGCTATACATGCACTTGTTATCAAACAAAAAAAAATCCAGTCTTGCTTATGTAGTTTTGTTATATTTTTTTTTATCTTACTTCTCATTCTTTTCTTTAATTTTTCTTCAAAAATGTAACGTTAACAAAAGATAAGCACAAAATCGTTATTAAGTGACTGCTTTTCTATTAAAATTTTTAATTTACTTAATTTATGATAGACTAAATAGAAAAGAATTCGAAAAAATATGTACCTACCATGAGTAGAAATTGTATGTATGAATTGTATGTTAACTTCTCTTTGCCACTGTATGCTTAAAATTTCGACCTTTAGCTGCTCGAACAATGGTGCTTTCCCCTTTCCATTTCCGCATAAAAAAATTCTTCAATTTGCGAGTATTAAAAACATCCAAAACATCAACCACCTACACTCCTATATTTTTGTATTTTTTTTTTATTTACTTTGTTGTAAGTTTTAGTGAAATTATATTATTGCCTTGCAGATTAAAAACGTGTCTTGCTGGTTTTACGAATGATGTTAGAGAGAGCGATTTTAATAAAGATAACTTTTGCATATCGATATACATTACATGGTATAGTTATCAAATACAATGTTAATTCACAATACCCTCACTCAAAAGTTATATTTAAACTTGAAATAATAGTAATAGAAATATAGAACAAAAATGACATTTAAGATAAACCATATTGGTGAATAAATTGAGACAATTTTGAATTGTTTACTGGCTTCGTCATGATATCAGCAACCATTTCGTTGGTACAAAGATAGCTAAGTTTGATCAAGCCTTCCTCAAGTTTTTCACGTATGAAATGACTCTTCACGTCAATGTGCTTCGTGCGTGCATGATAGTTGTTGTTCTTGGCGATTTGTATGGCACCTTGGTTATCACAATAAAGTTGTATAGACTTCGGTGCGTCTTTGAATATTTCACCCTCAAAACGCTTGAGCCAAATTGCCTCTTGTATAGCGGCAACGATAGACATGAACTCTGCCTCCGTAGACGACAAAGCAACAGTAGGCTGCTTACGTGTGGCCCACGATATAGCACCTCCCTGTAGTTGGAAAACATATCCAGTTGTAGAGCGTCGCTCATCTTCATCGCCTGCCCAGTCTGCGTCGCAATAGCCCACAAGTTGACCCTCACTGTCTTTGCGATAGGTAAGCTTCATGTCGACTGTACCCTTGAGGTAACGAAGTACTCGTTTGACTGCAACCCAGTGCGCCTTACCGTAGTTCGTATTAAATCTGCTAAGTGAACTTACTGCAAAACCAATGTCAGGACGACTGATTTGTGCAGCGTACATAATGCAACCAATTGCCTCTTGGTATGGAATTGACTCCATCTCCTGTTTCTGTTTCTCGGATTGTGGACACAAAACGCAAGCAAATTTTTTTAAAGGGTTTGAAATCAATAAATTTCTGTTTATTTGGCGCTTTTATGCATTACATATGTATATGTATACATACTTATATAGTACATACGTACATACTTATTAATTTATTCCCTTTAATTTTATGTTTTGTATATTAATTCTGTTAATTTAGCATTAAAACTATGTAAGTATGTACATTTGTACATACGCGTTTACATACATATATAATATTATTACATATTATAATATGTAATATTATACATATATGTACATATATACATACATATGTATGTAAATATATTTAATAGATCAGACAAATGTTGCATATTGAAAATAATTTTAGTCATATTGTAATTAATATTTTCTAATTCATCATGTACATATGTACGTAGACATGTTATAATTCTAATATTCATTTTAATTACAAACTGCATATTTTGTATGTGATTAATCTAACTTCTTACAAATTTTAAAAATAAAAACTTTTTTTAATAATTAAATTTACTAATTCATTAGAACTGCATAGCTGAAGTTAGAAGAACTACCAGAGATCCAGCTTTTTCATATAAAAACTCAAGCATATATACATACATACATATACATATACTAAGCTTTGTATGTATACAATCACTAAGCTACAAATTTTTGGTTTGTGACAAAGAACATTAACACAGTCAAAGTTATTTATTTATAATGTTGTTTACGCCAATTTTTTTAAGTATACTATTTTTCTTATTAATATGCAGAATGTGTGCGTTTACAAAGAACAAATATTAATAATTTACATAATATATATATGTAGATATATATATACATATATATATATATATGTATATACATATACATACATATATATATATATTTTTTTAATTTTTATATTTTTACTACCAATTACTTAAAATATCATCTACACTCAAATACCTTTAATATGTTTAAGTTAATTTTCTTTAAGATTAACTTCAATTTTGATACTTTTTAGTCATTGCACGCCTTTTTTGTTACATTTTTTACACCGCAGATTTTCAAATGTTTTCTTTTAATTGATTTTTATTTCTCATACTAGAACTAATGCTAGCACCAAAGCTTTAAAATATTCGCTGTTTGAAAGCTATACATGCACTTGTTATCAAACAAAAAAAAATCCAGTCTTGCTTATGTAGTTTTGTTATATTTTTTTTTATCTTACTTCTCATTCTTTTCTTTAATTTTTCTTCAAAAATGTAACGTTAACAAAAGATAAGCACAAAATCGTTATTAAGTGACTGCTTTTCTATTAAAATTTTTAATTTACTTAATTTATGATAGACTAAATAGAAAAGAATTCGAAAAAATATGTACCTACCATGAGTAGAAATTGTATGTATGAATTGTATGTTAACTTCTCTTTGCCACTGTATGCTTAAAATTTCGACCTTTAGCTGCTCGAACAATGGTGCTTTCCCCTTTCCATTTCCGCATAAAAAAATTCTTCAATTTGCGAGTATTAAAAACATCCAAAACATCAACCACCTACACTCCTATATTTTTGTATTTTTTTTTTATTTACTTTGTTGTAAGTTTTAGTGAAATTATATTATTGCCTTGCAGATTAAAAACGTGTCTTGCTGGTTTTACGAATGATGTTAGAGAGAGCGATTTTAATAAAGATAACTTTTGCATATCGATATACATTACATGGTATAGTTATCAAATACAATGTTAATTCACAATACCCTCACTCAAAAGTTATATTTAAACTTGAAATAATAGTAATAGAAATATAGAACAAAAATGACATTTAAGATAAACCATATTGGTGAATAAATTGAGACAATTTTGAATTGTTTACTGGCTTCGTCATGATATCAGCAACCATTTCGTTGGTACAAAGATAGCTAAGTTTGATCAAGCCTTCCTCAAGTTTTTCACGTATGAAATGACTCTTCACGTCAATGTGCTTCGTGCGTGCATGATAGTTGTTGTTCTTGGCGATTTGTATGGCACCTTGGTTATCACAATAAAGTTGTATAGACTTCGGTGCGTCTTTGAATATTTCACCCTCAAAACGCTTGAGCCAAATTGCCTCTTGTATAGCGGCAACGATAGACATGAACTCTGCCTCCGTAGACGACAAAGCAACAGTAGGCTGCTTACGTGTGGCCCACGATATAGCACCTCCCTGTAGTTGGAAAACATATCCAGTTGTAGAGCGTCGCTCATCTTCATCGCCTGCCCAGTCTGCGTCGCAATAGCCCACAAGTTGACCCTCACTGTCTTTGCGATAGGTAAGCTTCATGTCGACTGTACCCTTGAGGTAACGAAGTACTCGTTTGACTGCAACCCAGTGCGCCTTACCGTAGTTCGTATTAAATCTGCTAAGTGAACTTACTGCAAAACCAATGTCAGGACGACTGATTTGTGCAGCGTACATAATGCAACCAATTGCCTCTTGGTATGGAATTGACTCCATCTCCTGTTTCTGTTTCTCGGATTGTGGACACATAGCCTTGGATAAACGTTGGTTAGGATCCATTGGAGTATTTACCGCATTACTATCTTCCAAATTGAATCGACGTATAATTTCTAACAAATATCGCGTTTGGTCTATAGAAATTGAACCATCTGTATCTCGAGTGATGTTCATGCCAAGTATAGACGTAGCAATCCCCATGTCTTTCATTTTAAAGTATTTCGACAAGTCCTTCTTGAGCTTTGTTATCATCGTGTTATTGCTACCAAAAATTAAAATGTCATCGACATATATCGCTAATATGATGATGTTTTGAGCCGAATGCCGATAATATATACATTGGTCAACCGTTGATCTCTCAAAACCAAGTTGTTGTGTTAAAACGGAGTTCAACTTCAAATTCCATGTTCGGCTGGATTGCTTCAAGCCGTAGAGAGATTTGCGCAACCGGCACACTCTATTGCTTTCATCCGAAAACCCCTGCGGTTGACGCATATATATTTCTTCGTCCAGATCACCCTGAAGAAATGCACTCACTGCATCCATTTGATGGATTGCCAACTCAAGCTTTACAGCGGTGGCCAAAAGAAAACGTATTGATGAATAACGAGCAACTGGAGAGTACGTCTCTTCGTAGTCAATACCCTTGACTTGCGAGTACCCTTTGATAACTAGTCGCGCTTTGTATCGATCTATGACCCCTTCGGAATTTCTTTTTATCTTAAAAACCCATTTGCTGTCTATAGCTTTTCTGCCCGGTGGCAATTCAGTCATCTCCCAAGTTTTATTTTCAATTAAGGCATTGTACTCACATAACATCGCATCAGTCCATTCTTTACAATTTTCGCTGTTTAATGCTTGTTCAACTGTTGCTGGTTCACTGACGTCGTGCGTTGTTGTCAGAAACCCAAACTGTGATGTCATTGTATAATTTTCACTGTCTGTGACAGCTTCACGATCGCTAACATCGACTGAATCATTTGCAGGATTCTCAACAGTACTATTTCCCTCACTGAATCCGTAAAAGGATTCGACTGACATATTGTTTGTGCTACAATTTGCAGTAGTGTCCACCACGTTTGCCGTTAGTTCATTGGGCAATGTATGTTCTAATGCTTTATCTGTGCTACGAATTTTGACTAAATTCGCCGCACCCTCACTGAACTCAGGAAACTCTTCATCGTCGCTAGAGTCCTCATTGTCGACAACCATAGTTTTTCGCTGGCTTGTGGAACTCCTTGTCCTTGGTGGTAAAAAGGAATTATTTAAATTGCTTTTATCAGTAATTACCTTAGGATTTGTCGTTTCGAAGAAAGTTACATCACGACTAACAACCATTTGTTTCGTTTTTTGATTGAACAGCCTGTATGCTTTTGATTGTTCGCTATATCCAAGAAATATGCATTCCGTTGACTTCGAATCCAATTTACCTCGGTTTGCTTTGGGAACGTGTACCATTGCAGTACATCCGAAAACCCGTAGTGATGACAAATCAGGTTTAATTTTCGTCCAGATTTCTTCCGGCGTAGTATTTTCCATGTCTCTACATGGTGTTCTGTTGATTAAGTAAACTGCTGTGAGAGCTGCTTCCGCCCAAAACTGCTTATGCAAACCCGCATCAATGAGCATGCAGCGTACCTTTTCGATTATAGTGCGATTCATTCTTTCCGCGACTCCATTTTGCTCCGGTGTGTACGGTGCTGTAAGTTGATGTACTATACCGTGTTGACCCAGAAACCGTTTGAACGCATTATTGCAAAATTCTTTGCCATTATCGGACCTTAAAATTTTAATCGTAGAGCTCTGCTGGTTTTCCGCCAGCTTTTTAAAATTTACAAACGTTTCAAATGCGTCACTTTTGCGCTTCATAGGGTAAGCATAGACCTTTCTACTATAATCATCTACAAAAGTGAGTAAGTATCGGCATCCGCCAAACGAAGATGTTGACATTGGTCCACAAACGTCAGTGTGGAGTATTTGCAATACTTCTGTTGCGCGTGTACCACTTTGCTTAAATGATGAACGTGTTTGCTTCCCTTCTGCGCATATTGTACATGGATCAAGTTTACCTTTAGATATGTTGAAACCCTCAACCGACGATTCTATACGATTTAAGTTGTTGTCACATGAATGCCCCATGCGTCGATGCCATAAGTTTCGATCTGTCACTGCTGTTAATGCCGCTGCATTACTTCGTGTGATACAATCGAGTTGATATAAATCATTTACAAGCGGTGCTTCAGCTATTATATTGTAATTCTCATTAAAAATACGACATCCTTTGTCATTGAAGACAATCGTTTTACCATTTTTAGCCATTTGACTTACCGACAATAAATTTGCACAAATATTCGGTGTGTACAACACATTGCTAATGGTTACTTGCTCATTGCTTGCACGGCCTTTTGGGCATATTGTCACTTGCACATCTCCAGCGCTCTCCACGTTGAGACGTCCATTATCGCCGACAATAATCTCTTTTGATTTTGGTTCTCGCACTTTACACAAATTGTTTAAAGATTTAGTCATATGGGCAGATGCCCCAGAATCAATAATCCACGCATTATCATTACTTGCAGTAAATGATGTTGACATAAGCAACAAATTTTTTGATGACTTCTTCGATTTTGCTGGACATTTGTTCGCATAATGCCCTTTTTGATTACACTCAAAACATACAATCGATTTTTTGTCATTCTTTACCGGCAATTTACATTTATTTTTCTTCGATATAAGCGCTACCGTATCATTGTGCATAGATTCATGGCTAATTTCTTGTAATAAATTGGTTCGTACTAAATCAGTAGTCAACGCCTTCCCGCTATTTGCTAGTGCCATTACCATTGGGCGGAATTCGCCTGGCAGACCGCTCAGCATAATTTGCGCCACAATGTCATCGGGAATTTTGGTGCCAGATTTGTCTAATTTTTGTTGTGTGCTAGTCATTTTATTGACGTAATCTTCCATGGAAGAACAATCCGATAATTCCAGCCGCATCAAATATTTTAGCAAGTCCATCCGACGCAATACCCCGTTGTCCTCAAATGCACTCTCAAGTGATTTCCAAGCAACATTTGCGTTTATACAATTCTGTATATAAGAATAATTTGATGGCTCTACTAACAGCCCTAATGCTGAAATGGCATGTAAATTTTTCGTCGCATCCTGCTCCGTACCTTCAATACATGGCCAGTACCCCTTTAACACCAGATATGACTTTGCTGCAAATTTCCACGAGTCGTAATTTTCTCGTCCTCTTAATTTTTCAATTTTGTCAATTCCCATTGCAATATGTACAAGCACGTGATTCTAACCTCAGATTCACCACAATTGCTCACCGCAACTAATATGTGCATATATCAAATTGATCAAAAAAAAAAAAAACTCCTACAGCAAATGTTTTACGCTTTTAAATATTCGCAATTATTTCACAAGATAAACGTGAGGCCCATAACCTGTTGTAAGTTTTAGTGAAATTATATTATTGCCTTGCAGATTAAAAACGTGTCTTGCTGGTTTTACGAATGATGTTAGAGAGAGCGATTTTAATAAAGATAACTTTTGCATATCGATATACATTACATGGTATAGTTATCAAATACAATGTTAATTCACAATATACTTCTTTTATTACCTCCCACTAGAGGCGTTTAATTTGTTCAAGCATTAAATGGACGGCAACAGGAGTTTAAAAATATGTATGTATGAGTAGTATATACAGTTCAGAGAGCGCTTTCAACTAAATAACAATTTATTTCATTCGTTCGTATAACTCGTAGGCACATTGGGTATTACCAACGAGCTAACAAGCGAAAGAACGAATGAATGAACTAACGAGCGAGTGGCCACGGCGGATGGGTGACCTCTTAAGGCTACAAATAATTGCGAATTTTATACTCACACTGTGGTAACTACCTACCCGTAGGCAATAAATTTATTTGTATGGAATTTGCATGTATTTACTTGTGTACATACATATTTATATATTTAATAGAACCTTCTCAAGTGGGTATGCAGTTTTTTAGCTTGACTCATTTTCATTTCTGATTGTAAACAACAGTGGCTAGACAACTGCACGAAAATGAAATGAATGTGTAGTGGGAGTCAAGTGGTTATTAGTAGATATTTTGAAAAGCAAAAATATAAGCAATCAGGGAAAAGTTTTCCGTGAACTGATTTTATACTACTCATTATGAGTATGATTATGCATATTTTTTAAAGCTAAAACTTTGAACGGCTTTATTCTTAAGCATTGCAAAGAAAATATGCATAATTAGCGCTGTTTTTCTTGGACTTAAATACTTTCAAATGCTTCTAAGAATATGCAATACAACACAAAAAAAAGAAAATTTCTTCTAATTAAACACTCAACTTCCGTCATAACGCATCCGTAATGCCATTCACCACCACCACCATTTTTGCTCACCATGCCTTTTTATTTTAAACACATTCCGTTATAAAATGAGTAGCATTAGCTACATGACAGAACATGCTTGAACAAAAGTGAACAATTGATTTTATACAATGGGAGATCAAAAGTGGTTTTAGCCCCATGTTACTTGAGTTACTACATCCATACATAGGTAATTATCCCGGTGGAATGCGGTCTTACAGACTTTTGTAGAGGGTAAGTCATAAGAGCCGATGTTCATATTAAAACATACATACATACGTACAAATATATACGCTAATTAGTGATGGGCGAGTCCGAGATGTTTTATTCGATTCTCTCGATTGTTGAAACATCTCGAATGCTCTCGATGGTTTTCATTCGTATTCGAGTCAAGTCGTAAATGGCCGTCAGTCGAAACAATCGCTAAAACATCTCGGACTCGCCAATGATTCCTCTCGTTTTCAAAGCAACCCTACATTTCGGACTCGCTGCAAAAAATACATAACATTTGTTGTTGCCGCTTGAATATCAAAATTGCTTAAAAAAGTATACAGTGGTACAAATCTATTGCCGTTGTTACTGCTCGTAAAATTAATTTGTTTCGTAAGCGTCTCACTTAAGAAAATGTATTAATGTATTAATGTTTAAATAATTAATTGTATTTATTACGTACGACACTCTTTAATTGTGATTGCAAAAATGCAGCGTCTATATATAGCATATTTTTCAATTTGGTTAATTTATTTACATATGTATTTGCCTCACTTCCATTAACAATCCTACTTTCTTCATCAACAACACTCATTCAGTTTATTTTATCAACTAAAACAAATCATCAAAACAACAGCCGGTCCCCCGACTCGGAACAGTCGCAAAAACATCTCGCTTGTGTAGTCGAGATGTCATCGAAACAACCTCCGACTCGCCGACTCGGAACAATCGCAAAAACATCTCGGTTGTGTAGTCGAGATGTAATCGAAACAACCTCCGACTCGCTGACTCGGAACAATCGCAAAAACATCTCGGTTGTGTAGTCGAGATGTCATCGAAACAACCTCCGACTCGTTGACTCGGAACAATCGCAAAAACATCTCGATTGTGTAGTCGAGGAGCGAGTCAACTTTTGACTCGATTGTGATTTTGCAACGATGGCGATTCTCTCGATTGTCTAAACATCTCGGACTCGCCCATCACTAACGCTAATGGATATATGTATATATACATATGTACATACATACATACATATGTACATATGCAGTGGCGGATCCACGGGGGGGTTTTGGGGGTTCAAACCCCCCTTGTGGTTTATCATAGATCCCAAATTAATGCATTTATAGCTTCTGCGCCCAAATTTCCCAAACTGATCAAGGAAAACTCTATCATTCCAAAAGCAATGGTTGGATGGGTTTAGCTGTCGAAAGAAAAAACTTGCCATTTATTTTCAGATTATATTTTATATGCACATATATATATGTGTGAAAAGACAATTTCGCACTTGTCGTCCATCGAAAAAGATGCGAGCATAGTAGGTAGTTGAAAGAAATACAATTAAAGTACAGCGTTTGACATGCACAATGTAAATGGCTCGTTGGCGTAGGTGTAGCGCCTTTGATTCGCATTTTGTCGATCGCGGTTCGAATCCTGCCTGCGGTTGGTATTTTTTTTTGTTTTTTTTTTTTATTTATTTAAAAATTAAAAAAATATTTAAAAATGAATAAAAAAAATATATATTTTATTCATGTATACTGGGCACACCACATAACATCCAAAATATGTACCTACATGCGAAAAAAGTTCATGTAGGTACCTTTGGACGCACGTGCATAAAATAAAATTTGTCAAATGCTATTCGTAAATTGCCAAAGCGCAAATTTATTTTCTTTTCTTTCTTAAGCCCATATGACACTAGATACGTTTTTTTTTCTGGTATTCTACCAGGTTTTTTGTGTGCAGGAGATGGTCAAATAGAGTTTTGCGTTGATGCAAGCGAGCAAGCTATATTGAAAAAAACCAAGGTAGGTTTTTTGGCATTCGGTCATTTTTTCTTACAATTGTTTCAATTTGACAACTAGAAAATAAATTATATTTAAAATAAAAAATATGTATATGGAAATACAAATTTTAAATTTGCCACTTGTAAGCTTCTGCTTTGGCCGCAAGGGTAAAGAAGAAGTCCGGAAGAAAAATTATATTGCGTACTGGCTTCCCTTTATAACATGGAATACACAACTATCCTTCCCTTTGGGTTTCATAACTTTTTTATTTCAGTAATTTAAATTCAAATTTCCAAAAAAATTAATTTTGAAATAAATATGTATTATTTTGATTTAGTTTGAAGTTTAATGTCAATCAAATTGCTTTTGAGTGAGTATTTGTCTCTTTTCAACCTACAGGAGAATTGTTTTTGTATTTTGACTTCAGGTGGGTTTTCCAAACCAAAAAAACCAAGGAAAAAATGTAGTGTCATATAGGCATTATCCCTATTTTTATCGGGATTGTACAGAATTAATTTGGTCAGAAATGTCTGAATCGTTGGAGAAATTGCCTTTTTCAGAGGCATTTCGCAATTCTTGTTTAATTTAATCTTTTAAAAATTTGAGTATATAAACACAAGAACTTCAATAAAGTAAAAATTCTATTAAAAATATAAATATAACCAAAAAGTACTACATACATATATTCTTATTTATTTTGGCTTTAAATGCAAGGGTAAGTGAAATTGATGGTCAATTTCCCACCAATACCATACGATACTCATTCGCACGTACCAATGCAAAAATATACATACATACGTTAGACATGTTATTTAGAACTTCAATTGAAATCTCCTGCACTTTATGTGATGACATACATATTGTTAATTTGGAGGGTTTTGAGTTTGGTATTTTTAAGGTCCGGGAAAGGCGCAACTAGTATATAGAATAATAATAGTAGGTGGTATTAGTCCATATTTTCACCAGCGTCTGCCCTTAGAAAACATCTTCCAAAAAAAGAAATTTTCAAAACCCCCCCTTGCCGAAATCCTGGATCCGCGCCTGTACATATGTATATATCTAGAATTGCATGAATGTAGTGGAATGTTAGTTTTTTTATTGGTTCCTACCAAACTACAACAATGCGAAAGGTGAAAATGTGGCTATTAAAATTCATAGAATTAACGGGCGAGTTGACCATGAATGTTGGACATACATAGTGGATATATGTACATGTGTTTACTTTTACACGCATAACCACACTCTATATATAATACACATATGTACACATGTAAGTTTCTTTATAGGGCGCGTGCAGTTAGTAAATACAGTGTAGGCAGTATGGGCAATATTTAACAATCCTGCTGCCATTTTCGCCTTTGAATTTATGATTTGTTGCGAAAACTAGTCAACTATTAATAGTAAATTGTTGTTGCATCATGAATAAAGGAATATGAAGTGTGTATAAAATATATATAAACGATAGATGGCGCTTGAGACAAGTTAAAAATATGGTATTTATTAAAGTGGTAGTGGTGAAAAAAGGAGCTAGAGGTATGATGTTTAACCCGAGTATTCTTTGGTAGACATTATACTGTTGATTTTCCCACAAGCGATCAATGGAGAGTTGCAGAAACTCTAGTGGAAAGACCGAAGAAAATCATCTACACAGACGCATTAAAAACAGAATATGGTGCTATATCCAGCTGGCGCCTGGAGGCCGACTTCAGGTGCCATTATGCTTTAGGTACAATGGCGATGGTTTTTCAATCGGAGATTTGTGCCATACTAAAAGCAACAGAATGCATAATTGGTGAGAGGTGGCGTGGACACAAAATTTTTATATGCAGTGACAGTCAGACTAAACTGAAGGCACTGGGAACTGCGCGAACCTCTTCACGAATGAAGGCTTGGCTCCGTAGCAAAATGGAATAAACTTCAACTTACGTGGGTACCCGGACACTGTGGTGTTTAAGGTAACGAACTCGCCGATGAATTGGCGAATTGCGGATCAGTGGAACAACCAACTGAACCGCAGTCAATCATAGGACTATGTATACCGGGCACTGTGGAGTACATCAAGGACTCCATGAGGTATACTCACGGGACGCTTGCTGTTGTTGTTTTAGCCACCAAGGCTCTCCCCGGAGGTTTTGGGGAGTGTGGGGGAAGTAACCGAAGAAAGTGGCCGCTGTGGTGCAGTGGGTAGAGTGCTCGCCTGCTATGCCAGAGGTCTCGGATTTAAACCCAGGCCGAGCAAACACCAAAAAAAAATTTTTCTAATTAGTAAAAATCTCTTAAGAGCAGCGATCACCTCTCGGCAGTAAGCGGCATACCCTCCGAGAGTATTTCTGCCATGAAAAAGCTTCTCACAAAATATGCATTCGCCGTTCGAAGCCTGCATAAAACTGTAGGTCCACCCAATTAGTAGGAAAAACAAAAGGAGCGCAACTCGAATTGGGAGAGAAGCTCGGCCATAAAACTCGTCAGAGTTATAAAAGCGCCATTGTATTATTATTATATAATTAGGGGAAGTAACCGTCCTTTGCCGAATAAATTCGGTGAGCGCGGGTACTAGGATTTAGTCGCCTCTTACGACAGGCATTCCTTACCACGGGTATATTCTAAGCTCCCTAACCCGCTGGAACTCTACAGAGAAGGAAGGAGCTTCGGGCCCTTGTGGGGTTGATTATAGGACACAATTCATGGGGAAAGCGCACATGGCCATCATAGGCATCGTCGTGAGCTTATTATGCCTATCTCTGGAGGAAGACGACGATGGCACAGAGCATTTTTTTGCACCTGTCTTGTCGTCGCTAGACTAACATTGCATATTCTCGGGTCAAATGTATTGAGTATGGCGGATGCACATTCTCTACCACTCGACAAACTTCTCAGACTTATTAAAGGATCTGGAAAGTTTGCAGACGAACTCTGTTTACACTATCCTTTTTCGCAACATCCTGATCCCTTCTAAAGACCTTAAGTACAATAAGAAAATGTGTCTGAGTGCTTGCGAAAGACATACTTAGTGTTTCACGGCCTACCACAGTTTCATTCCATTCCATGATGTTTAACCAAAAGAGATGTAAAAGTCTGAAACTACATGAAACGATTAAAGTTGTACGACAGCAGATTGCGGTCTTCTTTAATTTAATTAGAAATAAATAGATAAATTAGTTAATAATTAAATTTTCCCTTAATTTTGTGTCTCTTCTAAGCGCTAAATACTTACTCTACACAATTTATGCACACAAGCACACATTAAGTACTACTAGAATTCGAGCTTATACTATGCAAAGAATTATTCGATGCATTCTTTCTAAACAATTCACTTGAATCGCACAAGAGTTCCTTCAGAGCGGCGACATTTGTCGTTGGCGCTATTGCACTATGATGACGTGCCGGCTGTGGTGATGTTGGATTCGACAAACCTGTCTCATGTATCGGCGATAGTGTTGGCGAACGTGTGCGTAACAAATGATGTTTGCGACGTTGACGACGATACACATTACTACCCAGCGAAGGTAGACGTTGTTGTATGGGCGACGAAAGTGTACCACCACCACCACCGCCACCACATCCCGAACTGCTGTCACACGACGATGAATGCGATGACACATAACTAAGCGTCTCGGCGAGTTCCTCCAAACTCGTGGGATTTGGTGGTATTTTGCGACGTGTTGGCGGCGGTAAAGCCGGCGGTAGCGTAATGCCTATGGGTGTTGTATATGTCATGCAATTGTCATCGCGTATCACCGATGTGGGCAAGATCATTGTTTCAATTGCATTCGTAGCAGGCGCTTGCCCCGACGAGGGTGTGGTGAGATTACTTGAATCGCCGCTATAAATGCTGCTCGGATCGCTGTGTTGCTCTGTTGGTGTGGTGGTAGTGCTTGAGGGCGGCTGTGGTGAACTGCTATCGGCATAGTGTTGATTGTTGTGTTGATAGCGACCGTAGACACCGTTGCCGCTGTTGCTTTCTAAATGTAATGGGCGGATTTGATTTTGTTTAATTTGATGTGCGCCAAAACCACCACCACCACCACCAGCACCATTGAGAGCGCCATTGCCCTTACCGCTGGCGGAATCTATTTCCAGCTGACAACGCGTACGCCGCCGATGACGCCCAAGCATACGCATCATGTGCCGCAAACGTGGCATCGGCCAGGTACGCCGCGCATTGTTGCTGCGTAACCGTGCATCGCTTTTCAAATTGGCACTACGTGGAGAGTTTGGACAACTGTGGCTGTTCAGGGCATTGTTGTCGCCGCCGTCACTGCCGCCATTTACAGTTTTAATAAATTGCACTGGCAAATCGTTCGCATTAATTTGTTTGCTATTGCTGTGCTGTTGATGACGCAACGCCAATGCGGCTATTATATCATGCGGCACATCGGGACTATCGGGCACATTTGCACAACAATTCCATTTTCGACGCCAACGTTGATGCTTCGATATCGATTTCATGCAGCAACGCTGATGTTCAACACTACCACCGCCACTAATGATCTCTTTCTTTGCCGCGCCTAGCGTCATTTGTTGTTGACTCGCATCTCTGGCGTGTTGATTTTGTTGTGCAAAACGTTGACGTCGACTTGTAAGCGCGCGAGCGCCGCTGCTATCGCCAACACGTTTTTTCACGATCGGGCTGCGTATGCGAAATGTGCAAAACGTGCATTGCTCGCTGTATTGCTGCATGTGAGCGCGTCGTGCGGCGGCGCTGTTTCTCGTTGCTGTCAACTCGTTTTCATGCATATTCACCATGGTGACTTTTGAGGTGGCCGCGCTAACGCGACGCTGTGTGGTCAAGGCGCCAAATGAGGAGCAGCAGTGGTAGGTTTTATAGCCACCACCAGCGACGCCACCACTAACGGCATCAGCCACGCCGCCGCCATTGTTTTCTGTTGTTGTATCATTGTTGCTGCTGTCGGCATCATATAAACTACCGTTATCGGCGGCCGCGATGTTGCTTGTCATACCAAGTGTTGTTGAGGTTATGGCCGTTTCCTCCAACAGTGAACACATATAGTACGTCTTGAGCGCCGAGGACTTGTGAAATTCGCGCGAATTAAAACAACAATGCAATTTTGAAGGCGACGGACTGTCATCACGTTTTGTGCTGTGCGCTTTACGTGCGTCAAAATAATGCAAATCAGCTAGATTGATGGCATTCGGATGGCGTACACTTGAACATATATAAATTTGGCCGCATTGGTCTGTTGTAGTCTTTTTGTTGGACGGACTGCCTCCCAAAGGGGGGAAATGCTGTTGTTGTTGTTGTTGGTTGTGGGGGTGGTGTTGGTTATTCGTGTTGTGTTCGTTATTTTTTGGCAAATTTGTGGAGTTTGTTTGCTTTGCTTTGTTCTCTTGCGCCTGACGATGATTGCGTATGTACTCGTACGTTGTGAGACCCAGAAAGGAGATGTAAATGTGAAAGAAGCAAAGATGCAAAAGCAGACCAGCGGTAATGGCAGCCAGCACACCCAAAAAGCCAATTAAAATAAGAAATATTGTATTATTAATGGCAAAGCCGGCAATTGTAGCGCCTGTGACGTTAGCGACGGCAATAGTGTCGCTTGTTGTAGACGCAGTTGTGTCGCCTGTTGTAGTCGCTATTGTGTCGCTTGTTGTAGACGCTATTGTGTCGCCTGTTGTAGTCGCTGTTGTGTCCCCTGTTGTAGTCGCTGCTGCGTCGCCTGTTGTAGTCGCTGTTGTAGCCCTTGACTGTGTCGTCTCTGGCGGCGTCGCCATCACAAATTCCGCCTGATTCGTGTGTAACAGCAGGCCGTCGTTAATACTATCCGCAATTAGTGTGCTTACATTCGCCGCAAGTGTGTTGACATTCTCCGCAAGTGCTATTGGCAAACTGTCATTGTCCGAGAAGAGCAAATCGTTATCCACAAAATAATCGCTAACATTTGCGGCTGCAAAATTAATGCTGGACAGCGTGAGATTCACAGCAGCAACTACTGTATCATTGTATGTCCCATTAGCATTTGATGTGAGCAGAGTGGCTGGCAATTGCGTGTTCACACCAACATCAGCAGCACTTGCAAGCGTTTGCTGTTGACTTGTTAGACTGCTTGGCGGCGGTGGCGGCGCTATGGGTTGCCAAAAGCTCAACAGCTCCGGCTTAACATAGTACAAGATGATTTGCGCCACCACTGCGACAACAATCACCACCGTTGCAATAACAGCGCTCACCACACACATTAGAAATGCCACATAATTACGCGAGCCAATACAATGATTCAGCCATTTGCAATGATGATCGAATTTCCCAACACACTTATTACAAACCGAACAGTGTTTGGTGCGTTGCGACGACGTACGTATATTACACAAATGACAGCGGCCGTTCTCAATGACATGCGCGTGTTTGCTGCGATCAAATTCGGGTACAATGCGATCGTTACGATGTACGCGTTGCAGCTCACGATCGGCCGGATCGATGAGTAGCGCTGCCAAATGTGAAACAATATGTACGATATAGAGACCGGCAATTAGACCATAAAGTGGACCTTGTATTTCACTTGTAAACGTTGGTATTAGCACGAGAAATGATGCAATGCCAAAGAGTATTAACACCAGCCAACCGAATACTTGCAGTGGATGTAAGGGCAGCTGTAAACCGTGCAAGCGGCGACCGCGACGATGTTGCACATCGATAATGCTCTCCTGATATGAAATGCAACGTGACAAATTGCAGCAGCCACGGGCAGCGGCGGTGGCGTTAGACGACGTTGAGTGGCGGTTTGTTTGTTTTTGTTGATTTTTGTTGTTTATCGCGGTGCTGCCGGTTGGTATAGCAATGACTGTGGTGTTGTCCAAAGTTGTTGTGGGGTGTTGGCGTTGTATGCAAGAATTTTGTTTAGCTGCGACTGTCTCCTTTGTGTCCAATGATTTCAATAGTTGATCTCCTTGTAATGTTTTATTTGTATGTTGTTCAGTTTCATTAATGCTAATTGTGCTTATGGTAATGATATTTTCACCACCACAACGATCATCAACAACACCATTCAATGATGGCTCGTGTGTTTGTTGATTGTTTACAGCACTGTCAGCAGCAGCAACAGCAGCAATCTTGTTGGTGGCAGCTATCGTTGATTGCTTAAGCATGTTTTAAGTACATTGAATTTGTTATTGCTGAGTTTTGCAAGATACACTATATTGGATAGATAATTGAGTAGAATACTTTGAGTTGGATAACAACGTTCCTGATGATGATAATGATGATGATGTTGATATTGACGTAGCTGATATGGACGATATAGTTGCAGTTGATTTAGTTTGTTTTGTAGATGAAATGAGCAAGTGAAGTAGTAATAGTGTTTATTTAATAGCAGCAGGTACATCACAGTGCCGCTACTTAGGATGGACGGCCGGATGGTGAAGGCGTAATGAAGTGCTTACTATTTGTTCATTGATCGTTGTATTAAATGTGCTGGATTTGCAATAAATCCATATAAAAGTCTATCACTTTTTTTTAATTAATAATTGAACTGTGCGCTGGCACAATCATTATTATTGTTTTTTTTTTTTATTTGCACAAATGCATTTAAATTGTTTTTGTTTATTGTCTTTTTATCTATCAACCGCTGTTACATATGTAGGTGTGAGAAGCTATATAAAATGAAATTAAATAAAAGTTCAACTAAAGTAGTTAATAATAATAATACAATGGCGCTATTAGGCGCATTTCTGTCGTACCCAAGTATGAAAAGAATACTCGCTTATTCATCAAACTACCTTCAAAGCAACAACACCAACTCGACTATTTTAAAAATAGTCCAGTTGGTGTTGTTGCTTTGAAGGTAATTTGATGAATAAGCGAGTATTCTTTTCATACTTGGGTACGACAGAAATGCGCCTATTATAACTCTGACGAGTTTTATGGCCGAGCTTCTCTCCCAATTCGAGGTGTGCTCCTTTTTGTTTTTCCTACTAATTGGGTGGACCTACAGTTTTATGCCAGCTCCGAACGGCGAATGCATTTTTTGTGAGAAGCTTTTTCATGGCAGAAATACTCTCGGAGGGTATGCCGCCCACTGCCGAGAGGTGACCGCTGCTCTTAAAAAAACCCAATAATTGGATTTTTACTAATTAGAAAAATTGTTTTGGTGTTTTGCTCGGACCGTGGTTTGAACCCGATACCTCTGGCATAGCAGGCGAGCACTCTACCCACTGCACCACAGCGGCCACAAAAGTAGTTACCACGCTGTAAAAACACGAGGGTTGTTTGATAAAGAGTACTGCAAAAGTCTACTTAAGCTTGCTGCTGGCAAGCTTGCTCATTGATTTGATGTTTAGCTTTTCACGGACGGGTCAACAAAGATGGCATACGGCGTGGCAGCGGGTGTCTTCGTAACTCATTCGGACATTTCAATATCAATTAGGCTCCCGGACACATACAGCACGGCCTCCAAAGCTCTACGTGCAACGGAAAGTGACGATGCCGGAAATATGATAGGATTGTTCTCCGACAGTCAGGCAGAGCTCTGAAGTCTACGAAGGGGGGGGGGGGGGAGAGGGTTCATCAAGCCTGGTTGGGCATTGCAGTGAGTTGGTCACGGGCTTGGTAAGTCGACACAGCGTGTCCCTGATATGAATGTCGAAGCGCCGCGATATCCAGGACAACGAAATGGCTGATGTGTACTAATGGCCTGCCAGGCGGGGCTCGGCTCTTGATATCGCAGAGGCACGGGAGGTTCTTGCGCCCCTGGGCTTCATCAAGGGACAAATCTCTCGGCACTGGTTCGGAGGTGACAAAAACCAGATGGAAGCGGTTGCAGACCTGCTCGGTTTGCAGAAGTATGTGGCCTTTATATAATGAGATGCGATTCTCAGCCATCCTGAAGATGGACAGCAGGGACATTTCTCAACTAACTGCGGTATTTACGAGACATTGGACCTCTCTTCGACAGTCTCTCGGAACTCAAGGACAGGATGGATATAGGGAGCGGGACCTCGATAATAAGCGCAATCGTGTGACGACTTCAAAGTAAGTAGTGTCATGGAAAACGTTCATAAATTACGAACTGCCATGTACCGCACCCACCATATTCTCCAGATTTGGCACAGATTTGAGTCAAATCAAGAGGTCATCACAGAAACAAATGCCTAGTTTGAGTGCTTTGAAAAATCCTATTTTTTAGGAAGGAATCGAAAATGCATTTTTGCCGAAGAAACAAATTATTTCTTATTCAAAACCTCACGGGCTTATAGAAAACAACCATCGGATTTTTTTAATTCATAAATTAAATTTGAAGAAACCATTAAATTTTTCTAATATCACATACTCGCTGCAAAGTGCTTGTAAAACAGCGAGTAAAACTCTTCTCGTTATAGTTATAATAATACATCACTGCCGTATACAACGAGTAAGTAACGAGTGCATATTCATTTTTTATCGACGCAGTCAGGTGATCGCGATTGTTTGTCAAGCCGAAATGGGATTTTATTAAAAATTAAAAATGCCACAAATGATGGAGAAATACCGGACGTATGTATGTGGTATGTATCTTTTATGATTAAGTGAATTTCAGAGCTGTGAAGTACTGAATATACTTGGTCCAAGTACCATTACTTGATAATTAAAAAATTCAAGTATCAAGTACAATTACTTTATACTGGTAATTGGTAATTAAGTACAACTTTTTCAATTCTTTCACCAATTACTTTCAATTACCACTAATTACCACCAATTCTTTTCAATTACATGGAGTTTAATCAATGAATTTATTTTAACTATTGTATTTTCTTCTATCCTCTACATAAGATACATCGGATACTAAATATTACAGCCACTAAAAGCAGGAAAATTCCCTTATAAGAACTCTTTATTAAATATACATACATACATACGTACATTAAGGTGGGGTTTTTTAATATGGTACTTTTTTTTAAATTTTCAAATTTTCTACCATCGTACATATGTATGTATGTTTGTACATGTTATGTTGTATGTACATGTTATGGGCCGCTGTGGTGCAGTGGGTAGAGTGCTCGCCTGCTATGCCAGAGGTCTCGGGTTCAAATCCCAGCCCGAGCAAACACCAAAAAATTTTTCTAATTAGTAAAAATCCAATTATTGGGTTTTTTAAGAGCAGCGGTCACCTCTCGGCAGTGGGCGGCATACCCTCCGAGAGTATTTCTGCCATGAAAAAGCTTCTCACAAATAATGCATTCGCCGTTCGGAGCCGGCATAAAACTGTAGGTCCACCCAATTAGTAGGAAAAAACAAAAAGGAGCACACCTCGAATTGGGAGAGAAGCTCGGCCATAAAACTCGTCAGAGTTATAATAGCGCCATTGTATTATTATTATAAACTGTTATCTTATATTTACAATGAAATAAAAAAAATTAAAGAATTGAAAAAACAACTGAAAAAGAATTGAAAGTAATTGGAAAAGAATTGAAAAAGAATTGAAAAATGTACGTACTGAGTATCAAGTACCAGTATAATATACTTATACTTGGTAATTGGGCTTTTCAATTACTGAGTACTGGTAATGGTAATTGTACTGGTACTTGGTTTTTTCCAGCTCTGGTGAATTTTAACAAGAAATCCATGTATATTTTTGTTCTTTGCGGTCACTTCATTAACTCTGGATTCACTTTGGCAACTATAGAACGTTGTTTGTATTTTAAATTAAATTAAATTTAACATAAGTTTCAGTGCCTTTTTTCTAGTTTAACAACTTTTAATATTTCTTGTGTTCGATTGCTTCAAAAAAGAATGTGCATAGGTATATGATCTGTACGTTCGATTACTTTTGTTCAACTTTTCTTTTGTGCAGTTTGTGCGTAAATTCGCAACACATACCTACATATGTATATGTAAATGCCTTTACACTCCATATTTACATACATATGTATTTTTTTTTTGTTTTTTGCACACTCTCATATGTATGTATCTACTATGTATGCATGATTGCAATTGCGGCTGTGACTATGTGGGCAAGTCAAGGTTACAACACGGATGGTTGCACGTCCAAATTTCGCAAATCGACTTTATGTTTCTGTTTCTGCTGCAATTCTTTATGCAAGATTTTGTATTACTAAAGAAAAGTTTTAGTATACTTATGCTAAGAAAAATAGCTTCGATTTTTTACACGTTTCTTCTCTCCATTTTATTTCCACTCATTAATAAATATTTTTCCATTTTTATGTAATCACTAGGTATTAGGCACATTTACGCAGCAAAGCACTCCATTTGCCAAACGCATTAAAATTTTCACTTTTCGAACGCCTTAAAATATGCTACGTTTTATTTCAGTTTACTGATTATTTTGTTTGCAAAAACATATACACACCTATGTACATACAAATGTGGCTATAAAATTAATCCTTTGTTTAAAGTTGGCGTGTGTGCACATTCACTTGCTGCATTCACTGGCCGTATATACACACACACACACTCGAATTCCTTTATTATTCTATGAAAAGTCAACAGTGTCACGTCATTTACCTTTTTGTGTTTGATTTCACCAAGCCTTTTATTTCATGTACATACCTATTTATGCATGTTTGCGCATAGGTGTGTGTTGAGTAATGCGCGTTTCGTTAACGACTTTTATAGGTATATTATTTATAACTCATATGTTCATACCTGCACGAGCGGTATAAAAGGATTGTACATACATATGTTTGTATGTAACATTACACTCGCCAACGATCAATTAAAAAACAAAAAAGAATGTCAACTAAGCAATTGAAGCGCGTTATACACACGGGCATAGCTACATTTGTACATCAATACTTTCGTTTACACAACTTCTTAGGTATACAGATTAATACGTAGCTACATCTTCATCCCACATTTATTATTGTATATTTATATACATATGTACATATGTATATCCGCACACATATATTAGCCATCACTGTAACAACCCCACTTGTACATACACGCATTAACACGTACAATTTGCTTTAAAGTTGTGTGTTGAGTTACTTTCTCACACCAATGGTGGTGGTATAGCAAACAACAAAACTGCCAAATTGTTGCGACCACAAACACTGCACTTCGATAGGTAAGTATTGCTTTCCGTTCACATAACCATCTCCATTGAAAATCACACAGCAACTGTTTGTGCGCTTAGCAGCGTCTCGGCATTTGCACTGCCAGTGAGTGTATCGTAATGGCAAAGAAAATGGAAAATTGTAAAAGCTTAAATACGAAAGTGCGCTTTTGCACTCTCTCGGCGCGATTTTGCGCTTAGTGAAAAGCATTTCTTTCTTTCTATTTTCTCCTTTCATAACAATACTTCAGTAGCTAACTACCAACACTTTCATGCCGGTTGATTGGTGTATTTGGTGGGTGGTAAAGAAGTTTGTTAAGTTGGTAATACAACGTGGTGTGTACGTGTGGTGCAGAGATCAGCAGCTGTGCACCGCATTTTCTAAAGCACAGCAAAAATACTTATTTTTTAAGTGGCTCAAAAAATAAGTACCCAAAAAAAAATTCACCGCCACCGCATTGATTGAAAACCTAAATGATATTGCGGTATTTAGTGTTGTTTACACCGCATACCGCGAACACCGCATAACGCAAACACCGTATACCGCAAACACCGCATATCGCAAACACCGTATATCGCAAACACCGCATTTGTTTATTTGTATACTATTCAGTGTTGCCGGAAATTTTTCACACACTGCAAAGGTATAGGCAATTGAAAATTCATTTGTGTTACTGATTATAAGATATAATAATAATACAATGACGCTATTATAACTCTGACGAGTTTTATGGCCGAGCTTCTCTCCCAATTCGAGGTATGCTCCTTTTTGTTTTTCCTACTAATTGGGTGGACCTACAGTTTTATGCCGGCTCCGAACGGCGAATGCATTTTTTGTGAGAAGCCTTTTCATGGCAGAAATACACTCGGAGGGTATGCCGCCCACTGCCGAGAGGTGACCGCTGCTCTTAAAAAATCCAATAATTGGATTTTTACTAATTAGAAAATTTTTTTGGTGTTTTGCTCGGACCGTGGTTTGAACCCGAGACCTCTGGCATAGCAGGCGAGCACTCTACCCACTGCACCACAGCGGCCAGCGGATTATAAGATATACAGCAAATTTATTCTCAAGTATTTTTTTTTTATTTTTGTGTGCTTTGTTTTTTGTGGCAATTTTTTGAATAATAAAATATTTTCCAATAATGAAATAATCAAAAATACACTTTTGAAATCCAATACGACTAATAGGGCCATCAGAATGAATAATGACAACATAGTTGAATTAAATGTATTTAAGTGACGATCGACATATTCAGTACTTCAGCTTTGCTGTAAAAAAGACATCTAATTCAACTATGTTTCTCAGTTAAACGAATTGCTAGATTGACGGAAAAGTATTCATTCCGACGGGCGCATAATAAAATGTATAAAAATAAAAATGTGTATTGTTGTTGCTTCAATAAAATGACAAAACTTCGGTTTCAATCAATGTATCGTAGCCAATTTTGTCGATTGTGAAAATTGAATGAATGCCTCGTTGGAAAATAAAGAATTATGTCACAGACAAACAAAAATGTATAAACAAAACTTATGCGTATAACTAAGAAGCCATAAATGTGATTCAAAGATTTTAGGAAAAAACTCTATTTCATGTAAATAGGACATATTTTTATCTTGAAATTTATTAGTCAAATTATTTTGAATGTAAACAAACTCTAAATTTTAAGGGCCGGTTTCACCATCTCCGGTTAATTTAATCGCTGGTTAGTTTGACGTAAATTGTATGGCGAGCTGTCAAATAAATTGCTTAACCGGGCAAAAATCTCTGGTTAAGTGCTTAACCGGAGATGGTGAAACCGGCCCTAAGTGGCCCTTTCAATGAAAAAATTTGAAAAAAACCAATCCTGAGAGTTTTCCTGTATAGATATTCTTTGGTTAAAATCAAATTGTAATTATTGGTATTATTCATCAGAAATCCATAAGACGGTAAAAATTACAAACAAAAAATCGCACTGGCAACATTGTAAATATCTCTATTTGGGAAATGCGGTGTTTGCGGTATGCGGTGTTTGCGATATGCGGTGTTTGCGATATGCGGTGTTTTGCGGTATACGGTGTTTACGATATGCGGTGTTTGCGGTGTTGTGATATCCATAGTACCGCATACCAGAATTGATAAAGAAAATGCGGTAAGGTGTTTATTATGCCCGCATATTTTGCGGTTGCGGTCATACTCCCACCGCATTTTTTATGAGTATACTTTAAATCACAAAAAATGTATCGCATGCTGATCTCTGGTGTGTATATTTTGGAAATCAAAAGTCCTAATATTTCAAAATTTGTAATATAAACTAGAAAATAGTCTTTCACCACAATCCTGGTGGTATTTTGACGAATTTACCTAACCGAGTTCAACTCAACGTGTTGACTTCAACCAAATTCTGCTGTCGTTTCACGTAGACTCAAATTTTTTGCATTTTCTGGAACAAACTTTAAAGGTAATAAAATGGAAGTGATTTCAAATTTAAGTATGCATGGCATGCATATAAATACATACATATGTACGTGCATTTCTATACCCAAAAATATGCATGTAGCTTTGTGAACTCTACTTCTAATCTCTGGTTGAATATCCCCATGTAACCTCATTAAGATACCTTTTATGTGCGAGTCATATGTAAACAGCATGTCAACGCACAAATTTGCGCACATCCCGATGCACATACATATCTACATCAGTCACTGACTCAAAAAAAAATAAAATAAAATAACTGTCATGCACTTGCAGTTTCTTTTCAAAGAATTTCAGTTACTAGTTATGAAAGTGAGTGCATAAGACGAGGAAGTGATAGAAAATGGCGATAAGATTTATTTTTTTTTTGGTTTTGTTGTCATTCAATTCCTACATTCATTCATTGCTTTATAAGAGGAAAACGAAAGTAAAATAATCAGCACATCTCATAAACCATGGTATATACCATGCTCATAAACTACATATATGTACATACATACATACATATTTTATGCACCTTTTAGTGCAGAAAGGCAATTTTAAACAAGTACATAGGTACCAGAGTTACGTAGTTAATGAAAACGTAACCATAAGTAACGGTTTAATATACATAGTTACATACATATATAATAAATAATACGATTTCAGCTAATAATTGTGCTGCTAGCAAATTTTTTGCAGATAAAACATGCTGTGCGCCTAAAGTTAGACTTTGATTTTTCATACTCTTCACGAAATAAACGAAGGTTGGCAAGCACAATTTTTATTTTTTTATTTTTTATTTTTAAATATTTTATCTAGTTATCTATTGTCTACAATACACGATTATCATGTCAATTTTTTTTTTTGTTTTGAAAGCAAAAATTCGGCTAGACTAAAAACTCGTTCGTTATAAATTTTTAAATAAATTTGCATTAAAAACAACAACAAATCGGACGATTCCGTTAGTTTTAGCACAAATTTCCTGAGGAATAAAAGAAAAAATGATTGATATTTTATCGCTGCCACGGCGACCGAAATTGAATGTGGTGCAGTTGCCAAATTTAACATTCAAATCGGGCTTGCCCATTAACAGCCTACCGGGTTGGGAGCTAATACCGTTAACTTCGAAATTGCCAATGTTAAAATGTCCGGGAAAACATGTGATATTTACGAAAAATAAAATTGGACAATCGGTAAGCGGTAGAAGCAGGATTGAAAAAAATTAAAAATAGTTGTTGTTGTAACGGCAAAAAAATAATACCTACTGCCGAGTTGTTGTTGTTGTTGCAGCAGTCACCAGACACACCTGAAGGGTAGTGTAGGGGAAGTAACAGTCCTTTGGCAGATAAATCCGGTGTGCCCGGGTACTAGTCCTTTCTGAGATTATCCCGACTGTGGTGCGAACGAATCTTGCCGGTACTTATGTAGATGCGATAGCTGTTAAAACAATGACAACCCTAATACAGCAGAGGAGTCTGTGTATCGGAAGGAACCCCAGCGGGTTAGGGTTAGAATATACCCGCGGTAAGGAATGCCTGTCGCAAGAGGTGACTAAGATCCGGTCTAGAAGGTTGATAATGGCCAAAAAAAAAAAATCGTTCGCACGACAGTCGGGCTAGTGTCAGAAGAGACTAGTACCCGAGCGTACCCTACACTCAGCAAAGCATTTGCGATTGTCTTGGTGGCTACAACAACAAAAACAACGGAAGGAATTGCATTTATATTTGGTCAGGGACTTCCGCTCCGTCTCGAAACTTTCTGGGTTGGGTTTGCCCTTACAATAACAAAGGAAAATGTTAGGAGCTCTAAAACTTTATGTGTGCGTATGTACTTCCAATAGTTGAAGCATCTGAAACCAGAGTTTGATTCCGGCGTACACGAAAGCCTGCCAGAGTACAATCCATTGCATGATGCCAATTTGAAAACTTTCTATGCAAATGAACGTAATCTAAAGGTGGGTTAAAGTACTGTTATTTGCAAAAAGTGAGGTTATATACGAAATGTGGTTAATATACATATGTTATAACAATGAATGTTATTTCAATAGCGTTTACGCCAAAATGGCGAAATAACGGAGAACAACGATGTCATATGCAATTTAAAAGATTTCAACGAATATCGCCAGCAATTGCACAGGGCCAAGCTTTATTTTGTTTTGCATGAAATAAAACGACAGGTAAATGATTGATTACATGAGGTAAAAGGGCAAAGAACTTGCTTCTTTTACTCCCTTTTTAACACGCTTTTATTAGTTTCACCTGTATGTATGTATGTATGTATGTAATTTCTAGCTGCTGTCTAAATAAATGCAACGTATTTACTAATGAGATTAGGTTACAACCACCGCTATGTTCCAACAGATGGCGCGCGTGTATTTATATTTTTAAAATATTCACTTATTTTACAGGAAAATGAACAACACGATCGCATGTTAATCACTAATGCCGAAGCTATAACCGCACGCGATCATCACAATTTGGCTGCACGACAAAATAGTGCCACCGAAATACAAGCGCGTAAACATAAGCTGGAAAATTTGCGCGCGGAACGCTTTAAAAAAATGTGGCAACAAACGCAGGATAAATTCGCACGCAAAGCGGCGGCCGATGAAATGGCAAAAGCCTATCATGAATATCGCAAACTTTTGAATGAAATGAAAATGCAGCGACATTTGGAAGCTGCGGCAGATTTACAACGCAAACATTTGATTAAAATAAAGAAAACCCATCAATACAAACAAGATAGATGGCAAAAGAATTTGCGTCGGGTGGAAGAGGCGCGTTTGAAACGCCACGAGCAAATGCAAATTGGATCTTGGGAGAAACGTTTAAAGGAGCGTATTACAAATCAAGAGAAAATGCAACGGTGTCTGGAAACGGTGGCTATGCAGCGGCAGCAATTTATTGAGGTTAGGATGAATGATAAACTACATAGATTTATGTATATCGGGCAAGGCAGTGAAACTCCGGCTGCACTTCTCACAACTGCTGGGGAGTGTTTTTTACCATTGAAACAACAAAAAAATAAAAAATTGTGTTTTTTTAACACGCCTTTATTAGTTTCACCTGTATGTATGTATGTATGTATGTATATATGTATGTATGTAAACAAGTTACGTATACGCAGTGTAGTTCACTGTACGTTTGCTTGTACGCATTTATGTAGCCGAGTCCATTTTGCATTGCATAAGTTAACGCAAAAGCGTGTGCACTGAATGGGAGTTTTTCAGTGTGAGATGTGCTTATTATAACTTTCATCATTACACGCTTTCAGCATCATCGCAAGCAGTACGCCGAGAAATGGTTGCGCATAAGCGAGTCGATCAAGGAACGTGCACGCCAAATAAATAGGCAAATTAGAAAGCAAAAACAACATAGTAAGCACAAATCAAAGCGTATAGCAAAATCATTGCCAAAATTAGCAGAAGACTTGGATATGCATATGGAATTTTGTGAACAACCAAATGCAAGCTGGGATCAATTGTTGGATAAGCATCTTTGTGAAGCATTACAAGCAACAATTGATATGGAAAATGAGCTTGCATTGCCATTCACGCCTAAAGATCCAATTTATAAGGCGGCAAAATTCATTCTGACACATATTATAAAGAAATTCAATAGGGATCTAAGTGGCAATGCGAAAATATGCAAACAAGTAAGGGAACGTGTTAGTCAATTCTTCGATGAGGCCAAACGTTTTGTGCTATTTGTGAGTAAATGCTGTATAGAAGTACCTTATCACACATACTTAAGTATCTCCATATGTGCATATGTCTGCCTTTAGCGCTCCTCACAAATTATCGCAAGCATACGTGCACAAGTTGAGGCAGCAGACGGTGCTCGCGCAGCAGGTGATAACCGTAGACCAACTATGGTGTCATTTAGTCGCTTACCCAGAACAATTGGCACATCCAGTTATGCCATACATCCGCTTATGGATGTTAAGACAGTGGAAACGCGCACACCAACGCCAGTGGTAAGTATCAAAAACAAGAGAATATATATTTTCAAAGCCCCTGATAGCGATTACTTATTGTGGCTCTATACATATTTGTTTAGGGTTCATTGGCTTCCATCAAAATCAACTCAGATGAGCACATAATTAACGACACACCGAATTTGTGTCGCAATGAGCTAATTTTCATTGAATATTACATTATTAATTTTAAACGCGATTTGATTAATGGCGTGGGTAAGCGTGTTTTTGCCGCAATTGATTGCCATTTTTCGAAGAAAATTTTGGATGTACGCCCAGAGCTGTTGAGTAAGTATTATGCACGTACTTAATATAACGATTGCCTTTTCTTACAATTACAACTTCCACAATCTTTTGCAGCCTTGGATCGCAATTTCCTAACCTGCCAAATGACCAAAGCCATACTCAGTTATGCAATTAATAAGCTAAATTACGAAGCGTGTATAAAGCTATGTATTAGCGCATTGGCTAGTGAAATTATTTGGTCGCTGCAGCAACATCTATTGAAGCCGGAAAGGGATCCTCGTGGCATTGTGCAGCCAATGCGCTGTGATCATGCAACAGATGGACCACATATGCGTTTGTGTTTGTATTGCCATAAAGAAGTGTAGTGGCTGCAATTACTATTGCACTAGAGAATATTTTAAATATATTTTTTAGCAACCTTTTTACTATTTTTTTTAATAAATACTTATGTAGATGCAACAATTGGCATTGTAATTTTTTTTTATGTTTGTGCTTGGGCAGCTGGTTATTTTTATTTGCATACATAAGTATATTAAATATTGAGGCTGTTACTTACCTTTTGCAATAAATTTCACACAATCTTTTCACTAAAAGCTAAAACAAAAATAGTGAAATTACAATAAAATCACAGTTCACACATCAGCTGAATTCTGGCTAAATTTTGTAAATACGCCATGCTTGTTTTGACATTCCCTTTTTCTTGTTTTCTTCGTGAATAATCGATTAATTATTAGAGTTGCCAGCTTTCGTTGTTTGAATTGTGTTTTCGGAGTAAATTACATTTAACCTTTGAATGAATAGCAAAATGGTTCCGAAAACGGAAGAACTGTGCCACTGAGCAAGTTGACAGATTTTAGAGCAAGAAAACATATTTTATACCTATGCCCAGACACATAATTTCATTCTTAATATTCATTAGCCACAATTTTAGTTTAATTTATTTTTATTTATTTACGTTTTAAATAAATTTACAAAAGTTATTTCTACATACATATATATGTATCTATATATTCATTGCACGCCTTGTTTTTCCAACGCTTTCCTTGCATACACGCACACAATTACATACATATACTTCATTACAAAAAAAAAAAACAAAACAGACCTTGCATTCTGGGCAGTTTTGCAGTCAAAGAATTTGGCATGCATTCCATTATCTTGTTTTAAAATCCTCTAATCTTTAAGTATTTATCCAAAAAATGCTTAAATACATACACACACATACTTAGATTTATGTTAGTAGAATATTTTACGCTAATAAATATACATATTACACAGTAGGTACACATAAGAAAATAGTTACACCGATATTATAATGAATTAGAAATAATTTTTTTTTTACTAGCATGTTATTTTTTTAATTATATTTTATTGATATTTTTTTAAATTTATTATGTCCTTTCTAATCTTTTTTGTTGCTTATACTCAATTGCTTCCAATCAAATGCTTTTTTTTAGAATATTTATTCTTTTTTGCATTGCTCTACTTTAATTTTTTAATGATGTTTGTCATTTTACTTTTTTAATGCATTAGTACCACACAGTTAAGTTAAAATAAGTTAAAGATGCATTTTTTTTTTAATTTTATACCAACTGATTAGTAATATTTACATTCATTTCATTTAAAAAATAATAATTTGTTTAAGTTATTGGATTTAGCATGACCTGAGAGTAAAACATTAATAAACTAAAAATAATGTTAAAATACCTTTTTCGGAAACCTTAGTTGTCTTATAAATACAGTATTATGTGCTTTATGTGACTTCTGATGTGAATAGCTAATAGTTCATTATTTTATTTAATCTTATTCTTGTGTGAAATATTCAGTGATATTCAAGTTATTTAAATGTTGCTTACTTTATTTTAAATAAAAGTAGTTAACTCTATTTTAAAGTACATACATCAAAGTCTTCTATGGACAGCAAAAGTATAATGTACAATATTTGTATCGCTACGTGCCTATTTCAAATACAGTCTAGTCAAGTTTGCTAAAGCTTAAAATTAAATTCTGTGCATACTCTTTTTGTAAGCTTGTTAGAAAATACAAATATCCATGCTATGCTGGGTATGCTAATAGTATTACTTTGTGTACTTATATATGCCATCATATACATACTATTTTCTAACTTTAATCACATACAAATGCAAAAGTTATAGCCAAGATCCTTAAATGAGTTTATAAATTTGTATACAAAAAAAAAATCATAAGACAGTTCGATCGGTTTTCCTATTTAAATATAATACATATTGCATACAAAAAAAAGTTTTATAAATAAAATAAAAAATAATAAGGTACTAAATTATCCATATTTTCCAAAGCATTTCCAATACATTGCAAAGCGCATTACAGTCACTAAAAATTGCTTAAACTTCATAACTCGATAGGAGCGGTGTATCATAGTAACGCGGTGAAGAGTTAAAATTTGTGCATGGCAATAGCCAACACACAGGATGACCACGTCCAAAAACTTCGGCAAATAAATGAAATCTTTTACGACTGGGACGTTGCGCGCCTTTACCCTTTAATTGCACAGCTTCCACAGCCGTTTCATCATGTAATATCGCATGCACTTGATCGACCATAATGGCCAAAACGAAGAGGCCAAATAATGCGGATTCCAATAGTAGTATGACACTATGAAGCCTGTAAGGGTAACTAAGGTATTAGTTATATTCCTTTTTTTACCATTTTCACTTACATTCTTGTTTGTGTTTCCAGTGTGGACACATTACAGTCTGTACATGGATAAATAAAACTGTAAGCCACCAATGATGTTGAATATAGCGATAGCATGCCCACATAGAATAGGAATTGTAGGAAAAATTTCTGATTACGTTCACCCACGCAATTATTTATCCACGGGCAATGATGATCCATGCGACTTATGCAGCGTTTACAAATGCGACAATGATGAGCGCGTGGCGGACGATATGTTTCGCAGCGTGTACAAACGGTCCTGCAAAAATAGGATGATTATTAATAATCGGACAACAACGATGACAAAATAGTAATACGAGCTGTTACCGAAGTTTTAGAATTTTTTTTTTTATTTTTTCCGGAAGCATTTCAGACTAAAAAATGAATAAGATATATAAATATTTACTCACCACTCACTCCCACCACTACCATTATTATTTTTTCCCGTTGTATGCAGATCAGAGAAATCTAAACGATTAGCTGGCAAAGGTATACGCCCAGGATCTGAGAGAACGGCCTTTAAGTGCGACATGCAGAGTAGGAAAATAATTGTATTGAAGAAAATGACATGCACTGGTGCCCAAGCGCTGTAAAAAGAAATGCAGATATTCATCAGTATGAAGTTTTCTACATATGTGTAAATACGTTTCTAGCCGGTTTGCCTTACCTAGTCTCCATAGTTTGCAGTATAATCCAACGTAGCACAACATAATCTGCATAAACAACCGCACCATAGGTGATGACTAGACAAACAATACCACAAGGATCACGTATAAAAGTCATGTTTGCTGTTTGTCTAATATCTTCTGCCTTCAGAACAGAACAACAGAATTTTGCAGCAGCTACTATTCCAATTAGATTTTGAGACACCAGCAGCTATTTGTTTTTGTTTTGATATTCACAATTGGACAAGAGAACTAGTGTATTTGTTACGCTTTAAGTACTTTCTGGCCAAAGTAAATACCGTAGAAAAACTGTTTTTGCACTCAATGCTTCACATTATATTAAATTATTTGCGTTTTTGCAAACTTCCGTTTATTATTTGTTGAATATACTTTTTTATTAATACATCAGTCATTTCATTATCGATATTTTTATACATTTCGGAATATACTATCGATAGCTTAGGAATACGGATTCATTAGCGATGGCAGAATTTTAGCTGCGTAGCTCAATTTTCAACGAGTCATCGCACATTGTACTCGCTGCAATGGCAATTCGTCGTTGTACTTGGTCGTTATACTTGATAGTGCGCATGGGGCAACAATAAAGGATAATGCATAAGTTCAGCTGACTTCTTCTTCAATCTTCATAAACACACGAACACAAGCATTTTTTTGTTGACATATTCCACACACACACGCACCCTAGCATTTCCATAGGGGCCGAATCTGTCAAATTCTTCTACATTCCTCTTTGCATGACACTTCTGGCCCCACTATGTATGAAGGTATGTCGTCATGCGAAAACCTTTATTGTTGAATCATGATAGTGCGCGATAGCAATTTGGGTTTGTTTTATAATTGTATGTAGCACATCGCCGTTTAAACTTGATAACCGCCTTAGTTAGACTTTCATAATCGCCTCAGACATTTGTGCCAAAATATAAAATTGAATTCTTGACGCCCAACTCTACGATTTGAGAGCTGAGTAGGACATTAAAAGGAAATATAGAAGTTTCCGAGCTTCCCAAAGACTAAATTTATGGCATGGATCGATAGAACTAGGCGACAGGAGGTAAAGTTTGGCAAACTTCAATTTAGACATAGGCGGTTGTGAAGTATAATAGGCTATAATTAACAGTTTAGTGAATTACTTTTATTATTTTATTTAATTGCATTTTATTTCTCCCTCGATGATAAAGAAAATGTATTAACTCGTAAGCTATGCGTCATCACATGTTATCCCAACAACAGATATTTCAACGATAAAGGGTCTGAACGTGTGTGGACATGCAGGAGAAATTCGACCCTCACTATGTACTGCTATTGGAAAGCGAAATTCGATTCGAAAACATGTGCGTATTCTACAAGATATATAAAACGTACTCGAAGCAAACGAAGACGTTGCAATGATTTATGACTCATGTAGAAACATCTGACCCATTTTTTTTTTCGAAACACTTGCGCTAATTTTTCATGCTCTGGCAACTCAACACTATTATTTTTGGCAATAAACTTTGGAATGACATTTGTGGCCAGATTTTCGTCAGTCATTTTAGGGATGGGCAAATTGGAAAAATATATCGATATATATTATATCGATATATAAAAAAACATCGATTTATGCCGTGTAAAAACATCGATATATCAATATATCGGAAGGGCCGGCTTTACATTAAGGAACCACGCCCTGCGAAAAACCACTTCTTCACAGGGTTAGAGGTGCTCTCACAGATCTCAAAACTGAAATCCAAACTTGCCGGGGACTTATAGTTTACTAGATATTTGTTGTTAAATTTGGATGGGTCTACAGATATTCTATGAATCCTGAAGTATAAACATAAAAATCATTAAGAATTGCTTGAAGAAGAAAATAATGTAAATTCAAGCATCCGGACATTATGGTTATACCACTTCTTAAAAAATATTCTGCTGTTAAATTCAAAGCGAATCAGAAATTTACGAAAAATATCGAATTTGGCTCGAAATGGTAAAAAATTATCGATTATCGATGCACGGTAGTTCAAAATATCGTCGATATTATCGGATGTACTATTTTAAAAATATCGATATATTGATATATCGATATATATCGCCCAACCCTAAGTCATTTTTTATTGAAAAGTTTCTCGGAAAATACAGTTGTTATCGGAAAGTAATAAAAAATAATAAACTTATTTGACTAATTGGAAGTAATGCCAAAAAGCTAATAATCAATTATAAATGCAAATTGCAACAATTGTGCTGCTTTGAAAGCCATCTGCATAAAAAAAGTCAAGAGGAGAAAATATAATTAAGACAAAATCGATCTAGAAAATATAACAATTGCATTAGTGCGAGAAGTCAAGTGTGTCAACGACATTAATACGCAGTGAAAAATAACAAAATTATTGTATTTCATTCAATTGGTTAACAATTAAAGCAGCAGGATGGGCCTTTTCGGTCAATCGACGCCATTCGATGCTGATATTGGTAAGTAGTAACAACCCAGTCAGACACGACTAACGCATTCACCAATACATTCAAACCAAATTTCCATTTTTACCAACACACTGAAAGGTATCTGTCAATTTTTTTGTCTCTTTCTTCTTTCTTTCTCACTCTCTTTTCACTAGCATGGTATTCTTAACGCTTTTCGCCGTTAGCAATAACATGTTATGCCTAACTTATGTCTACGTTAGCGCTAACATGGTATGCCTATATGCATAATGAGCAATATGTTAGAGCGAGAGCACAGATTGTTGAAAATGAGCAAAGTTAGCTGCGAAACGGAAAACGAAGAAGTAAAAACGAAATATCAAACGCGTCATTTTTATTGTGATTAAAATCAGTGTGAAAAATATTAAAATATTATATTTAAGCAGCTGCAAATGGTAATAAACAATTTATCACGTATGTATTAATGAAAGTATATATTATTGTTACTATTTCAGAATCAAGAATTCAGAAGGAGCTGTAATGTGTCCACTGATGGGCCCATAACCAGACGGTGGGCTGAAATTGAAATGCAGTTACAAAGTCCAGAAAATTCCAATGAGGACGGTAATGGAGTTAGAAATTTAAGTAAAGTATTTTCTTTAAGTTTTGTATTGTAATATAAATAAATATACATATAAGAAATATAAATTTTAAAGCTAAAATGAATACTGTTATGCCTAACTCATTTTTGCGTTAGCCATAACACGTTATGCCTAACTCATTTCTACGTTAATCATAACGTGTTATGTCTAACGTATTCGTGCATTATCCCTAACGTGGTAAGTCTAACACATTTATATGTTAGCCCTAACGATTAGAGCTAACATTTTGGTTCGTTATTCCTAACGTGAGTGAGTGAGACGGATGTATTCGAATATGCATGTGCTAAAAAGAGATGAAAGTCATATACGTGTGCACACGTACAGAGATGAGTGCGTTAGTTTTGTCATATCGCTAGAACAAAACTCACGCACCCGTTGTATGGCGGACTAACGCGCGCGAACGTTATGACTGTGCGTTAGATAACGCATTAGTTGACGAGTAGTGTTCTCACTGGGAATAAACTCACCCACAACTCCACCCACCAACAAAAACAGAGGTGCTTGAACTGACGATGTAATGTGAAAAAAACAAATTTCGCCACGTCTAGACAAAGGAAAATCATCATCTGCGTAAGGACATTGCGCGAAGTAGGTACATAGCATAACTGCTGGAGTAAGGGGCGGGTCGGCGAACTTTATTTTTGGCGTTATACGTGTATATGTAGCTAGGTTTTAAATCCTAGTTCGTATTGGAGATTTCGTCGGTTGCAGACAACAAAGAGCCGATAATGTCATGATTTTGGGCAAGCCAGATGTACATACATACATAACTACAGACATTGTACCTATGCATATAATCACTTGTATAAACATATGTAAGCACTAAATGCGTATGTAATGTAGTAATTAGATAGTCAAATGCTAATAATAGCAAGCATTGTAGAAATTAAAGCTTTAATTAATGTGATCTTTCATGGGCTGCTCACTTCTTGGCTCTTATCGCCGCGTACTAGCTGCGCCAGCCCTACTAATTTATTTTATTATTTTCTTTTTACAAAGTACTTATCAGCTTAGATATGTATGTATGACTATTATTTACATTACAATGCCTTTCATTGTTGTTGCTTTGAAAGACAAAAAAAAAACACTTTACAGCAGTTCTGGCGAGTGCACTCGCAGTTGACTGTCCTTGACCAGTTTTACTTGTACATAAATCCGGGTGGTATCGTTACTTAACACCGACTGCACCGACTTTTATTTGATTCTCTTATTTTTATATATAAATAAATTAAATATATTGAAGATCTTTATATTCAGTATTATATAAAAAAAAGGTTTAAGTTTTATTTGAAGAAAAAATATGTAATCTCGACAAAGGATAGATTCGTAATGAAAAAATTTGACAACAATATTTTCTCTATACAATTTATAAAATTAAAGATTGCTACAACTCAACACCCCCTCTCAATCTTGCAATCCTAACTTAAAACATAACTTCTTAAATCTAGTTGCATCTAAAGCTTTAGTAAATAAATCTGCGAGCTGTTCCTCAGTTTGAATTGGTGTCAACTTTACCAAGCCTTTTGCAACTTCGTCTCTAATAAAATGATGTTTAATATCAATATGTTTTGCTCTTCTCGAATCAAACGTATTTGCCATTCCAATACAGCCTCTATTATCTTCAAAAATTTCGATAGGCTGAATATTTGTTTGATTTAGATCGTTGAGTAAACCGTTCAGCCAAATTGCTTCTGTTACAGCTGCACTTAATGCTACATATTCCGATTCGCTGGAAGACAATGCAACAGTTACTTGCTTCTTACTAGACCATGAAACAGAACATCCATAAACTTGAAATATAAAACCGCTCACTGATTTACGATCTGTTGCATCGCTTGCCCAATCTGCATCTACAAATCCGATAAGAGGTTTATTTGATGTTTCTTTAAATACTAATTTCATTTTCTTTGTTCCTTTCATGTATCTCAAAATTCTTTTCAGGCATTGCCAATGTTCTTCGGTTGGATTTTGTTGAGATCTACCCATATATCCGACAGGATAACATATGTCAGGTCTTGCACAAAGCATAATGTACATTAAACTTCCTAACATTTCTTTATACGGTTTATCAATGGTATGTGGTTCTTTACTATATAAAAGTTGTAATCCTTTTTCCATTGGACTTTTTACTGGATTACAATCAAACATTACAAACTTATTTAGTACTTTGTCGATACTAGCTTCTTGCGATAATTCAATATAATTGCCAAAATTCTCAATTTTAATTCCCAGAAAATGCTTCAGTTCACCACAATCAGACATTTCAAATTTTTTACTTAGGATATTTTTCAACCAAATTATTGAGGGAATTTGTTTTCCAGCAATAAGTAAATCGTCAACATACATTATGACAATCAAATAGCAATCATCAGCAAATTTCGTGTATAAACAATAATCGTGATTTGATCTTTTAAAACCAAGTTCTACCAAACATTTGTAAAATTTCTGATTCCAACATCTTGGTGCTTGCTTTAACCCATAAACAGACTTTTTAAGTTTCAGTGCTTTTTCATGTTCTAAATTGATTCCATCTGGTATTGCCATATACAAATCTTCATGTAAATCGCCATGTAAAAATGCTGTTTCCACATCGAGTTGATGAAAAAATAAACGTTCGTGTATACCAACAGCTAATACAACTCTAATAGTCGTTACTTTAGCGACAGGAGCATATGTTTCACTATAATCAATGCCCTCTTTTTGTAAAAATCCTTTTACTACAAGTCGTGCCTTGTAGCGCGTTGGAATACCATTTTCATCTTCTTTTACTCTAAAAACCCATTTTGTTTTAAGCAACTTTACCCCTTTAGGAGGATATACAACATCCCAAACCTTATTTTTCTCCATAGATTTTAGCCCATCTTTCACTGCGATCAACCATTTATCAGCATCAAATCTCCCATTAATTTGTGAATAAGTTTCAGGCTAATCATTGTTGATAATATCAGTAGACATGGCCTCATACCCAGTAAAGAAATCAAGAAACTTACGTGGCTGTTTATGCTCTCGTTCACTACGTCTTAAAACATTTTCTGTTGGTGATTCATCATTGTTATCTAAACAAACTTCTCTTGTACTTTCTTCATTTTCAAACGAGTTTATATTGCCACCATTTCCTTCATCAGATTTGATACGCTCCTCGATTGATGTTGTATTTTCTGAAAACCCATCGTCATGAACATCATCTGCCACAACAACATCATTATCATCATCCCCTTCTTGTTCGTGGCTTCGTGTTATACGCAATTCTTTAACCATAGAATCCTTGCCTGCCTCATCTTTAAATGGAAATACTGTTTCGTCAATCTTCACATCTCGTGCAATCAAAATCTTCTGATTTATCATATCCCAAAGCTTGTATCCATTTGATGTATACCCAAATAAAACTGACTTACGACTTTTTGAATCCAACTTCTTTCTTTGTTGACTCGGTAACCATGCATATGCCTTACAACCAAAAACTCGCAACTTACTAACATCTGGTTTCATACCATACCACATCTCTGAAGGCGTAACTGGTAATGACTTTGTTGAACTTCTATTTATCAAATAAACTGCAGTGTATACAGCCTCGGACCACATTCGTTTCGGTACATTAGCTTCGAACAACAGTGCCCTTACTTTTTCAACTAAAGTCCTGTTGAACCGTTCAGCAACACCATTTTGCTGAGGAGAATAAGCAACCGTTGGTTCCACCTCAATCCCCTTCTGCTTGTACCAAGTCACTTGTTCATTAGAAAAGTATTCTCGTCCTTGATCAACCGTTAATTTTGATATTGAAGTTCCAAACTTTGCAGTTACACTTGCTTCATACTCTTTCATTGCTTTGAAAACATCAGACTTCCTTTTAATGGTATACACATAAGCAAAATGTGTATGATCATCGATGACTGTTACAAAATATCTCGACCCGTTCCATGCAACCGGATCGATTGGCCCACAAACATCCGAGTGAATTCTTTCAAGTGGTCGTTTACCTCGTTCACGATGTCCGTTGAATGGATCACGACTATGTTTAGCTTCCACACACACATCACAGAATTTGAATTTTCCCGTCTTAATGTTCAAACCAGATACCATTTCCTTATTTATTAGTTCATCAAAAGCATGTTGACCAATGTGACCAAAACGTCTATGCCACAACTCCACTTTATTTTCATCACATGTACTATATGCAGATGTGCGTTTGATATCTATTTCAATTTCATATAAGCCATCACGTAAATATGCAGTTGCTAGCAATTCACCATTCTTTATAATAGGCGCATTTCTGTCGTACCCAAGCATGAAAAGAATACTCGCTTATGCATCAAATTACCTTCAAAGCAACAACACCAACTCGACTATTTTAAAAATAGTCGAGTTGGTGTTGTTGCTTTGAATGTAATTTTATGAATAAGCGAGTATTCTTTTCATGCTTGGGTACGACAGAAATGCGCCTAATATTTGCTTTATTTTTACCAAAAATTACATCAACACCAGCATTTGTTAACTTTCGAACTGATAACAAATTATCACGCAAATCTGGCACAAACAGAACATCATTCATAACAAATTGTACGCCCTTATTGCTAAAGCCGCTTATATTCCCTGAATACTTAGCTATTAGGCACTGTTTATCTTTGGCAACGTTGATACAAACTGGATTTTTCAGTTTTGAAATATTTTCAAAAGACCACTGTTCATTTGCCAAATGATCGCTTGCACCAGAATCCAATTTAAACTTCATTTTCAAATTGTCTTTTTTACTCGTATTATTTCCGCCACCAGCAACAAAACAAATCCTTTCAACTTTCTTTTTCTCCGTTGCAATTCGAGCTTCTGCTTTCTTACAATGATTAGCTCTATGTCCAAATTTGCCACATTTGAAGCATTTTCCTTGAAACTTCGAAAATTTCTTAAAATTCTTCTTACCAGAAAACGCTGTTTTCTCGCTGTCATCCTTTTGACGTTCCAATAATTTAATTTCTTCAGCCAAGAGCCTTTCCTTTACAGAATTAAATTTCGAAACTGCCATCGCCTAAATTTTGCAATGCAGTCACCAAAGGATCAAATTTTTCGGGTAGGGTCAAGAAAAATTGAGCCAACATATCTTCTTCGCATATTGAAGCCCCAGCTGTCTTCAATTGCCTTATTAAATTTTCGAAAACTATAATGTGAGCAGTCACAGAGTCGTCCTCCTTCATGCGAAGCGTTGCTAGCTGCTTTCGCACTAATACCTGACTCACGATCGATTTCTTCGCAAACACCGTTTGCAAACTCTCCCACATTTCTCTTGCCGTTTGCTTGTCACGTATATAGCCTAGGCAATCATTATGTACGAATCCTACCAGCCGATCCTTAGCCCTGCTATCCCTCTTCAAAAACTCCGCCTTCTCCTTTGCATCATTTGGAGTATAGCCCGTTAAAACTTCCACCAAACCAAGTGCCTCGAAATGCGTCTGCACCCTAAACTGCCAATTGTCGAAACCATTGCCCGCGAATTGCGGAATACCAGTATCTTTTAAATCGCCCATAACCTATTGAAGATCTTGATATTCAGTATTATATAAAAAAAAGGTTTAAGTTTTATTTGAAGAAAAAATATGTAATCTCGACAAAGGATAGATTCGTAATGAAAAAAATTTGACAACAATATTTTCTCTATACAATTTATAAAATCAAAGATTGCTACAACTCAACAAAATATTTTTTATTTTATATTTTTATAGAAAAAGCCACATTCGAAAAAAATACAAATGAAGACTGGGCGCTCATAATGGACGTATGCGATAAAATCTCGTCCAATCCACGCACCGCCAAAGACTCGCTGAAGGCAATTATGAAGCGCATGGGTCACGCTGATCCACACGTTGTTATGCAAGCTTTAACGCTGTTAGATGCATGTGTAAAAAATTGTGGCAAACCATTTCATTTGGAAATTGCTTCGAGAGAATTCGAAAATGAATTTAGGCGTTTGCATGCTAAAGCGCAACCGAAAATAGCGCAGGTGAGTTATTAACAATTTATTAATTTTGTATAAAAGTAACTAAAAAAATATTGCAATTTAAAGCGCATGCGCGAAGTGCTTAAAAAATGGGCTGAGGGTGATTTCAAAAGTGATCCCGAATTGAATTTAATACCATCGCTTTACGCCAAGTTGCGGCATGAGGGCTTTGATTTTAGTAATCTCGCTGAAAAGCCCAACAAAACATCGGCAAAATTGACAGCAGCATTGAAGGATCCGAATGTGGTGAGCAGCCAGCAAGAGGAAGACGATATCGCCAAAGCCATTGAGTTGTCGCTGAAGGAGGGCAAGAATAGTCCAAAACATCAGCAAAGCAGCAGCAACAGCAGCAATAGCGCTGCCGCAGGCAATGCCAATACGAATCTGGCTGCTAGCTATGTGAGTATATGAAAGCTTTTTATTTCAAAAAATATATTCCTCTCAACTCATTTAACTCGCTTTTTGCATGCGGTTAGCCTTCATTATACCCTTCGTTCGCTGGCTCTGATTCAATGGCTAGCATTACCTCCACGGGTGGCGCTTCAAATAATTCCACCAACTCACAACCGGAACCACGTAAAGTACGCGCTTTATACGACTTCGAAGCGGCCGAAGAGAATGAATTGACATTCTTTGCTGGTGAAATTATACACGTACTCGATGATTCCGATCCGAATTGGTGGAAGGGCTACAATAAACGTGGCGAGGGACTCTTCCCCTCCAACTTCGTTACAGCCGATTTATCCGTGGATCCCGAACGTTTAGATGTCAATCAACAAAATAAAACCAAAAAGAGTGTACAATTCGAAGATGATGCCAAAGCGCTGCAACTCAAAACTGAAGCAGTCGCCGCAGCTGTAGCCGAAGAACGTGTGGAAATTGACGAAGCTAAAGTCGATCGTCTACTACATCTCTTACACGAAGCGAATCCCGAAGATCCCTCGCAAGATAGCGATGAGATGTTACGCTTGGAACAGGAAGTAAATCAAATGGGTCCGCTGATTGATGCCGAACTGGAGCGTGTCGATCGCAAGCATGCCCAACTAACGCAACTCTCCAGCGATTTAGTGGATGCAATCAATTTGTATCATTCGCTGATGCGTGACGATCGCATGGGTGGTGGCGTAGGTGGCGGCGGCCAAGCAGCTGGTGGTTATGGCATGAGTGGTGGCATGTTGCCACCGGGTGCCATGGCTTATCCAGGCAGCAGCATGCCGAATGCGCAAATGTTATATGGTCCAGCTGGTTATGCGGCAACGAATTTTCCACTGCAACACATGCGAACACCACCAACGCAAATGCCAGCAGCACAGAGCTATGGCATGCAAAGCTCTTCGTCGTTAGCTTACGCGACTACAGCAGCAACAGCAAGTGGGCCAGGTGCTGGTGGTTATGCCGGCGCCGGCGCCATACTGTTACACTATCAAAATGGCCATCATGGTGCTTTAAGTGCAAATCAAATGAATGGCAGCATGAATGGTGAATAATTTTTGTATATTTTATTTTTGTTTTTCAATTTTAAATTCCTTCTTTTTTCCACTCTCCACCCACCTTATGCAGCACTGCCAACTTCGTTTTCCTCGCTGCCATATAATAATGCAGTTTCACAATTACCTGGCACATCTGCACCGCCGCCGTCATCGTCAACAACTGCTATAAGTCATGATCAAAACCCACAGCAACAACAACAACAAATGCCGCCACCAACTGCTGGCCCAATGCCTGGTGGTGTCTACAATCCAAACATACAACAACAACCAACACACCCACAAATGGGTAATATGCAGCAACAACAACATCACTTGCAGTCAATGCCATCAATTACACAATTTCATAATGGACATGGAACAGTAGCAAATCCAATGGCAGATGGTAGTGGAATGAATAACAATTTTTGTTTTTATTATTTTCTTTTGTAAACATAACCTAACTATATGCATTATATTACAGCTCTGCCACCCGATCAATTGCAGCAACAACTTTCACATCATCAACATCAACATGCCGAACAATATGCGCCACAGCAGCCACCACCACCACAACAAAACGCTTATATGACATCGCCCCCCGCAATGGCAATGCCTGCTGGTATGGCGCCTCCTGCTCCTCCGGCATCAATTGCTATGCACAATCCAATGCATAATAATCCACCACCAAACAATGCTGTCGGCATCATCGATCAATACCAACAATTGCAACAACACATGGCCGCAATATCGCTTGCTGGTGGTGTAAATCAACCGGTACAGAATTTTCTGATACAAAACGATCCTAAACATTCCAATATGCCAATTTATCAGCAGCAACGGTAAAATGTTTTTTTGAAATTTGTTTGTCAACAATAAAGCGTCCGCATCGTTGCGTTGCTTGTAGAGAGTTGGTGTATGCATATAATAAAAAAAAATAAATAAATAGATATTAGTGCAGCAGAAAATTACTGTACTCTTGTGATCACTAAATGTATTGGTTGCCTTTTTTTTTAAATATTTTTTTTTTATATTTTAATTATTGTTTAGAAAAGGCCACCTAATTGCAAAGTAAATAATCCAAAAAAAAAACTAAATTGGAGAAAACCTTGATGTATAAATGATTTTATAAAAATTTTATGTCATGAATTTTTTTTGGTATTTTGCTTTTTTTTGGTTTGCAATGAATGCATGAATGCATTGAATTTCATTTCATTTTATTATTTCAATTTTATTTTATTTTTTTAATTTAATTTAATTTTTTTAATTTTATTTTATATTTTATATTTTCATTTCATTTTATTTTTTTTATTTTATTATATTTTATTTTTTTTATTTTATTTTATTTATTTTTTATTTTACTTTATTTAATTTTTTTAATCTTTTTTAAATTAAATTAAATTTATTTTTTTTAATTAATTAATTTTTTTATTTTTATTTTTTAATTTTAATTTTTTTAATTTTATTTTTTTCATTTTATTTTGTTTATTTTTTAAATTTTATTTTATTTATTTTTTTAATTTTTAGTTTTTATTTCCTTTTATTTCATTTCATTTTATTATTTCAATTTTATTTTATTTTTTTAATTTAATTTAATTTTTTTAATTTTATTTTATTTTATATTTTCATTTCATTTTATTTTTTTTATTTTATTATATTTTATTTTTTTTTATTTTATTTTATTTATTTTTTATTTTACTTTATTTAATTTTTTTTAATTTTTTTTAAATTAAATTAAATTTATTTTTTTTTAATTAATTAATTTTTTTATTTTTATTTTTTAATTTTAATTTTTTTAATTTTATTTTTTTCATTTTAATTTGTTTATTTTTTAAATTTTATTTTATTTATTTTTTTAATTTTTATTTTTTTATTTCCTTTTATTTTTTATTTAATTTATTTTTTTACTTTTTTTATTTTTATTTTTTACTTTTTTTATTTTATTTTATATTATTTCATTTTATTTTTTAAGTTTTATTTTATTTTATTTTTTTTAATTATTGTTTAGAAAAGGCCACGTAATTGCAAAGTAAATAGTCCAAAAACAGCTAAATTTGGTTGAGAAAACTTTGATGTATACATGATTTTATAAGAATTTTGTTTTGAATTTTTTTTGTATTTTGTTTTTTTTTTTTTCTGAATGCATGAATGCTTTATTTTATTTTATTTTATTTTTTAAATTTAATTTTTTTTTAATTTTGTTTTATTTTTATTATTATTTTATTTTTTATTTTATCTAATTTGATTTTATATTACATATTTCATTTTATTTTTTAAATATTATTTCGTTTTTTATTTTTTTTTTATTTTGATTTTTATTTATTTTTTATTTTTTTTTATATTATTAAATTAATTTTTTTGAATATTATTTTATTTATTTTTTTAATTTGATTTTATTTTTTTTATTTTTTTTTTATTTCATTTTATTTATTAAATTTTATTTTATTTTATTTTATTTGTTTTAATTTAATTTAATTTTTTTTTTATTTTTATTTTTTTTTTATTTTTTATTTTATTTTATTTTATTTTATATTACTTCATTTTATTTTTTAAATTTTATTTTATTTTATTTTATATCATTTTTTTTTAAAATTTCATTTTATTTTATTTATTTTTTATTTTTCAACTCTAAGGGCACAGCCAGACGACGCAAGAAATTACTTTCAGAAAGTGAAAAATTAAAATTTTTGTAGTTGTTTTTTTTTAAAGCAACAAATACAAAAATTTGAATTTTTCACTTTCCGAAAGTAATTTCTTGCGTCGTCTGGCTGTGCCCTTATGCACTAAATTGTAAGTTTAAAAAAAAAAAAATAATCAAACGACGAACGTATTGTTTCCTAATTTGGTTACTTACGCTAGCTTAAAAAAAAAGCGTTTAAAAATGTACAGCAAAAAGGCTTAACAATCACGCATCTATGTATATGTATAAACGTGTCGCGTCGGAATATGTTTAATGCGCTTTAGTCCCCGCTACTCATACGAATACATGAAGTTATATGAAAATGAAAGTTCGAAATGTAAACAGCAGCTGATAGAAGTGCGCTGGTATTCCCAATATCTACACTGAAAATTACATTTGTAATACGATATAATAATAATAATAATATAAATAATAATACTTTATGCATAGAAATTATAAATGCCGTACCGTACATTCATTGTACATATTTGGTGAATTCAAAAGAAAAGCGAAAAAAGAAAATAAGAAACCAAAACTGTAAAAGATTTATTTCTACTATGCGAAATCATCAATATTATTATTAAACTATAAACATGTACTATTACCACAGTATACATACTATACATATATATGTACATTAATAAATAATAATAAAAAAAGTTTTACGATATCATTGATGTAAATTGAAAATGCTAAATTTTGTATATTACTAGTGGATGCCAATAATCGAAAACTGATGGCATTTTCTTTTCTGGCCTTCTTTTTACCGCGGAAGGGTCTAAACATCATCTGTATTGGATTCCAGACCACGAAGGGATAGACGGGAATGGGAAAGCTGATGAGCTGGCAAAGAAGGGTGCAGGTCTCGGAACAGAACTCTTTTTTATATGATGGACCAGGCTGATAAATCATTCGATTCAAAGCTAACTAAATGTTTGCTGAAAAGGGTGTGGGGGGGGGGTTTGGGGGTTAAAGCCCCCCCCCCCATGACCAAATCTAAGTTGCAATGATTTTGCAAAAATTTTCAAAATACAGTTTATAAATTTTGCATTGAATTTTGACTCATAATTCTTGACATTAGTTACAATAATTTTACGGAAGAAGAATTGGTAAAAGTTGCAAAAAATAAGGTTGGCCAATACATAAGTTCGGCACTTTGAATTGCACTTGGAGCTTTCCGAAATTACAAAGTTGTGTAGCATATGTTCGTTTGGCATTTTTAAAAAAATTGCACTGATAACAAAAAATTTTCATTTTGTGAAAACAGTGAGCAGTTTCAATTAACAAGTACTGTAAACAGTACACGGAAAGAAATTTGTATACTTGAATCAAGAAAAATGCTTTCTTGAACTCAATTTAGAATTTTTTTAGGGAAATAAGAAAAATTGACTTAATTATTACTGGAAATAAGAAATTGAGTTTTCCAAAAATGAGACAATTATTTTCTTATTCAAGAACACTAACAAAATCTATAGAAAAAAAATGTTGAAAAAAAATGTTTAAATAAATAAGAACATCTTTTCTTAAATTTACTTAAATGAAGAAAATCTTTTTGCTAATATCAAGAAGAATTTAAGAAAATTGTGTTTCGACGAATTGGAACAACAAAATACAGCGAAAAAAAAATGTAAAATGAATAAGAAAACGTTTTCTTGAGCGAAGTAAAATTTTTCTTGCTGAATTTGCATTTCCAAAGTTACATGTATTTTTTTTCATTTGCCATCCGCTTTGCATATTTCTGAATATTTTTGCAATTCTCAGATTGTTAGTGAAGCATTTGGTATAAGTTCACTATTTGCATCTTCATTTATATTAAATAAAATGTTGTCATTTCAATAAACAAGTCCTAGGAAAATACTAGTTGACTAATTATGGTTTTCTAATCTCTCATGATTAGTTTTCATTTTCCTTATTTTTTACGTTTTTAATATTTTTAGAAAATATTTGCTTAATTTAATATTTAATATTTTCTTATGCCTCAGACACACATGTGGTATGAATATTAGAATATCAATATTATGATTTGGCTATGCTATGAAAATTTTCAATTAAACTACAATATGAGGGTGACACATATGTGGTATAGATCGAAATATTATTACTATACTACGATGTGTGTCTCTCGCATTACTTACTTAAGCTCGTATAAGAAAAGTTTTACTTGCAACAAAAAAATAATTTCTTAATTTATTTCAAAAAACAAGAAAAAAACACTTACCCTAAGTAAATTATTTCTTATTTATTTAAAATTCAATTTTACTTGAAGCAAGAAAATGTTTTCTTATTTATTTAAAATCCAATTTCACTTGAAGCAAGAAAATTTTTACTTATTTATTTAAAATCCAATTTTCTTGGATTTTCTTGATATTAAGAAATTATTTTCTAAGATCAAAATCAAGTCTAATTTTTCTTGTCTCGGCATTGATTCTAGTAAAAAATTCTTTCCGTGTACTATTCAGGACCTGGTTAACTAGGTTTTGATGAATCATATTGAGTTTCAGAAAAGTTAAGCACATAAGTCTGGCAACCTTTGAGAACAAGTGTTAAAAATTACCGCGGAAATAAGTTTTATATATAATAGCTTATTTCAGTCAACCTCGAGTGTTAAAAAAAGCCAAATACATCGCCCTAAGCGTGTTCTAAGTGCTTTCCACCTCGGGAGTGAAAAGTGTATCAAAATAATTAAGTGCTCGCATTTAATTGAAAAATAAAATTTGAGACTCCGCATAGCGGAGGAGGTGAAAAAGAAAAACAAAACAATCCAAATACATAAATATATATAGCAACAAAAGTAGTGCACCAGCCAAAGAACGTATATTGTACGCAGGTTGTGGACCGTGCTAAATAATCTAGCGCCTGAAAGCAGGCAACAGGGATAAAAATCCAAAATACTTTAGAGTTGCCAGAGTGCAAATTTAAATAACGACCCTTTTTTATTAATAACTAATAAAAATTTACCCCATTAATGCCCAAAAAGAAAAAGTAAGTAAGAAAACAATATAAAATGCCCACTAAGCCTACCCCTCCTACGGGAGGAGGCCCCCAACTAAACCAATCCCAATTACAAGCCCAAACCGAAATGCAACAACAAACTCCGAAATCCCTAGGAGCAACCCAAAAACTCACCCCATCCCACCTGCTTAGCGCTAACGTACCTAGCGTTCAACAGCAAATTGAAGGCCTCGAAAGGCAACTCAAAATGCTGTATGCCCAACAACAACAAGCGCAGAAATCCCAAACTGCCACCCCAACTAACGAATGGATAACTGTTCAAAATTCCAAACGCCAACGCGATAGCCCAGGTAAGGGTACTGACCCTAAAAAGCAGGCTATGCTCGACCAATATTGGCTTGGAACCAATGAACCAAGTCGAAATAAATTTGCTCCTCTAGAAGATGAGGAACCAAACCAACCTGCTGAAAAAGTACCCAAACCACCTCCAATATTCATAGACAAGGTTCTTAATATTCCCCCTCTAATGAGCTTATTACAAGAAGTTGCCCCAAACTCGTATGATCTCAAGCTCACAGGTAAGGAGCAGGTAAAAGTTCAAGCATCATCCTTGGATGCCTACAAAATCATTGTGTCCCAACTAGAACTGAAGGGTACAGAGTTCTACACTTATAAAACAAAGCAAGAACGTGCCTTCAAAGTAGTTCTCAGAAACATGCACTCCACAATAGACCCAAAAGAAATTGTGGATTCTCTAAAAGATCTCGGTCACTCAGTCACAAACATTTGGAACATAAAACATAGAGTCACAAAAAAGCCTCTTCCTATGTTTATTATTGAACTCAAACCCGAATCCAACAACAAGGAGATATATCAAGTTAAAAGTCTCCTGCACTCTAAAATTACTTTCGAGCCCCCACACCCGAAGCGTGAAATACCGCAATGCGCTAACTGTCAGCAATATGGCCACACAAAGTCCTACTGCCGTCGAAAATCAGTATGTATAAAATGTGCTGGAAACCACCTCTCCTCTGATTGCAAGCGAAAGACAAGATCTGACGATGTCAAATGCGCTCTATGTGAGGGTAACCATCCAGCAAATTACAAAGGCTGTATGGTATACAAAAGCCTCCAAAGCGCCAAATACCCAACTCTGAGGAAAAAAGCGTCTACACAGCCTCAGGAGAAACCAACACAGCCAAGTGAAACCCCAATTCAAATTGAGCCATACCCAGTCACATATGCTCAAGCAGCAAAGAAAGGCGTAACACCCCGCTCGAACCCTAATAATGCTATTCCTAATAGTAATGAAACCCACACACCAACGCAAAACACTAACGAAATGCGAGAAATGATACACCTACTGAAGCAAGTCATGCAACAAATGACAGCAATGATGAGCCTCCTCGTCACCTTCACGACTAAAAACTGTGCATCTTCAACCCGTTAAATATTATTATCTGGAATGCCAACGGCCTATCCAAACACTTACTTGAAGTTAAAGCTCTACTTCAGACCCATGATATAGATATACTCCTCATATCGGAGACCCATTTTACGGACAAAAGCTATTTTGAAGTACCCAACTACAAGTTTTACCACACAAAACACCCAAGTAACAAAGCTCATGGAGGCTCAGGTATCTTGATACGGAAAAGTATTAAACATTACAACACGAATTCGTTCCGTACAAATGCTATACAAGCCACAAATGTTGTCATTGAAGACCCGAGTGGTCAGCTTACACTCACTGCTATCTATAGCCCGCCGAGGCACTCAATCAGCACTGCAGAATATGAAAATTTCTTCAAAACTCTTGGAAATCGATTTCTAGCTGGCGGCGATTACAATGCCAAACACACATTCTGGGGCTCTCGTCTCATTACTCCTAAAGGAAGACAGCTATACAATGCTATTAGCAATCTCAATTTAACCCCATTCTCTACTGGAACTCCCACTTATTGGCCAACAGATACAAATAAAATTCCCGATTTAATCGATTTTTGCGTGGTGAAAGGCATGGCTTCGTCAGATATAACTTGTAAATCCTGCTTTGAACTCTCTTCCGACCACTCTCCAATCGTGGTAACAATTGATAAAAATTTTACACCCGCAGCGGATAAATGCAGCCTTTACAATCGGAAGACTGACTGGGAGTACTTCCAACACATCATCACGTCTAATCTTGACTTGAAATTAGCGATGAAATCTGCTGAAGATATAGAGGCAGCAGTCGAACATTTTAACAACTGCATCCAACAAGCTGCGTGGAAATCAACTCCCACCCTCACCAGACAAAAAAGGATAAATGTTACCCACAACATAAAAGCTAAGCTCAAAGAAAAGCGACTCGCGAGGAAAAAGTGGCAACAAACCCGTCACCCCGACGACAAGAAACGATTGAATGCACTCACAAAAGAACTCAAAAATATCCTCAAAATTGAACACAACAAACAGGTTCAACAATACCTCAGTAATATTGATGCAAAAGCTGCAACTGATTACTCCCTCTGGAAAGCTGCAAGTAAGCTAAAAAGACCGATTCTCTCTAATTCTCCTATACGAATGGAAAATAACGAATGGGCGAAAAGTGACGCAGAGAAAGCAAATACCTTTGCACGCCACCTAAAATCAGTATTCACCCCACATGATATTGAACCCTCACTAAGCACAACAACGGAAGTGAAAAATACTCTGAGTCATCCCTATCAAATGGACCTCCCCATAAAAAGATTCGCAATATCGGAGGTAAAAACCGTAATAGCGAAACTCAACACAAAGAAAGCTCCTGGATACGATATTATTAATGGCAATGTACTAAAGCACTTACCTTACGAAGGCATAAAATTTCTCACCCAACTGTTTAATGCAGTACTAATAACTGCATTCATACCCCCACAATGGAAAGTCGCTCAGATGAAAATGATTCTGAAACCAGGAAAGCCCCCTGATACGGCAACGTCTTACAGACCTATTAGTTTGCTGCCCATTGTCTCAAAAGTCCTGGAAGTTCTTTTCCTTAAAAGACTCTTACCCAAAATAGAAGAACGTAACATTATACCTAATCACCAGTTTGGCTTCAGAAGAGGGCACGGAACAATTGAACAAGTACATAGACTTACCGAGAAAATCTACTCTGCCTTTGAGCAAAAAAAATATTGTACAGCTGCTTTTCTAGACATATCCCAAGCTTTTGATCGCGTATGGCACAACGGTCTCCTATATAAAATAAAAAATACTCTCCCTACAAATTACTTCCTATTTATACAATCTTACCTACAAAATCGTTACTTTTTCGTCAAAGAAGGAGCAGAGCAGTCTGAGCTTTACGAGAGCTTAGCAGGCGTCCCGCAAGGTAGTGTAATGGGCCCAATACTCTACCTACTTTACACGTATGACCTCCCAATAGCAGAAGGAGTTACTATTGGCACTTTTGCCGATGATACTGCCGTACTGGCTGCAGATCCCAACCCTAATGTGGCCTCACTCAAGCTTCAAAGAAGTTTAAATAAAATTACCCATTGGCTGAAAGACTGGCGGATAAAGTCAAATGAATCAAAATCTGTCCAAGTGACGTTTACCACTAGACGTAACACTTGCCCACCCGTAAAACTCAATGGCATTGATATACCACAAAGTGACGTAACAAAGTACCTTGGTATGCACCTTGACAGAAAGCTAACATGGAGAACCCACATATTCACCAAACGAAAAGCTCTTGGTATAAAACTGAGAAATCTTTATTGGCTCATGAATCGAAACTCCCAACTATCAATCGACAACAAACTCCTGCTTTACTCAGCTATCTTAAAACCCATCTGGACCTATGGCATACAGTTATGGGGAACCGCAGCAAACTCAAATATAGAGATTCTCCAAAGATTCCAATCGAAAACTCTTAGAATGATTGTAAATGCACCCTACTACGTCACAAACGACCGTCTGCATCGTGACCTAAAGATACCTACTGTCGCTCAAGAAATCAGAAAGTATGCTACATCATACAAAACGAGACTACTATCTCACCCCAACCCCCTCGCTCTAGCCCTGACGGCAAGACCAACTAGTTTCGTACGCCTCAAAAGAAAGTCTTTTACAGATCTTTATTGATGGACTACAATAAATGGATGCACTACTGAGAGCAATCCATACATGCCCACCAAGTTATTAAGTCATAATTAATTATTAATTACTTTTAACGAACCACAAAATTGTTAGATGTATTTTATTTATACAGTTGACAAAATATATTGGATGATAAAAAAAAAAAAAAGAAAAGTTAGAGAACATTTAAATTTATGGTGTATGGGTCTGGATATCTGTTTCAGCAAATATGTTTATCTTAGCGAAAAATGTATGCGAATGCAAACCAAAATTAAAAACCCCCCTAAGGCTAATTCCTGCGCACGGCCCTGTTGTAGCTAATGTTGTTGCAGCCACCCAGACACTCACCGAAGGTTTTGAGGGGTGTAGGGGAAGTGACAGCCCTTTGCCGGATAAATCCGGTACGCTCGGGTACTACTCCCTTCTGACACTAGCCTCCTGGCTGTCGTGCGAACGATGTTTTTGGCCATTATCAATCTTCTAGGCCGGTGGATTTTAGTCGCCTCTTACGACAGGCATACCTTACCACGGGTATATTCTAAGCCACTAACCCGCTGGGGCTACTTAGTAGAAATTGTCGGATCGAGAACTTTTCTAGCAATACTAAGGACTCATTCAGTCTATGTGAGACCATTGATGGCCAGCCAGTCTAATCTAACATAACCTATCCCAGTTATCGAATTACGTAAATGGCTGATAATGATGCCCACTTACATAATTGGTCAATATGCGGAGAAATCAACAGATGAAATAACTAAATCAGTTTTTTAGAAAAAGTGGCAAAAAGGGTTAATATTCATACTGGAGAGATGTTGAAAGTTAAGCGAGTTGTAGTAAAATTTCTCAAAAAAAACTCTGGCGTAAGCGCCTTTTCGGCCAAATTTTGATAAATTTAACCCTTTCTACCCCAACGTTGCCGGCGGGCAATTTGGTAAGTTCCTACGTCTACCATCAGCCTAATTTTTATTTCTGTTCGCTGAACCGCTATGAGAACGGTAGTCAGATGTATAGGCATGAATTTTGAGAAAATAAAAGCTAAATTGTGAATCATATAGCAAACAAAATTTACAAAATACTGAAGGAGTGTCGGCTAAATTATTTTCCTAAAGAAGATGAAGAAATTTTTAAAATCGCGATTTTTTTAAGTGATAGGTCTGTGAGTGAAGTACTTATTTTTTAAATGAAATAAAAAATAATTAAAAGAAGTTAGTATTTTACTAAATTTACTACCAAAATTGCCCAATTTTGATCAATATCAACTTTCTATAGCGCCTAAACCTGTACATTATTAGTGTAAATATAAAACGATTGTCATCAAACAAAATTTTTTTAAACGGCAGGAAAGGGGGTCGAAGGGGTTAAATAAAATAGCATTGGTAGGTCGTTCAAGGGTTAATACCACTTATTAGGTTGGCTCGCAAAGAACGTAAAAGTGTATGGTCATTTTGTGTGCAAACATTTAAGTTTTTGGACATACTTTGCATCGATAACTCATGCCGTTTTCCTTGCTCGAAATATACATATGTATGTATGTATGTACACTCAGAAAAAAAATCATCAACACGATTCATGTAAAATTAACACGATCGATCTTTACACATAGAACAGCAACAATTTTTTTCAAATTACACGATGTTTGAAACATGATTTTGGCTTTGTAACTTTCATCTGAAAATTTGGTAAATTCAACCAAATTTTATTCTTTATACAACATGAAGAAATTTTAAAATATACAAGATGATTCAAATATAAAATTTTATTCCTAAATGTCATTTGGAATTTGGTTTATTTAACATGATGATAGTGTCAATATAAACTAAAAAAAATGTTAGAAAAATGACGTCCCAATTTTAGTGTTAATACAACATGAAAACAAATGTGAAAACAACAAGAACCACAATTAACAATAAAATTTGGTTGATATAACACGAAACAATGTTCAAACATAAACGTCATTTGTAATTTTGATTTATTCAACACGATCATAGTGTCAATGTAATCTAAAAAAAAGTGTTAAAAAAGAACGTCAAAACTATTTTGAAACATACATAATTTTTTTGATCATTTGAAGTCTGATTTTCGTGCAAAACGCAAATTATTTTTAAAAAAAAAAGGAAAATTTTGTGCCGTGGCAGTGATGCGAGTTTAGCATCATTGTAAGTTCGCGATAGTGGGTTTTCGATTTATATTTTCAGTTTGCAGGTGAGTTAAAAGAGGATTACATTTTTGTTTCTAAAAGTATTTAATGTTCAATATTTTATTTTTCCTCTTCATAGGTTGCAATATCACGAGGAGGTTTTTTAGCGAATGCGGGTTTGCGTGCAGCATGCGGTTGTTGCATTAGCGGCCAAACATTACTCGGTGCAAATGATAGTACTATCGCCCATGTATAAACTATCGCCGGTACATTTGTGTTCGTATGAGAAGGACGCTTGTGCGTTGTGCGGGTGATGTACGAATGTGCTTAATTGAAGTGATGATTATATATTTTGTGTTTTATGTTTTTTTATTTAAAAAAATAAATTGTACAATCAACAAGACTTTCTAGTTAATTTAACAATAAATTTAATGTAAAATCAAAAAGATGTTATTGTTAATTCAACAGGACCGTTTCGTGTTAATTTAACCAGCTTTTATTGTAACATTAACTAGTTAAAATTGTAAAATCAACAGGAAGACTCAATACTTTTTAGTGTTAATTCTACAGTTGTCATCCTGTTAAACTAACACTTGACAGTAGTGTTAAATTTACACGATTACATGATGGCATACATTAAGCATCGTGTTGAAAAAAATTAACCACAAAATTTGTTGATTTTTGGTTGATTTCACACTATTTTTTTTCTGGGTGTATGTATGTTGGTTACCCTGTCTGATTTTCTTAACCACATTTGCAAGTTTGTCTTGTCATTTCATCGAATATGAGCTGAGCTAAAGTTCGCATTCATTAAATTAATTTAGCAACGCAATTCAATCATTCAATTCAATATAAAAAAATATCCTCTATGTATCAATTGATATCAAAATGACTTAAGCTGACGACGAGATCAAGTGCATATGTATCTAAATTCACAACAGTACTCGCAATCAATTTGTCGCTTCAATTAATTGAATTTACCGCAACTCAATTCACTCACTTTGTGTTACAAACATACATATGCATGTATATACGTATTTTCATTTTTCAAAGTGCACTTTCATTTTGCATATTTTCAAAGAAAATCTTTTGCATAAAATTCCACTGACTAGACAAAAACAATAACAAAATAGAAATTAAAAAAAAAAAAACAAAGTGAAAACAAAAACAAAAATTGTCAACAGAAAGCTTATAAGAATCTTAACTTAATCCTAAGCTATAAATCTATTAAGAGTTTTTGCAATTTCTTATTGGAATCCATCTGCATTTTCGTCATGGGACGAGTTGTCACTCGTCGCTCACGCTGCATTTTCTTATTGAATTTTGGGGCTTTGCCGCTTCACTAAGTTTGAATGTAATGCATTTGGAAATACATATGGTGAATATGTACATATGTACATACGTAGTTTTAGTTGTTAATAGGTGTTGTTTTTAATAGTGCTTGTTGTTATTGTTGTTTGCATTGCTACTGTGTATCCTTGAGCCAGCAAGTATTCGATATAATTTACCAAAATGCTATTTTATTCCGACTACCGAAAAATGTATTCATCAAGAAGACTCTCCTGAGGGAGCTAATGGAATAAAATAGTGTAAAAAACAAGTAAGGAAGCCTAAGTTCGAGTGGAATCGAACATTAGATACTCAGCTGTATGCTTTCATTGTTTGTTTGCGTTTGATGAAAACACGGTGTATTTTATATAAAGCGAGTGCTGCATAAAGTGGGCGTAGCCACGCCCATTTTCAACATTTTTATCAGTCATCCAACTAAGCATATGAATATTATTCTTTGTGCAAAATTTCATTCCTTTATGACTTCTAATTACAAAGATGTCACGTTACAAATTTCCAAAGGGTGTTCCAGAAATATCTTTGTTAAAAAGTAGGCGTGGTCATAAACCGATTTGAATAAATTTTTGCGTGCCTATTAGCACAAGTTATAAAAGTGTATAAACCAAGTTTCGTCTTAATATCTCAATTATTTGTCGAGTTATGGGCTCCGAAATTTCGTATATTCATTTGTCTAAGAAGAGGCGGTGCCACGCCCATTTTCCAAATTTTTCTATTTTTTGTTTCCGGTCTATTGTGGAACTCATGCCACAAAATTTGAATGAATTATCTTTATATTTGACAAAGATATCGCTTAAATATTTTTATCAGGCCCCTTTATAGTTCCCATATATAAAAGTGGGCGTGGTCGCCAACCGATTTCGCTAAAATTTTGAACATATATTACCACAACTAATAAAAGTGTACACACCAAGTTTCGTCATTATATTTATATTATTTGTCGAGTTATGGGCTCAGAAATCTCGTATATTCCTGCTTCTAAAAAGAGGCGGTGCCACGCCCATTTTCCAAATTTTTTGTGCTTTTCGTTTTATATCCGCAGTTGGACTGCTGCCATAAAATTTCAATGATATACCTTTATATTTGACAGAGATATCGCTTAAAATGTTTTTATTAGGTCACTTTATAATACCCATATATAAAAGTGGGCGTGGTCGTTAACCGATTTTGGTAATTTTTCGTCCAAACATTTGCCTAAGTAAGTATATCACGCCTACCAAATTTCATCGATATATCTTCAACGGTTTCTGAGTTATGACATATAAAACTTTCAATGTTTGGCCCTTAATAAGTGGGCGTGGCACCGCCCATTTTTCAAAACCTCACCAAATTTCTTCATAAGGGCCTGAGCTCCACACGTGGGTGAAATTTTATCACTCTAGCTCTATTAGTGACTGAGATACAAAATTTCCGATTTTTACTATATAGGGGAAGTGGGCGTGGTCATGGTCCGATTTCGCCCATTTTCAATACCATCCGTTCCAGTCTTGATACCAACTTGCATTCCAAATTTCATCAAAATATTTCATTTTTTGCGCGAGTTATCGTGCGTACAGACAGACAGACGGACGGACATGGCTCAATCGATTTCTTTTTTCACCCTGATCAATTTGATATATATAAGTCTACATCTATCTCGATTATTTTATGGTGTTACAATCCACCGTTATGTGATTAAAACTATAATACTCTGTGTACTAGTACAGCTGAGTATAAAAATTAGTACCTTAATTAGTGTGCAAGGAGAATAATAAGTTTTTACCACTGTCCCAACGTTTCTTCCGACATCTTTCTACTTGCAGCGACGTTGTGTCGACAGAAGCGACCAATTACGTGGCACAAACGAAAAAAACAGCAGAAAAATTTAAAACGTTGAATTGTGTAGCATATTATGCAAAAGAAAATGCCGTAAAATGCACATACAACCATACATATGTATGTGTGCAGTAGCCCAGAAGCAGTAAACATTTTAAATGCTACCAAAACGCTTTTTATTTAAAAGATTGCACAAAAAGTGATGACATATGCACATAAAGCAGAAACCCAATAAACATTCTCTCTATCACAAATCTCACTTTACAAATATAATGTTGAAATAGGTTTGGTATTCGATTCGTGAACAAGGCTATTCTCCATCTTCGTACTCCGACGTATTTTCACTTTGTTATAAATTTAAAATTCAGCCAATTCTCGAAGCGAAATTTTACCACCTCATTACGGTGGGGTGCTATAAGGTAAACAGCAATAAAGCAAACTTTGCTTTATTTCACTTCCGAATGGGAAATAATACCAACTTTTGAGGTTTGTAATTTCCAACAGAGCTAGGTAATAACGCAAAATTGGTCTTATTTAATTTTTTTTATCCCTGTAACATTTCATGAGGATCGACACCGCGACCTAAAGCGGTTGACCAGCATGCGAAAATTTTATAACAAAAATCGCGCGGTTTTTAGTATCAAATTTTGATTTATTTAAATAATTTTTATTATTTTTTCATTACAAATTTTCGACTGCGGCGCTTTTCTTATAATAAAAAATACTTTAAATCAGACCTTGGTAATACTGAGTAGTAATTGGACTATTACGTACTTAAATACTTTATATTTTGATCTTGAAGTAATTAGTCCGTACTAAGTACTTTCAGAATATTCAAGTCAGGCGCGGATCCAGGATTTCGGCAGGGGGGGGGGGGGTTTTGAAAATTTCTTTTTTTGGAAGATGTTTTTTAAGGGCAGACGCTGCACATAGGTAGATTTTGCGAATTTATGCGGCCTAAATTAAAAATTTTAAAATTGGTGCAAATACAAAATTCAAAATCGCTCTACGTTTATAATAGACCGGGCGATAATAAACCGGTTTTCTCGGCTTTTATAGACAACGGGGGTGTCCCTGCCGCTAGTCGAAACTTATTATTCTCCCACTTTTCGATTTTTTATTTTTTACGTATTTTAAGTAACCAATTTTTAAACGTCAATATTTTCAGTTTTAAGACAGTTATCAGAATTGAGAATTTCACTTTTTACACTAAAATTGGTTGGCTACATAACAGTACACTTAGAAATCTCCTCAAAATCTTCTATAAATTATGGCCTTGCTTTGAAATTTTTAATCCACTTTCAGAAATTTCTACGATTTTTCAGATTTTTTCCATAAGCTCAGAAATCCTGCTTAAAACGATTTTTATTGACAAATTTTCTATATTTTTAAACTAAAATAAGAAAGTAATATTTTCGACAGAACTCTTTGAAATAAATTTAAAAACTTTGGCGTATGATTTTTTTTTTTTTGAGTCACTGTATATATTTTTCAATAAAATCGACTTTTAACTCAAAATATTAAAATTTTGTATTAAACAAACAATTTGGAATAGATGTAGACAATAAAATATTTTTGGCCGCATAAAACTTGAAAATCTACCTATGTGCGCCATTTCCCGCACCTTAAAAACACCAAACTCAAAACCCTCCAAATTAACAATATGTATGTCATCACATAAAGTGCAGGAGATTTCAATTGAAGTTCTAAATAACATGTATAACGTATGTATGTATATTTTTGCATTGGTAAGTGCGAATGAGTATCGTATGGTATTGGTGGCAAATTGATCATCAATTTCACTTCCCCTTGCATTTAAAGCCAGAATAAATAAGAATATATGTATGTAGTACTTTTTGGTTATATTTATATTTTTAATAGAATTTTTACTTTATTGAAGTTCTTGTGTTTATATACTCAAATTTTTAAAAGATTAATTTAAACAAGAATTGCGAAATGCCTCTGAAAAAGGCAATTTCTCCAACGATTCAGACATTTCTGACCAAATTAATTCTATACAATCCCGATAAAAATAGGGATAAGAAAGAAAAGAAAATAAATTTGCGATTTGGCAATTTGCGAATAGAATTTGACAAATTTGATTTTATGCACGTGCGTCCAAAGGTACCTACATGAACTTTTTTCGCATGTAGGTACATATTTTGGATGTTATGTGGTCCAACCATTGCTTTTGGAATGATAGAGTTTTCCTTGATCAGTTTGGGAAATTTGGGCGCAGAATCTATAAAGGCATTAATTTGGGATCTATGATAAACCACAAGGGGGGGGTTTGAACCCCCAAAACCCCCCGTGGATCCGCCACTGATTCAAGTACAATTACAAGTACAAGTACAAGGAATTGCAAAATAATTAAGTTTTAGCAAATACTTCAAAGTACTTTAAAAGAATTGATAAATGTACTTGAATCGATTTTTTAATTCTCTTCAAGTAATTTCAATTACATACTTACAAATCGATTCAAGTACATTTTTCAATTATTTTCAAATACTTTGAAGTATTTGCTAAAACTTCAATTATTTTGCAATTACTTGTACTTTTACTTGTACCTGAAAATTTTGGGAATGCCAGTACCAGTACCAGTACAATTATTTTAAAATGTACTTGTCACAAGTCGTACTGGTACTTGATATTACCCAGGTCTGCTTTAAATAAATGAAAATTTGGCATTAGAAAACGTGCGTCTATATGTGCGTTCTGCAGCGAAGAATGCACATCAAAAGGAGAAATGAGTAAATAAGGTCGTCAAATGTGCAATTTTGCTTTATTGCCCAATCGCCCAATGAAAAATTTGCTATTATTTCTCAAGGCCCTGTGCGATAAAGCAATTTGGTGTTATTTCTCAATTGGGGGCGCAATAACACAAATTGGCTTTATTGCCGTTTGCTTTATAGTATCCCACCCCTCATTACTATGCTTCTCATCTTTTTTTTTTTTTTAAACATTTTAGAGTATTCGTACTATGAACTCTGGAGAACTAAGTTTGTTTATAAGTTTGTTCTTAATTTCTTATATTTTCATATCAATGTCCATCTTCAACTATTTGCCAAAATGTTTATTGTGTTTGCATTACAGAAATTGTATAAAATGTAAGGTTTAAATGTTAGATGTACATATGTATTTTAGTTCTTTGTGATCCATTTTCAAGACATAAAGTACTATTCTATTGTATTTTATTTTATTTTCGTGTCATTTTCAAAGACTTTACGTTTAGTCAGTCAGTAGGGAACGGTACTAAAAACAGATTTTTTTATATACCTTTATTAATGTTACAAATTTGACTCACTCTTCTTTGTCCAGTTGCTAAGCTGTAAAACACGATTTGTGTCAAGGCTGTGAACTTTAAGAATATTAAATGTACGAGTAGAACATTTTATTTTATGGCTATTTGAGTATAAATAAATTGTCATTCGGTTTAAGCTGCATTACAAAAGTATTGGCATGTTGGCGTCTTTTGGATGTTTTACAAGTAAATATTGGTGTGTCCAAGCAACATGGTCGTATAGCGAAATCTTAAAATTTATTTAGCTGCATTAGAAATGTGTAAAATGAATAAATATTTATACTTGCATGTATAGCTTGGTGTATCACTTTGTTGATTGATATCTGACGATTGAACGTGAAACTACAGGAATCATTTAACATGATACATCAATGGTGGGACCATCAATCGTTTAGCGCATTCTTTTACCCTTAATATGTTAGAACGCTTTTGCTATAACTACTTCTATGATCATCATTGGCACTAACACGCGCCGTATGTTCTGCCTTTTCCAAGCTGGATAAATAGGCTAAGAAAATGGGTTTGGCGGTAAACGAGCACAAGACGAAGTACCTCCTATCATCACACAAAGAAACAGCACGTTTTGGCAGCCACGTCAATGTTGGTAGCTACGAATTCGAAACTGTTAAGCACTTCGTCTATTTGGAAACCAGCATTAACATCAAAAATAATGCCAGCACAGAAATCCAACGAAGAATCACTCTTGCAAATAAATGCTACCAAAATCACACTCTACAGGACACTCATCATTCCAGTCCTCATTAACGGCGCAGAAGCGTGGACTATATCACAAGCAGATGAGATGGCGCTTGGAGTATTCGAGAGGAAAGTTCTTCGGAGGATTTATGGACCTTTGCGCGTTGACGATGGCGAGTATCGACGGAGATTTAACAATGAGCTGTTCGCAGACATCGACATGGTTCAGCGAATAAAGATCCAGCGGCTCAGCTGGGCAGGTCATGTCTTGAGAATGGAAGAAGGTGCTCCATTCCAAGAACGTATTTCTGTCGAAACCCGCTGAGCGCAGAAGAAAGGGGAGACCTCCACTGCGTTGGGAAGATCAGTTGTACAGTGATGCTGGATCCCTAGGTATTCCCAAAGTGCCACGCTACACGAAACAGAAATAGCTGGCGCGCGATGTTGGATTCGGCCAAAATCGTCTAGACGGTTACGTGACAATTAAGTAAGTAAGTAAGTAAGTACTCTTCAAAAGTTCTGTTGAGTGCAGCTGGCATTACAAAGGACTTGGTCAGGCATCGCATCGTTTCGTAATAATTACACACATATGATGTATGTATGTTTTAACCAGACCTGGGTATCCTCACTTACATTTTTTTTTCAATTACAATTGCATGTATAAAATGACTTTGAAGAAATTTAAAGATTGACTAAAATGGCGTCTACCATCAGAAAGAGCATCTTCAAAACATTTAGTTGAGTTTTATGTAATCTCCGTTCTTTTTAGGCTGCAATGACGGGTTTTAGAATAAAAAGAATTTCAAGAAATTTAAAGAAATTTAAAGATCAACTAAAATGGTGTCTACCATCAGAAAGAGTGTCTTCAAAACATTTAGTTGAGTTTTATGAAATTTTGCTTCTTTTTGGACGGGTTTTAATATAAGAAGACTTTCTAGAACTTGGAAGATCCCGACCCTAATACACTTCACTTACTTATACGGAGGGCTCTAAGCTGAAGAACAAACTTGTGGAAGTGGGGTTTTCTGTGAAATCTGTTAATCTGGCCTAGACTGGATGTGGGGAGATCTAAATTGGTAAAATATCGGCTCTCGATAAATCTGCTGGTGGAACTTCTAACAGCCCACTATCTCATGGCCGACAATTTCTGTCGCAGCTGCAAAGACGTGGAGTAGTGTTGAACACTACCTAAGACACTGTCATGCACTGTCGATCGCCAGGTATCGCTCCTCTCCCCCAATGAAGAAAAAATCATATTTGAAGCTTCGTGCATGAATGTAGCAATGCAAAGGGTATATAAACTTATGTACTACATAATTACATATACTATATACATATACAGTTTATTTAATATCATCAACTAAGATTTTTTAGCATCTCCTTAGGGGGGGGCGCAACATTTCTTTCACGCTTGTTCTGCTGGATTTTGTGTTGTGCCAGCAATTGCAGTTAAGTTGCACAAACTCTAACCTTGTAGTGTCATTTTGTTTACATAAATTACAATGCATTGTAAAGGAACTAGAATGCATATTTGTATGTACTTATACATCCATAGGTATACATTTAATAAAGACTAAAAAGATGCACTTTATTTTAGCCGAAAAAATATTATTATGTAAATAAAATGTTGCCAAAATTGTGAATAGGTTGAATCTCCAAATGAGTGACGACTGCTGTATAATTTTAAGCAACTTTTTAATATGATACAATGAATACATTTAAGAGGATACATTTAATTAAACCAACTCACATAAGGGGTGAGCTCTGCAGCCAATGGGAAATCACATTTAAGTGCGCTGTGAAATTGCTTAGCTGTTTTTTTTTTTATACTCAGCTGTACTAGTACTCAGAGTATTATAGTTTTAATCACATAAAGGTGGATTGTAACAGAACGAAATAATCGAGATAGATATAGACTTATATATATGAAAATGATCAGGAAAAGAGAAATCGATTGAGCCATGTCCGTCTGTCCGTCTGTAAACACTCTAACTCGCGCAAAAATTGAGATATTTTGATGAAATTTGAAATGCAAGGTGGTATCGAGACTGGGGCGGTTGGCATTGAAAATGGGCGAAATCGGACCATGACCACGCCCACTTTTCCTATATAGAAAAAATCGGAAATGTGGTATCTCAGTGACTAATATAGCTGGAGCGATGAAATTTTACCCACGTGTTGAGCTCAGGCCCTTATGAAGAAATTTTATGAAATTTTGGAAAATGGGCGGTGCCACGCCCACTTATTAAGGGTCAAACATGGAAAGTTTTATATGTCATAACTCAGAAACCGTTGAAGATATATCGATGAAATTTGGTATGCGTGATTTACTTGCTTAAGCAAACATTTGGATGGAAAATTGTTAAAATCGGTTGACGGCCACGCCCACTTTTATATATGTGTATTATAAAGTGACCTAATAAAAACATTTTAAGCTATATCTCTGTCAAATAATAAGATATATCACTGAAATTTTGTCGAATGAGTTCAACTATGGACATAAAACAGAAAACACAAAAATTTTGGAAAATGGGCGGTGCCACGCCCACTTATTAAGGGGCAAACATTGAAAGATTCATGAGTCATAACTCAGAAACCATTGAAGACATAGCGATGAAATTTGGTATGCGTGATATACTTACTTAGGCAAATGTTCGGACTAAAAATTGTTAAAGTCGGTTGACGAACACGCCCACTTTTACATATGGGTATTATAAAGTGGCCCAATAAAAACATTTTAATCGATATCTTTGTCAAATATAAAGATAATTCATTGAAATTTTGTGGCATGAGTTCCACAATAGACTGGAAACAAAAAATAGAAAAATTTTGGAAAATGGGCGTGGCACCGCTTCTTTTTAGACAGAGGAATATACGAGATTTCTTAGCCTATAACTCGACAAATAATTGAGATATTATGACGAAAATTTGTTTATACACTTTTATAACTTGTGTTAATAGACACGCAAAAATTTATTCAAATCGGTTTATAACCACGCCTACTTTTTAACAAAGATATTTCTGGAACACCCTTTAGGAATTTGTAACGTGACATCCTTGTAACTAGAAGTCATAAAGGAATGAAATGTTGCACAAAGAATAATATTCATATGCTTGGTTGTATGACTGATAAAACTGTTGAAAATGGGCGTGGCTGCGCCCACTTTATGCAGCACTCGCTTTATATAAAATACACCGTGTTTCCATCAAACGCAAACAAACAATGAACGCATACAGCTGAGTATCTAATGTTCGATTCCACTCAAACTTAGGCTTCCTTACTTGTTTTTAATAATTTTTATTATATTAAATATGACTTTTTATCTGCAAATATGTATACTATATTCATGTACATATGCATATATGTATGTATGTACATACGGACGTAACCCTGCAAAAATCATGGGTTTATATGATCCATTTTGTGGTCGGTTGGAGTACTTTCAAAGTGATCATAAACATAGACCCAAGGGAGCGACTCGTTTATCAGCATCGGCTCGTAGTTAGCCGAACATTGCTACGAAAACCGAATGTATATCGCGATAACGACGAAGCAAGTGCGTACATATGTATATAGATATGCATGCTTGTTCGAACGTGCGCGATTTAATAATAAAGAGACATTGAAACGCAACACAACATGTTGGTAAATGCGCTAGAAACATTTTATTACATATTTTTTTATTGAAGAAAAGCAGAGATATATAATGCTAATAACACTGGATCACAAAATGAAATTTTTTGTCTGTACTTTGGACGTGACCATCCTATCTATATGTAAAATCGGTCGCTGATTCCGAAAATCGGGCTCATTTTTAATTCTATGGGAAGGTTTTTGAGATATCGGCAATTTACCGTTATTTGGCCACTGGCTCCACTTAATCCTGTATACCTTTTTAACGCAGTGAGCTATCTTCCTTGGAGTGACACTCAACGAAAGAAAATTAAATTTCCTTTTCATCGCTGCTATAACATTTTTCTGTAACTCTTATAGTTTCTGAAATATTGACGATTCAATTTGAATTTTTTCGATTTTTTACGATTTTTTGAAGAAAAAATTGAATTTGTCAGGCAATATCTTTTAAACCAATGTCTTCACCTTCGGTTTTACTCCTTTACATGAAGCTCCATTCTATTGGGAAAAATATAAGCTATCAACGAAGAAAATCCATGGTAAAATGGAAAAGTTATAGGCGATCAAGTAAATACATCCAAGTCGCGCAATGCCTCTGCACGGGTATATTCTATGCATGTTATACCCGTAAATGGGCTTTTATCTACTGCGCTGCCAATGTGCTGCTACTGCAGATGTGTAGGTATTGGTATAACATGCATAGAATATACCCGTGCAGAGGCATTGCGCGACTTGGATGTATTTACTTGATCGCCTATAACTTTTCTATTTTACCATGGATTTTCTTCGTTGATAGCTTATCTTTTTCCCAATAGAATGGAGCTTCACGTAAAGGAGTAAAACCGAAGGTGAAGACATTGGTTTAAAAGATATTGCCTGACAAAGTCAATTTTTTCTTCAAAAAATCGTAAAAAATCGAAAAAATTCAAATTGAATCGTCAATATTTCAGAAACTATAAGAGTTACAGAAAAATGTTGTAGGAGCGATGAAAAGGAAATTTAATTTTCTTTCGTTGAGTGTCACTCCAAGGAAGATAGCTCACTGCGTTAAAGAGGTATACAGGATTAAGTGGAGCCATTGGCCAAATAACGGTAAATTGCCGATATCTCAAAAACCTTCCCATAGAATTAAAAATGAGCCCGATTTTCGGAATCAGCGACCGATTTTACATATAAATAGGATGGTCGCGTTCAGAGTATTTTTTGGCTGTAGAGCAGTGTAATCAAATTGAATTGGCAGTCATTCAAATCTTTTCAGAGATTATTAAGTTTCATTAATTTTAGTAACTACTCCATGAATTAAATCAATGTAGGTACTCCTTGGATTACTCGGGTGTCATGCGGAAATTGGGGTGTGTGATCCCTGCCTACGAAATCGCCATGTTAAATGGACCATATTTTTATATGAAATGTGGCAAGTTATGGAGCACTCGGTTGGTCCACAGCGAGTACTCTATACACGCGTGCATGGAGTACTTGGCTTTTTTGCAGGGTAATAATCCCCTTTGCTATTAATTTTTCACTCTTCTTAATATGTTTTATTTTTTCTTGCATATTTTAAGGCATCATATTTGTTATTTTAGTAAAAAAAAACGGTCTAAGGATACTCCTAGTGAACATTTGCGGCCTACACTTTTCGAGAACATTTAAACATGCTCGAGTGACCTCCTAATGCACTAAAATACTTTACAAAGTTAATCCTAACTGCCATCGCCAGCATGTTGTACTCTGACTTCATAGGAATTTTTGCTATTTTTTTATTTTAGATCTATAGACCACTTACTCATCAATGTATGTATTCATTGTAAGTATTGATGATTGGCTGATGCTTTACTGATGCTCCAGGTGCTATTCAATAGCAAGCAATATTCTTTTATTCGCTTCTCCTCTTACATTAAAGTTTATATTAGTTGTAGATACATACATTCTCAAGTTGTCGACATTGCACGTTGGATAGGAAATGTGCAAGTTTACTTTCAGTTTTCTTGATCTGCAAAGCGTAGAAATCATAAACATAAGTTTTTTTTAAAGGCCAGCTTTTTATATTTTTTTGTTTTTGCTATTTTTTCTCCTTTACTTAGCCATTCGCAAGTTTTCAGCGCTAACTTAAGTATTGAGTTGTGCGCTATTGTTGTTGTTTTTCTTTTTTATCGACAGTTTAATGCCCAAAGTGCTATTTACTTTAAGTATTAGAAAGTTTTCTTGTGAAATATGTATTTTTGTATATTTATACATATTTATGTTTAACTTTTTTTTGCATTAGCCAATAAAGTTTTAAATGCATTACTAGGTACTTAGATGAAAGAAGAACAGTTGGTTAGCTGCATTGCTTGATGGTAAAGGTGAGTAGATAGCATAATATGCTTATTTTAAAACCTTTACTTCTACTTAATATCAGTATGAAAGAAATGTAGTGAAGGAGCTAAAAAGAAAAATGAAAAGTTCAAAGTTATAAATTGATGGCGAGAAAAAAATGTCAGCTGATTTTTAAATAAAAGAAAAACTGTTTTTCCTTTGACCTTTTTTGATTAGGTTCGCAAAGGGTTAAGACGCTAAAAAGAAACACAAAAAAAAATAGAAGATGTAGTAAACTTTGTCATTTTCTATTTGTTGTTGGTACAAAGGAAAAAAGGTGTGCATTCGAAGAAAGGTGTAAATCAAGAACAGTTAGCACGTGCAACTTCTCACACAGGCTACATTCCCTTGAGTCTCAAGATCTGAACCTTTCATATGGCTACGTTCAAGGCGATATCCTCAACAAGTTCTACCTACAGTTTATACACTGGATTAGGCGTGGCGAAAGTTTCTCAACTGCTGTTAGCATCACTCTGAATTGTCAGTGGGACATTCCAGCCAAAAGAGGAAAACGACATAAAATTTAAAATGATACTAATCATTCCTATTTATTCAGTTACCTGTAACTAAAAGTGTATATTTTCCTAATCTGGTAACAGAAATATAGAATAATATGTATAAACCCAAAATTTTTGTCCCTAGAACTTTGACTTCACACCTAACTATTTTGGTATGGTAATCTCAGGTATGACCCTATGAAAGCAGATATTTATGAAAGTAAGGATTTAAAGGCTGTTCATCGTCTAAATATGTACATTTTTTAAGTTAATAGGGTCATACTGTGGTTTCTAGACTATTTTGAAATATGTCCCAGGAGTCACACGATTCTGAACTCTAATGTATTAGGGCAAACCTGTACTTAAAATAGAAGATTCTGAAACAGGGACCCATAATAATGATTATTCGTTATATTTTTAGTGAAAAAAATCAAATACTTGCAAACATCGTAGAAGAGTATTGAGTTTGTGTATGTGCATGTCTGAAAGAGCACTATCCGAATCCATTATGATCGAAAAATTTTAAGCGATATCCATAAAAATCAAAAATAATCATTATTTTTTGAGTTTTATTTTTTTGATCAAAAATAAAACTTATTCCTTGAGTGATATATTTATCAAAAATAATCATTATTTTTTGAGTTTTATTTTTTTGATCAAAAATAAAACTTATTCCTTGAGTGATATATTTATCGCTCAGAAATAATCATTATTTTTTGAGTTTTATTTTTTTAATCAAAAATAAAACTTATTCCTTGAGTGATATATTTATCGCTCAGAAATAATCATTATTTTTTGATATATTTATCGCTCAGAAATATTCATTATTCTTTGAGTTTTATTTTTTTGCTTAGGTGTAAAACTCAAATTTTCTCTGAAGTGCTCTGGAACATAATTACTAAAAAATTCTCATCGATTTAATTTCGTGAATGAGTGATATTTTGATCGAAAAAAATAAAACTCACACAATAATGATGGCATTTAAATATACACTTAGATTGTTGTATCATCCGCAAAAGTTGATGTGAGAAGATTTTCATTTGTTGGCAGATCTCTTTTAGTAAAAATTATTTATATGATGGAATCTAAGGCGATTCCATGTGAGACTTCTACAGATGTGAAGTGCCTCCTGTGGTATAGCTATTTTATTTTGCCTTGCTCCGAACTTTCTTCCTATTAGAAAGCAGTTGTTAATTGCGTTGGCAGTTTGTTCGTTGCATTAGTGATGGAAGTTTGGAATAATAAATGAAAATCTCAGCAAATATTTGGAGTCATAAAAGATTCGGAAGGAAATCCTAAACTGGAGCATTTATGCTCTTTATGAGCTCACTTTGGTGTCAGAAATGTATGTATTTCTGTTTCTAAGGTAATCACCCAATATGAGCCAAATTTCATACACCATATGAGCCTGAATAAGAGTCAGAGTCATAAAAGACTCCTATTGGACTCATATTTATGACTATTTTTTCCCTTTTCTATGATTAGCAAAACCAAAAAATTACTTTTTTTTTTGCATTTTCCTTCCCTGACATAATTCCCTTCAAATGTAGCTTCACCTCCGCTTGTTCTCCTGTTTTCAAGTCCTTCGCCTTCACGGCTTGCTTTATAGTGCTGTCTATTTTGTCTATTGTATTCTCCTCCGAATTCGAACCTGACATCAACTTTAGTGATATTTTTATACTTCCCATTTTTCGAAACGGAATCTATGAATTACAAACATCATCTTAAAAAACAAAAAAAATCATAAAAAAATCTTAAATTCATATCTGACACATATTTCGAACTCTTTTCGGACTCCAAAATTCTGTGGCTCATATTTCACACATATTTCCAATTCATATCGGACCCCAAATTATGAGGGCTCAGAGAATGTTTGCTGGGGCACCACAAATAGTCATTCTCAATTGTTAAACAAATCTATCACAAGCAACAAAAATGGAATTTGCTGCTGTTAAAGACAATGAATGGACTACATAGTAGAATCCATTGTTGTGCACTTAATTGCAGCAGGCAGTTGCATTTCAGCGGCTTCGTGCTGCAAAAAAAAAATAATAAAAAACTTACAAGAAATGGAACTGCAATAATCAAGCAAAATGGACTATTTATGATGCCGTTACATGCTGCAAGCGCAGTCAACCAAGCGCCGGCGTCCAAGCATATCGGAGAAAATTATTACAAAATAATACCTCACGTTCTACTACTTAGTAGATATTTATGTATTATAATGCTTCTATGTAATAGCAGCAGTGCACCAAGTTCTTTCCCTCGATTGCTGCAAAAGCGTATGGGGTGGTTGAGGCGGTTTGGAGTGCGAAACCGTGCCAACATTCTCACTCACGTGGCATTAGATATGACAGAAAAGGACACTGAAAAGCAATTTGCAAATTATAATCGTCATTTGTTAAAATTTGTTGTTATTCTTGTTTTTGCAAAAGCGCTGATGCTTTACTTATTGTGTGTAGTTTAGTTCATGCAATTTACAACATTCTACTGCTGGCCTGCTGCTCCTTAGCTCAACGCTGCGCATCCCACCATTCATTTGTCTGTCGTTGGCATTGTCGTCCATTTCAGCCAACCATCCATCCATCCATCTTTAGAGCCTAATGGGACACATTTTACACTATGCACTGGGTATACTGTAGTACACTTGTCAGCCTTAACCCAAATTTTCGAGCGGTTCGTCGTTCTGTGTCTTAATTAAAATTTGTACAAAAAGAATAGAAAAATAAAAAAAAACAAGGAAGCCTAAGTTCGAGTGGAATCGAACATTAGATACTCAGCTGTATGCTTTCATTGTTTGTTTGCGTTTGATGGAAACACGGTATATTTTATATAAAGCGAGTGCTGCATAAAGTGGGCGTAGCCATGCCCATTTTCAACATTTTTATCAGTCGATCAACTAAGCATATGAATATTATTCTTTGTGCAAAATTTCATTCCTTTTTGACTTCTAGTTACAAAGATGTCACGTTACAAATTCCTAAAGGGTGTTCTAGAAATATTTTTGTTAAAAAGTAGGCGTGGTCATAAACCGATTTCAATAAATTTTTGCGTGTATATTACCACAAGTTATAAAAGCGTATAAACAAAGTTTCGTCATAATATCTCAATTATTTTTGGAGTTATAGGCTAAGAAATCTCGTATATTCCTGCTTCTAAAAGAAGGCGGTGCCACGCCCATTTTCCAAAATTTTTCTATATTTTGTTTCCGGTCTATTGTGGAACTCATGCCACAAAATTTCAATGAATAATCTTTATATTTGACAAAGATATCGCTTAAAATGTTTTTATTAGGTCACTTTATAATACCCATATTTAAAAGTGGGCGTGGTCGTCAACCGATTTTGGAAGTTTTTCGTCCAAACATTTGCCGAAGTAAGTATATCACGCGTACTAAATTTCATTGATATATCTTCAATGGTTTCTGAGTTATGACTCATAAAAATTTCAATATTTCCCCCTTAATAAGTGGGCGTGGCACCGCCCATTTTTTAAAATTTTTGTGTTTTTTGTTTTATGTCCATAGTTGGACTCATGCCACAAAATTTCAGTGATAGATCTTTATATTTTACAGAGATATCGCTTAAAATGTTTTTATTAGGTCACTTTATAAGACCCATATATAAAAGTGGGCGTGGCCGTCAACCGATTTTAACAATTTTTCGTCCAAACATTTGCCTAAGTAAGTATATCACGCGTACCAAATTTCATCGATATATCTTCAATGGTTTCTGAGTTATGGCTTATAAAACCCTCAATGTTTGACCCTTAATAAGTGGGCGTGGCACCGCCCATTTTCTAAAATTGCACCAAATTTCTTCATAGGGGCCTGAGCTCAACACGTGGGTAAAATTTCATCGCTCCAGCTATATTAGTGACTGAGATACCAAATTTCCGATGTTTTCTATATAGGAAAAGTGGGCGTGGTCATGGTCCGATTTCGCCCATTTTCAATACCAACCGTCCCAGTGTCGATACCAACTTGCATTTCAAATTTCATCAAAATATATCAATTTTTGCGCGAGTTAGAGTGTTTACAGACGGACGGACAGACGGACGGACGGACGGACATGGCTCAATCGATTTCTCTTTTCACCCTGATCATTTTGATATATATAAGTCTATATCTATCTCGATTATTTCATTCTGTTACAATCCACCGTTATGTGATTAAAACTATAATACTCTGTGTACTAGTACAGCTGAGTATAAAAATTGTGCACTAAAATTTGCAAGTCTTCTTTGCTTTTGGCTGAATTTTCTGTTAATTTGAGTGTTTGGTTTTTTTTTTTCATCTTCTTTTTTATACTTTACATGTACAGGAAAATGGTATTAAAACTTTGGCCCGAAGACATAAAGGCATATGCCGTATGGAAAATAGCTAGTAAATAACTAAACTTTTTTAACTTTTGGGTATTAGATATAAAAAAAATTTTGCGAAATTGTCTGGTCTGAACTTTGACCCCTGTGCAACACCCCTTAACCTCCTTAACCATCTCCGATCGGGACCAGAATGTATATTTAATATATTCGATTTAAGCACTATCGATTTCGGGCATTAGATATAAAGAAAAAATTTATGAAATTGTTTGGTCCTTACTTTGGTCTAAACTTTCAGTCTGTGGGACACCCCTTAACCTCCTTAATCGTCTCCGATTGGACCAAAATTTACATTTAATATCTTTGAGTGCAGGACTATCGATTTTCGGCATTAGATGTAAACAAAAATTAATTTAATTTCTGGAATCTCCAAATCTCTTCTTTGACCCCTGTGCGACACCACTTAACCATCTCCGATCGGGACTAAAATTTATGTGTTATCTTTGACTGTGCTCTTGCCGATCTACGGGGTGAGACCGAAGAAAATCACTAATTTGATTTTTAAGGACTATCCTAATGTGCAAATATACATATACATAATCGAAAAAAAAACATTATCGATGACACGCCCCGAATCTGTAGGGAAACTCGGCCTAAAACTTGTAAAGTGTAAGGCAATAAAAGTGACCTTACATCTCTGCGTTTCCTCTTGCTTTAATTCTCGTTTCATTTATACGTCATCAACTATATGAACGCAGCGAGAACTAAAACAAGAAGAAGAGCGGAAAACCATCAAATGTTGCTTGCTGTCAAAGTTTGATGGTTATCCGTCATATTGGCAGTGGTTTGACTGTAGATATTTTGCATAACATACATAGACACGTAGAAGCATAGCTACGATGTATGTACATTAGGGTGCTTCCCAAATGTATGAGGACAATTTGTATAGCATATTTCCTCAATCTCAACCAGCAGGTCGAAGCTAATATAGTCGAAGATACCACATATAAATTTTTGTCCCAATCGCAAATGGTTAAGGCGTATTGCACAGGGTCCCATATGGTAATATGCACTTTGAACCCTCTGCTACATCCTTTAACCCTCTCCTATTGGGACCAAAATTTAAATGTGATATCTTTGACTGCACCTTAACCGATTTAGGAGTGAGACTGAAAAAAGTTCGTTTGGTTTTGAGGACCATCCTAATCTACCTTCTTGTCCTATGCGATTTTTTGTGTTTTTTTTTATTTTAGTGTTTTAGTTTTTTGTTAATTAAATGACAAAAAAAAAAGAAATTCAAAATTGTACAATAGAATAAAATTATTACAAATAACCTCAATTTGGCGTTCAAGCAACGGTTAAGTCAATTTAGCGGCTAGCAATTCGCGCCGCTTGATGTGCCTCCGCCTCCTTCCTACATACATACGTGTTGGAAGAGGTGAATTGAACGACTTCAGTGGGCTGAATAAACGGATGTAGGCTAATGGTGCAAACTATAGTCTAGCCAAATTGTCAACAATTTGTAGGAAACGAGTTTAAAGTTTCGTTATGCCGACATCGAATGATGTTGAACAAAGAGCGCGAATGAAATGGAAATTGTTATTTGATTATGTGCGCAAAACTTTTGTTATCGCTGTTAGTGGGTCAGTGAGCGTAGCTTCCTGCTATATAAACAACGATAGCTCCTGTATGCCAATCGCTGCTCCATGTGCCAAATAACTTCACTTCTCAGTTACCTACACTTGCCAATTTCGGAAGTCAAATATTGAGTGAGATTTGCTTTCTTTATCTGCGCTTTATGCCTTCATTTTCACATCCGTTTTAAGGGGAACTAGCTAAACCTTATCTAATCTGCAAACAAATCATTTCAATTGAAAAAAATTAAAATTAAATCAAGTGAACAACCCAGCAGTATTTGAGGTAAGGAGGTGCATATTCAGTAGAATATTCAGTATGAAAAATTCACTGAAACTGAGTTCAAAAATCATGCCTGAAAAATAACTGAACACGCAGTGAAGACATCAGGTGTATTGAAATATATGCTATGGAAGTTCTCCCTGCGTAGTCAGCCCTTTTTTCATATGGAAACTCTCCCTTCTCGTTCGGCAGATTTTAGGTAGTTGATTTTCGAAGCCACCTCTATATAAAAACGAAAGCGAAAGTTCAGATTTTGGAACTACATCTCTACTGAATATTAAGTAGGAAATATGTGCTATTTTCCAGCTGATAAATACTGCTGGGAAGATACAGATGTACATAAATATGTATACATACATACATATATGTGTGAAATCTTTTACACGTGTCGCATTCTAACAAAAAGACACGGATTCACCAACAAATAAAAAAGTTAAATGAGATTTGACACCTTTTTGGTGATGACACATTTCGTGGATATCGAAAGCTTGTTTGTTCATGTGTGTGCGCTGCTGATTGGGAATTTGAGTGTGTTATTGAATTTCCAGCGAAACACTTCATTGTTATACAAATGTATTACAAACAAAAGGATACTCAAAGTTTTTAGAGACACAAGACACGTGGGGAACATATTTAGCTATACATATATGGATGTGTGTATGTACATATGTACATAATAGCGTCTCACAGTAGTGATGGGCGAGTCCGAGATGTTTTATTCGATTCTCTCGATTGTTGAAACATCTCGAATGCTCTCGATGGTTTTCATTCGTATTCGAGTCAAGTCGTAAGTGGCCGTCAGTCGAAACAATCGCTAAAACATCTCGGACTCGCCAACGATTCCTCTCGTTTTCAAAGCAACCCTACAACATCTCGGACTCGCTGCAAAAAATACATAATATTTGTTGTTGCCGCTTGAATATTAAAATTGCTTTACAAAACATACGGAGTGGTATAAATCTATTGCCGTTGTTGCTACTCGTAAAATTCATTTGCTTCATAAGCATCTCACTTCAGAAAATTTATTAATGTTTAAATAATTAATTATTATTATGCACGACACTCTTTAGTTGTGATTGCAATAATGCAGCGTCTATGTATAGCATATTTTTCAATTTGGTTAATTTATTTATGTATTTGCCTCACTTCCATTAAAAATCCTACTTTCTTTATCAACAAACCTCATTCAGTTTATTTTATCAACTAAAACATATCATCAAAACAACAGCCGGCCGCCGACACGGAACAATCGCAAAAACATCTCGCTTATGTAGTAGAGATGTCATCGAAACAACCTACGACTCGCCGACTCGGAACAATCGCAAAAACATCTCGCTTGTGTAGGCGAGATGTCATCGAAATAACCTCCGACTCGCCGACTCGGAACAATCGCAAAAACATCTCGATTGTGTAGTCGAGGAGCGAGTCAACTTTTGACTCGATTGTGATCTTGCAACGATGGCGATTCTCTCGATTGTCTAAACATCTCGGACTCGCCCATCACTATCTCACAGGAACAAAAAAACAGTTCGCCGCACAACGCCAAATCTAAAGTATATAAATGTATGCGCTTATAGATATGTACAAACATACATACATACATATGTATGTACATATTTGATGGTCTTATTCAATAGCTACCTCTACACAATGGCGATGTGCCTGAAGCGAAGGAGTTGTAGATATACTAATATTTGTATGTAAGGATGTATGTAGGTATTTATAAAAAGGATTTTCAATTTAGTACTTGAAATAAAATTTTTTTTTTAAATTTATTCAAATTATACGAGTATTGAGCGTATAAAAAGTTCGATGACTCGGAGCTATTTTTCTGCACTAAGTTAAGCAGAGTGTTTTATGCAAGTATAAGGAAATCGAAATGAAAAAAACTGTATATATGTATGTATGTAAGTACATATCGCACCCTCAATCATAGTGACACAACTCAACATTTTTGGAAACCGGTATGGACACGGAATATATGTATGTATACATATCTAGCGACTGTCACTGTCCATTAGCCCGTCTAGCCTTATAGGGTCCAAAAATAAAAAAAAGACAGTCCACATACCCATATGCTGTCTTTTAGGAAAAAATTTCCGGAGAAAATATTTATTCTTTTGGACACCGCTAGATGTCGCCCAACTATACATTTTCATATCTTCGTTGTTTATAGCCCGATCCCTAAGATTAATATACCAATGTCTTTGGCTTAAGAGGGCGATTTCTACTACATAATCGCATTAACTACTTTTTGGTTGCTTGCTTTTCCGATAGCGTAGGAATATCATGCGTTGTGCAACGAAATGCCTTGTCAAGCTCGGTTTGGAGACAAACCGGTTTCGGCTAATATGCGTCATCTACAGTGTCTTTTTTTCGTTTTCGAAAAGGGATGACGGAAAATCGTTACACAATACACCAATCGCATTAACCTTTGGGGTCACTACCACCCAGTACGTAGCTTTCACCACCTTAATGTATCTTTTTCATGCCTACAAGTCAAACTTAATCAAAAATTATTAATGCTTTACAAAAGTAGTATTTCGATCGCTTCAGTAGAACCCGAAATAAAACTCATTTAACTTTCGTTGCATGTTTTTTGCTTGCTGTTGTCATTTATGTTAATTTTACAAAGATTTTTTCTGCGGAGCTCTTACTGGCAAACCATTTTCTATAACATTTTAAACCTCTAGCGACCTTTAAAGTACTATTTTTTTTTACTTTCTAAGAAAGGGGTCAAAACGACCTCTTCGTCGTTTCTGCGAAATTAAACCTCGTGTAATTTTACTCATATGTATATGTATATTTTCTAACAACATATTTCTATACGATATGTATTTAAGCAATTTTTTCCTTTATTTCAGAATCATTCAGACGAAATTTCGCAAATTAAAATGGCAACAAAAGAAATCTGGCCTCAGGTGGGAAACGGTTTGGGGGGTTTTACTCTATACTATACTTTCGTTCTATGTGGGAATTATTCCGCCCCCAGACAACAACCCTCAGTTGTGTCACTTTATGATTTAGGGTGCAATATGTAGATTTCTAGATAACGAAGCGCTTGACATGGCAGCTGAAATCGATTGAGTTACTCCCATTTTTACCTGTATCCAACCTTTCAGCCATACAATTCACCAATCATCCGTCAGGGTAAAAGATAATAAATAGCTTAGATCAAAATTTAAAATATTTAAACGAAAATGTCGTACAAATTCCTTTAACTGCATACATACATATATCTATTGTTATCCGTAATTACATAATTTAAATAAATATGTACCCCAATTAATATGTACTTACACCTGAGACGCTCAGACTGACTCAGAATTCATTAGTGTCACAATGACTTAACATCACATAACGGTTGTGCTTAGTTATTTATTTTGAAAAACATACCTACATACATACATACATACAGACAAAAATAGTTGTTTATTTAAAACTTCCACATGACTTTGTCAATTATATATTCTTGATATATATATAGACACATCCATACATACCTACATATATAAATATCTATACTAACAATAGCAATAACGCCAAAAGCCTAACACCAGAAATCAACTCGCCTTCCGCTTCACAAGTTGGCTCATTTGCTTACGAGTACGTACACTTGCATTGCTTTTGCCTGCATCTTTATATATATTACGCTAAGCAATTTTTTGTACGCACCATAACTTTTACACCGTTATACCGATATTCGAAAATGTGGTGTCAAATGAAAGGGCTTGAGCTGTAGATGTGCAGGAAGGTTTAATTTTTTTGAAAAGGGTTGCCAGCTGTTCGAAAATTTAATTTTCCCGTATAGTTTGTTTGATTTTAAAATTTTTGCTACCATATGAAAGGGCTGGACCTGATATTGAGTAATTTAATAAACATTTTACAAAAATCCATTTTTGCCCTACAGTATCACATTTTTAAATTTGAAGTGTCATGCAAGGCCTAGCACTGAGGATGGGTAATAAAAGGAAAGGGAAGAGGAAAAGGAAAAGGGACGGATATGGTGAAGGAAAGGAAGCGAACGAGGAAAGAATACGGAAAATCTTTGTATAAAAAATCTAGGTCCACAGAAAATAAAAATAACCAGTAACTATGAAGGTATATCAAACAATTTTCAAATGTGGCAATAAGTGGTCTTTCACCCTCAAATTGTCGCACAGTGTAATGGAAAGCCACAGCATCGCGTGGCCGGGCAGTGTGGCCAGGTTAGCCTTTTCGAGGCTAGATTTGGCCTTTCTTTTTGTCCTTTAGCCTCATAATTTTCGTTTTAGCTTCATGGCTTTTTTCTAGCATTTTTTACTCAAATGTTAATTTTACTAATTTGTACAACGAGAACTTGCTCTAATTCATATGAACGTTTTGTACATATGCAACACCATGAATATGTTCTAAATGTAAAGTAATTGTAGCCATGAATGTGTTCTGACCGTAAGCTATTTGTAGCAACCTTGTGAAAATAGGCGTGTTTTAATTATTACACCAAACTCTGGATCAAGCTAAACTGACTGAAACAATCGGGATCATTGTTATGTAAATGTCAGCAACACATGCACAATGTGTGAACGTGTTAGGTGCTATACATCAAAAAAGCTCTGGTAGCACGGAAGAAACAAATCGAAAAACCGGATCATAAAATTAACAAGAAATGAATGTGGTTCTATCGGGCTCAAGTCGCTGTTGTTGAATTTATATGAACAATTTTTTATGTGGCTCAGGATCAGCGTAATTGAAACACGCTTAATGTTTTGCCCCAGAGCGCACCAGAGTAAAGAAGCTAAACCCTCTTCCCGGAGCGGAGCTGGAGCAAAAAATCACTAGCTCCCAGCTCCTTAATACCTACATATAAATATAATGCGCAAGTCAACTCGAAAAACCCCTATAAAACGAACCCGAAAGCAGAAATTAATATTTGCCATCGGATTATTATTATTATTATATTATATTATATTAAAGTATATACTTACTTCCTATGTCAATTTGGTAAGAAAAGCCGGCAAACGGCATCCCTAATCAGTGATAAACACAACAACCAAAAATAGGAGCATTTATTTAAAAAAAAAAGTCAGTACTAGTCGAGAAAATGTGCCTGATATGTGTTCAAACATGAATAGTTCCTTTAAGTAATGTTTATAGTTTTTATATGCAAATGAACAAAACTTAAATAAATAAAATTTGAATGAATTTCTTGAAAAAAATGCTGACTTCTTTTTAGCTTCTTTTTTTTTTAGTTTCAGCCTTTTCTAACTTTTTTTTTTTGCCAATCTAGCCTCGTTTTTCTTCATGACCTGGCAACACTGTGGCCGGGTTTACTAGTTATCTTTATTGTAGCTATTTTGTGCACAAGCACACATACACACAAATTTTGCTTCGCAACACATTGTATACGCATTGAATATTTACGTAATGTATCCTGCAGCAATTTGATATACAACAACAATGAAGTAGGTAAATGCCCAGACGACCATGCCAAATCATGCATACTCATGCCAAATAAATGCCAACTGGCAGTGACTAGCTAAACATATCGTATGTATCATAGCTTCAGGCTCGTCAAAACGTGCATAGACACGTCCATTTGTTTCCATAGTATCCATTTGTCCATTTTGATTTTGATTTTGGTTGCTGTTTGCTATTGTTGTTGTATCCTTTTTGTTTGACGCAAAATCTCCGGCGTGCACAACACCTGGCGCATTGTAATAATGTTACATACTTACATTTCATTTAATATATGTACATATGTATAAAAGCATGAATACATGCATGTACACATACAAGCATATTCATACAAATACATATGGACATCTAAGTAGGTGGTACATTATTTAATTTTTTACTTCTTGCGGTCTGTCTCTAATCTCATTATGAACAAAAAATATATTTTTGCTTTGTTAGCAAATCATAAGTTGGTGTCTATGTATAAGCACAAGTATATGTATGTATGTATGTATGTACACTCAAAAAAAAAATTTCTCTCGATCAAAGACATAATTTTCCTTATTTTGAACACGCGCCCCAATACAAAATTTTCTTTGTTTTGTGTAAATTTTCTCAAAAATGTGGAAAAAACATAAAAAAACATTCAAACAAATTCGTTGCCATGGGGATTTGTATGGGAATTTAATTTCTCAAAATTAAAGAAATCAAGTCTTCAAAACAAGGAAAGTTGGGAATGAAATGGCGCTTAAAGAAGTTTTCATTATTTTAATGTATGAATTTTTTCAAAACAAGTATATGAAACCATGGTAACGCATGTAACAACAATATTTTATAAACCTTTTAAGATGTTTTAAGGAAAATTTACTCAAAACAAAGAAAGTAGTGTTCAAAATAGGTAAACAATTTCTTTGACCCCTCCATATATTTTTTTTCTCTCAGTGTATGCATTAAAAATGCTAATGTGCCTTTCAAATACAAAGATTGTTTTGGGGTGGTGTACAGCTATTCAAGATTGATAGGTATGACTGCATTATAAGTATTTTATGGCATAATGGGTTTTTAAGTATTTATTTTATTTTATTTTATTTTATTTTTTGGAACTAATATCAATGAAATGGCTTTTTTAAACTGTGGAAAAATTGAAAATTTCTTTAAATGTAGATAATCAAAATAGCTAAATATTATAGCTTCCACAGGGCATGACATTCGCACAAGAAATGTTTTACAATTTGGAGCTTTCTCTTCGGCTCTACAGCTTCAACGGAAGTCACTATGAAGAACGACGTAGAATGACTAGTAATAAGGCCAAGGCTACAATTGTCCGGTAGATTTGAAGAGAATTCCAGCCTCGTATGATAACAAAAGCAGATTCTTTTGTAAATCCGAGAAGTTTGTCGGGTGTTATAGAATGTGCATCTGTTGCTCTCAATACATTTGACCGCAAAATGCGCAATCTTAGTCTACGGAAAGCCGGACAGGTGCAGTGAAAATGGTCTGCGCTGTCGTCGTCCTTTTCCAGACAGGATAGGCATACTGTGCTCTCAATTATACCTATGGCCAAGTTCTCTATCAGCCCCACAAGGGCCCGAAACTGCCTCCTTCTCTGCTTGAGGAGGAAGTTTGCTACCTCTTTGTTAGGTTTTTTTTTCAGAAAACACTTTGTAATTTTACAGGAATCTGCAGAGTTCCAGCTTCTTCCGCGAGTTTCGCTCATTGAGTCCTTTATGTACTTCACAATGTCCGCTCTCTTTGGCCCTATGATTGGTTGCGGTCTAGTTGGCTGTTCCGCCGATCCACGGTGTCCACGCCACCTCTCACCAACCATCCATTCTGCTACTTGTAGTATGGCATAAATCTCCGATTGAAGAACCGGCACCTTTGTTCCCAAAAGCATAATGGCACCTGAAGTCTTTCATATTTTAATACTTTCATTACATTTTAGGGAAGATAACAACTTCCATGACTATGCCCCATGACTCTCGCACGACGTTGGCCATCTTCGCATGAATGACTTTGTCTAGTAAAAAAGCAATGAAGCGAAAGATTCGGGCTTTCATTCCAAACCGCATGTTTTTTTCATATGGTCGTTATTATATTTTTGTTAGGTATTCAGCATGAATGGTAGCAGTATTGTAGTGCTGATTATACAGCTGCCTACCACCCAACTTTGTTATGTACTTCATTCGTATAAATTTTTCTGTTTCGACTTACTCCTCTTAACTACTACTTTAGTCAATCAAAAAATGATCTGTGCTCAATTTGTACGTGCTATTCAACATACTTTAGGAGTAACTGCGGTATATCTAACAAAAGAAAGTATCCTGGCATGAAAAAAAAATCGCATCATCTCACAAATGGCGTTTTGGAATATTTGTATAAACAAATGCAACTCAACTGCATACATACTATAAACAAAAATATTTTATTAAGCTGCCTGCTAAAAGCATAAAATTTAATTTCAATATTAAAAATACATATATACATATTTATATTAAAATGGCCGCTCTATGCATAGTAATTATTTGGTATTTGCATTTTCGAAACCAAACCGATAAGTACTTAGTTGACAAAAACCACATAAACCAACCATCACATGCGAATTATACGCACATATATTTACATATATAACCAATTTTAAACATTTTGTGTATAAAATTCAAATGAATTAAATGTATTAAAATGGAACAAAAGAGACATTAACTTTTAATGCCTGCGAGCGAGTGTATTTATGTATGTATGCTATGTAAAAAAAAAATACGAAAAAAGTGCACATGAGTTCGTAGAAAAAACAAGCAATTATCATAAAATTAATAATAACTGATTATGAACTCTATAATACATAGATATATATACATATGCCTTGAGCAGAGCTGTAAAAGCTGCAATCATTCGTCCCAGCAATCAATTTTATTGCAATGAAAATTTATTGCAGTTTTTTTATTGTAAAAATTGCAATTTGAAATAATTTTTGTTCCATAGATTGCAATAAACATTTATATAAAATTTTTGATTGTAAAATAACTACAATCAGCAATAATTTACCTTCCATTTATTGCAATAAATGTTTATTGAAATTTTTGGGGATCAAGTTCATTGCAATAAAATTTATTGAAATTTTTTGATTGTACAAATTTTCAATACAATAATTTACAAAAATTTCATTGAAATAAACATTTCTCATAAATCATTTTCATTGTAAAAATTACAATAGCACTAATTGTATTGTAATAAATTTTCATCGTAAATCATATTGATTGAAAAATGTTTGATTGCAAGGCTTGCAATAGCAATCATTTTCCTCATAACTTTATACGAATGTATTGGGACTGATGAAAGGCAAGCGCTTGGGTAATTCGAGCAATACCCGGCATTCATATAACACGGTTTGCGCGTAATAACACATTTCCCTGGTACATATGTATGTATGTATGTACATTACGGTGTCCTTAAAATCAGATTAGCGATTTTCTTCGATCTCACCCCCTACATCGTTAACAGCATGATCAAAGATACCATAAATAAATTTTGGTCCCGATCGGAGACGGTAAAGGGGTGTCGCAAAGGGGTAAAAGTTTAGATAACCATATGTGACCCCGGGCGACACCCTTTAACCCTCTCCGATCAGGACCAAAATTTATATTTGGTATTCTTGAGTACAAGACTATCGACTTTGGCCATTAGATAAAAAAAATTAATTAAATTTTTTGGTCTTTATATGGTAGTCTGAACTTTGATCCCTCTGCGACAACCCTTAACCACCTCCGATCGGGACCAAAATTTGAATTTAGTATTTTTGAAAACAGGACAATCGATTTGCGCATTAGATATGCAAAAAACTAAACTTAAATTTTTGAGCCTCGATGGATTTTTCTGGAGTTTGGCACCTGTGCGACACCCCTTAACGGTTTTCGATCGGGACAAAAATATATATGTGGTATCTTAGACTATATTAGCATCGACCTAGGGGGTGAGGTTGAGAAAATATGCTATGCACCCTAATGTGCATATGCACACGGTACTGGTAATATTTGCAGTCGTCAATTTGTATAAAGTCTAGATGATAAGATGATGAGAAAGAGGTTGAGGGTGCGGATGGGTATAAGGATAAAGATATGGATAAAATTGAACATGAGGATGGGGATAAGTATAATACATATATATTTTTTATATATATTTATGTTAAACAACCATACATACATATGTATGACAGTAATGAGATATCCGGGAGTAAATGAAAAAGCAAATGGTACAAAAATAAATATATGAATATCCTTATCCCCATCCACACCCTCATCCTCTTTCTCATCATCTTATCATCCAGACTTTGTATGTACATATTGAAGACTGCAAATATTGCCAGTACAGTGTGCCCGGCAGCATCCAATATGTACATAACTACGTATGTACATATGTATGTACCCAGGACATGGGTTATAACGCGGCTACGCGTGTGATATAAGTGCCGGGTATTACTCGCATTACCCAGGCGCTTGACCTTCATCAGTCCCAATGCATGCGTATAAAGTTATGAGAAAAATGATTGCTATTGCTAGCCTTGCAATCAAACATTTTTCAATCAAATTTGATTTACGATGAAAATTTATTACAATACAATTATTGCTATTGTAATTTTTACAATGAAAATGATTTACGTTTGAAGTTCATTGCAATGAAAAATTTTGTAAATTATTGTAATGAAATCATTTACGAGAAAAGTGCATTGCAATGAAATTTTTTAAAATTATTGTAATTGTAATTTTTACAATTACAATGATTTACGGTCAAAGTTGATTGCAATGAAACTTTTGTAAATTATTGCAATTCTAATTTCTGAAATCAAAATGATTGATGGTGAAGGTCGATTGCAATACCATACTTCTAAATTTTTGAAATTTTTATTTTTACAATCAAAAAATTTACTAGCAATATGATTTACAATCAAAGCTGCTGACAATAATATACACTTTTTATGATTGCAATACAATCTGATTGCAGCTTTTTACAGCTTTGGCCTTGAGGCAATAATAATACTTAGCAACAAAAGTGTCAATGTACATACATACATATTTACATATATAATAATAAGCCTTTAGGCGATACGAAAAACAAAAACAAAAAAAAATGATAAGTCCACCTGCATATTAATTTATGATACATACATATATGTGTGGGCGCTTAGTGTGTATTTATGTATGTATGTATACATAAGTAAATGTGAATGTATTTATGTATATAAGTATGTATATATGTACATATGTACATATCGTCGTACCATACGAAAACTAACATCAGATTTTTTGTGGCTGACGAAAAGTAAAAAGTTCAAGTTTTGGCCGACGAAAAGTAATAAAATCGAGTTTTGGCTGACGAAAAGTAATAAAATCAACTTTTGGCTGACGAAAACTATAAATTTTGTATAAACAACAACAATTTTAATGTAAAAACAGTATATAATTACTGATACTTTTCGTCAGCCAAAAGTCGATTTTATTACTTTTCGTCAGCCAAAACTCGATTTTATTACTTTTCGTCGGCCAAAAGTCAAATGTTCTACTTTTCGTACAGAATTTTTTTATTGATAGCTTTCGCCAGAAATTTTAAATATGTTAGTTTTCGTATGGTACGACGATATGTGATTATTGAAAATCATCTGCTGTGCAAATGCAATTAAAAACAGATTTGCAAATGAAATAATTATTGCAGAGGAGTTGAAGAGAAAAACGGTAGACATTGAAACTTAATATTAATTGATCGTTTACGCATTTTAGTTTGACAATGTGGTATGTGTTTAATAACAATATTGCTGTCTTTTTTCTCCTTCCTGAGCTCAGTCTCGGCTATTGCTAGAAATGCCTTAGGCGCTCTTGATTTATGTGGGTGAGTTTATGTCGCAGCAAAGGTGGATTTGATATTGTAGCATTTTCGGTTCAAATAAATCGTTTTTCAAGTCAAGTGAAACCTTCCGAAATGGATCCATAACTTCCACCAAAAAAAAAACCAAAAAAAAAATTTTCAAACTGGCAAATAGCTCATATAAAATTCACTTTTTCAACTTAATTGAAACCTTTTTCAATTGATATTAAACCTTTCCTAATTGAAATTAAACCTGTCTCAATTGAAATTAAACCTTTTTCAATTAAAATGAAATTGAGAAAGGTTTATTTTCAATTGAAAAAGGATTCAATTCAATTAAAAGGTTTCACTTGATTATAAAAAGGTTTCATTTGAGCTGAAAATGCTATATGGGTATTTCCGCAGAGAGGTCCACCGCTAGCGAAATGTAAAATGCATCCAAAGTTTTTAGCTTTTATTAAATAAGAGGAGATATGGAATTATCATTATCTTATTTTAAACAAATTAAGATTTCTAGCATTTTTCTACGAATAATGTTATTTTGATCTAATTTTTATTTTGCCGCGCTTTAAAACTTGTTTTGAAACCTTGTTGCTGTTGTAAGTAGTACATACCACATTTATTTGGGTGCACGGGGCGTATGAGTGACATTAAACACGCTGTTATGTATGTGTTCTCAGCTGTAAACAAAAAAGTCATGCACAATTCATGTACATATAAGCATTAGGGATTCCAATTTTTCCCATTTTTGCGATCCCGGGATTTTCGGTATTTTTTTTATAATCCCGGGATCCCGGGATTGGTCCCGGGATTTTGCCATTAATTATTTTCCGACATTTTGGGTTGAAAAAAGTGAATATATTTTTCGTGGAACGCTACAACTTTAAAATGCAAAGAAAGTAATTGATTTTTATTGCTATTTTTTATTTAAAACAAAAATTATTTAATTAAAAAAAAAAAAATAAATTCATGCGTATTATTTAAAATACTTAAGAGTTACTTTAAAAAATACAAACAACAAAGAAAATGGCATACATTTGGTGTAAGAAATATTTGCTTTACAGTTGGTACTTTTAAGATATTGACAAGAAGGCTTGCGATCATTTGATAATAATGTGTGACAAAATAAAAAAATTGAAAGTACTTTTTCGAGGTTCACATATGTTAAACGAGTAGGCCTTACCAAAACATCCGAAGACTGCATATTTAGAATTTCAATACACCCTCAAAATCTGGAGTTACGGGCCAAAAACCCCTCTTTCATAGGGTAAGTCAGTCTGTTTCGTCTATCAACATGATTTTTAAATATTATCGAAATTAATTTTTTTCCATAATTTTTTCATATTTCTCGAATAATTTGTTTACCAGTGTATATATATAATTACATATTTCGAAACAATCTCCTGTTAATACTGTTTTCAACGAGATAAAAACTATTATTAAAGATGAAAAAATTGAATCTTTGACATTGTAGTGTGAAACTCTCAAGTCTAATTAAAATATTACCTGGTCTTTGGTAATTTTATTTCTTGATTATTGTTTGCTTTTTCTTCCAATATTTACTTTTCATGGGAGAAAATTCCGAAAACTGTTGAGAATAAAATGGCCCAAAATCAGGAAATCGAAGTTATCAAAATAATTTTACCACAAGAATTAAAAATTTTAAAAGTACCTAACGTACGTTTCCTTACTTCACAACAAAAAAATTTAATTAAAAAAAAATCAAAAAATATTAATTCTTACTTTCACTAATGGACATTTTTAATTTTGGCAAAAATGTTGCACTTATTATGAATTTTCTTCGGGCTTTCAAATTTTTTTGCTCTATTCCAAAATTTTTTCTGGCCTTTTTGTTCTATTGACAAAATGTAAAACTAGCCTGATTACGGGGAAAACATTTCTGCTCTTCTGCGTTGCATTACTTTTGTTATGCATCATATGAAAAATGCAACATTTTCACAGGGCACAGGGCACATGTTGATAATTCTGCCATGTAATAATTCAAAATTTTCGTTCAGAATAGGAAACGCTATTAGTATACAGATCTGAGATCAATAAAAATTATATAAAATACTTTTTTTTGCTATAATAGGGGAATATTCTGTCTTTATTTTATCCCGAAAATCCCGGGATCAAAAATCTAGCAATCCCGGGATTTTCGGGGTGTCAAAAAGGGCGGGATCCCGGGATCCCGGGTTTGGAATCCCTAATAAGCATGTATTGAATACATTTAGCGCCGCACGTGATGACACATTATCAACTCTCATGAACAACTTCCTGCCGACCTGACCCGCCTGCCTGTCTGCGCATGCCTGGCTGCCCTTCATGTGATTGTTTATAAGTCAATTAATCTGCTAATGGATTGTAATTAGCAAGTAGTAAGTAACGTAAGCAAGCAAAAAAAAAACATGCACAGAATTCAACATTGCATTAATTCCATTGCACACACATACGCGCATGCATACATACATATAAAATGCATAAAAGCAGCATGCACAAACATGTGCGAGAGCATTGGAAAACAGAAAACAAGCCGGAACATGAATTTTAAACGTAATCATGCACATCAGCGCTGACCAGCCAAACCAAATGCAAACGAAATAAGCCAAAATTTAATAGAGTGAATGCGGAGAGGCAGTTGGAGAGGGAGGGAGAGTGAGCGAGTAGTAGTAAGAGCCAAAGCAAAAGGGGAGCATGTGACGAACAAATTGAACGCTGCAAATTCCATGCCACACATACACACACACGCGCACACACGCACTAAATTATTGTTGAATTGTGTTTGACCTCAATTGGTGCAGCAGCTGCCTGCGTGCCATGAGAAGAAGTGCATGTGCTACTACACACTATGCACATATATTTGTATGCTTGTTTGCTAATATGTACATATGTATGTATGTATGTCTGCTTGCTATGACGCGTGCCGCAAGTTTTTTGTTGTGGTTACGTCAATGGCTTGCACTCATATATATAATACTTCTATATTGCTAGTATTCACTTGTTTTGTTCGTCAAACATCACAGTAACGATATACTGTTAGAAAGGGAAGCAAGATTCCATGGGCGCCGTTAAACTTTTGTTTCCAAAAACAAGGGGAACCACAGAAAAATTTTGATACTATGAAATAGGTATTTTATTTAACAAAGATAAGTCCGAATTTTATTAATTTGTACATATGTATGTACATATATATGTGTGTACATACCCAAGAAACATTTTAGTTGGAAATTGATTTGAGGTCGAATGGATATTCAACTCGTTTCCCAATTTCAAATTAGATTCAAATGAAAAAATATTACTTACTAATAATTTTACTTGTGCATATTGGGTATACATACATGAATAAAATGAAATAAAAATGAAATTCCAAAGAGCGTTCATTGGACGTTCACGAGCATGTAGGTATGCATGTTATTTGGTTGTGAAATACGTTGAAATAATAAATACATTATTTTGTTTTCGAAAGATTGGCATTTCATTGTTTAATCTACTGCTTTGTGTTTTTATAACGATCATGAAAATTTTATATGAAGGGAATAACGACCCCTTTTAAACCCCCTTCTGTTTTTTTTTTTTGTAATGCTACTACAATTTTACAAATGTGTATGTGACATATATTCACATACACGACTTTTGCTTGTGTTGACGCATGCGCACAAATTACATATGCAGTCAGAACCGAGTTCATGAATAGCGTAACTGAAACACATTGATTAGATAGATTGTTAGCAATATAGAAGTATTACATATATGCTTGCACTGTTAACGCGTGCAGGCATATATATTTGTGTGTAGGTATGTATGCATTTAATTCGATTTGTTGAACTTGGCTGGCCAGACGTGTCAGTGTTCAAATTTTAAGTTGCATTTAGTATATGCGCTTTTTAATTTGATTGCACTGGCATTTGCATGCAAACGTGCTCGTCCATGCATGCATATACATACATACATACCAAATCATTCCGGCCTTAATATACATACATACATATGCGTACATGTTCATACCTACCTGCATACATACGTACATACATATGTATGTATATAATTTTTATTTTCACATTTCCACATGCAATAAATAACAAGTTTAACAAGCTGCTGGCATGTGCGTTTTTCGCGCACACTTGCCTATGTATGTATGTATGCCTGTATGAACATGTTTTATTTTGTTTTGCTTTAATATGTATGATTTGTGGTTGTTTTGCAAGTGCTAAGCACTTTATTTTCGACGGTCACAACACGACACAACTTAACAGCCAAACATAGTGCATAATCATGCGTACATACAAGCCTAAATTTGTATTTAATTTGTATATACATATGTAATACATATGTATGTATGGATGTTTGCTTTTGACTTTTGCGTAGGCCTTTGCTTTTGATAAGTATGGTGCGTTGTGTGCCACTGCTTTGTTTAATTACCTACATGGCGTATGAGTGACATTAATTGAGTTTCATAGGCGTATAATACTTAAACCTACGCTTGTATGTATGAATGTATGTATGTAAGTACAGTGCACTCGCAAAAACTCGAACTAATGAAAACCAACCCCGTCCGAGTTATCGAAATGTTCGAGTTTTCGAACGTTATGTATTTTTAATATATTTGGTTGTATGTATGTATTCGTTTTAACAGTTTTCATACCCTGTCCATTTTTATGGCATAGTTAATCAAAAAGATTCTCTGGTTTCATGTTTTGTAGCTCATTGCCAGTTTATTTAATAAAAAATGTTAGCAAATATGAATGTTGCTTACAAATTATTAGAAAAAAGGAGTGATCTTGGTTTGATGTTTCTTATTTTCTAGCGCATTTAATACAGCCTTTTCGCGCAGTGATTGTAGCACATTAACTTTTCTTGGGCTAATTTTTTCAGCAGTTTCCCATGCTATAGCTTTGTTGAAAATTGTTACGGCTTCGAGTGAACTTATACGTTCTTGTTCATTTCCACCTGAGATTGAAATCAATCCTATGCCATGCCGTTTTTTTTTAATTTTGTAGCCATCCATCGCTATATTTGGCATGTAACTCCTTAGCTTTCAAAATTAATCCATTTATAGGATAACTAGCTGACCCGGCAGACGTTGTTCTGCTAAAATTTATTCCCATGAAGCCTAAAGAAAAGTCTTTGATTACCGTATTGCTAACCATTATCTTAGAGTCCATCTTAATGACTACATAATGATAACAAAAAATTGTCTATTCTCTGAATAAAAGTTATAGTTATATTCGCCGCGACAAACCTACTTCCCCCGATCCCTATCTCTATCTCAATCCCTATCTCTATTTCGGTCTCAATCTTAATCTCAATCTCAATCTTTATCCCTATCACCATCCCTATCCCTATCCCTATCCTTATCCTTATCCCTATCCCTATCTCTATCTCTATCCCTACCCTTTCCCTATCCCTATCTCTATCTCTATCTCTATCTCTATCTCTATCTCTATCTCTATCTCTATCTCTATCTCTATCTCTATCTCTATCTCTATCTCTATCTCTATCTCTATCTCTATCTCTATCTCTATCTCTATCTCTATCTCTATCTCTATCTCTATCTCTATCTCTATCTCTATCTCTATCTCTATCTCTATCTCTATCTCTATCTCTATCTCTATCTCTATCTCTATCTCTATCTCTATCTCTATTTCTATCTCTATCTCTATCTCTATCTCTATCTCTATCTCTATCTCTATCTCTATCTCTATCTCTATCTCTATCCCTATCCCTATCCCTATCCCTATCCCTATCCCTATCCCTATCCCTATCCCTATCCCTATCCCTATCCCTATCCCTATCCCTATCCCTATCCCTATCCCTATCCCTATCCCCATCCCTATCCATATCCCTATCCCTATCCCTATCCCTATCCCTATCCCTATCCCTATCCCTATCCCTATCCCTATCCCTATCCCTATCCCTATCCCTATCCCTACCCCTATCCCCATCCCTATCCCCATCCCTATCCTTATCCTTATCCCTATATCTATCCCTATCCCTACCCCTATCCCTATAGCTACCTACCTTTACCTTACTGGGACCGTCGATCACCATCCGGGCCCACTACTTTAGCCATCTCTGGGAAACAGCCTTAGAAATCACAATGACAATAGCTGTATGTGGAAGCCTGCTCAACGCTTTTCATTTGCTACCAATATTGCCCAGAAACTTTCCAGGGTCACTCGGTCCCACGTTTTAACCCATATCTGGGAATCCGGCCTAGGTATCGCAATGAAAATAACTTTATGTTGAAGGCCTGTTCAACACCTTTCATTTGATACCAATATTGGTCGAAGACTTGCTGGATCGATCTGGGTCTTCATTTAGGCCTGTATTCCGAGAAGCTTCCTTTTTTTCGAAATTTTATATACTATGTGCACTAACACCACATGAATCTACTGTGAATATTTCATAAAGAATGGATGGTTACTTTGGGAGTTTATAAAGGACACACATCCACAGATGCACACATACACACATACACACCGATTTTTCCAATTTTCGGACTTTTCCGGAGAGATTTTCCAAAATTTTCTTCCGTACGAACCATCTCCTCGAGAATACGAACAACTGACAAAAAATTTTACAGAAATCGACCCAGCCGTTCTCATCTGATGAGGTTAGTAACATTTTTTACACCATTTTTATATATATAGATTCTTGCTGCGTTGTAATTAAAACCACTTGTAAAGCTTTTATTCCCATTTTTGGAAATTCTGAAGCGCGAAGCGTTTTACGTTTCCAGGGCCCGATAGCGTGTTATTAACGCATTCCAAAATTTTGTTTTCATTTTTCACAATTCCACAAATTAAGGACTTGGCAGTGTTATATTTTTTGGATAGAGCTGTGATACTAACGTCATTCTTGGCCTCGTTAATTATTTCAGCATTTTTTGCTAAACTCAAAACATTTAGTTTTCGTCCTATTATAAAACGCAAATAAATTTGATCTTAACCGCGAAAAATCCCGTGTATCACTGACAAATATCAATCAATTTAAAAGAAAAGTTCCGTAATTAACAAGAAACCTAGCCAGTGCGGCGCCTTAGAATGAAACAAAAGATGCATATAACGACAAAAATTTGAATATCGGTCGTTACAGCACATGCGAAACGACAGTTTCTCACATGTTTTTCCATGAAAAAAAAAGAAAATAATTGTTCGAGTTTTAGAGTAGTTGCATTTTCTTCGAGTTTTAAAGTAGTCAATGGAGAAAAAAAAATGTTCAAGTTTCCGAATGTTCGAGTTATCGTGTGTTCGAGTTTTCGCGAGTGCACTGTACTACATACATAGGTGTACATTTAATTGTCGCAAACAGCTTCACATTGGTGCATTTAGCTAACATTATAACAATTTAGCAATTGAAATGTTTGGCACCTACATACATACAAACATTGTATGTACAGTAGAATCGCACAAAAGTTAACTCGCGAGAAAGTTAAACCTTCGGTTAAGTTAACCAAATTTGAGCGTCCACGTACGGCTCTAAAAAGTTAACTCTTGGTTAACTTTTCTGAGTTTAACGATTTTTTTTTTTTCAAATCCAAGCTTATTCCCCTTGTTTCTATGTATTCCCGGAATTTGCGTGCATTCCCCGAATTTCTGTGTAAAAAATTATTGTCGGTGTCGCGAGGTACAAACGTAGTTAGTCGTTTGAACTATTGAGTGGTGTAAACATAGTTTGTGTGTTAAAAATGGCAACAAAGCGGAATAAACCATCGCAAATTAGATTGAATTTACATCAAAAAGCTGATATTTTAAGAAAACTTGATGAAGGTATTCACGGAAACCGCTTGGCATTAGATTATAGTGTATCTAAAGTAGCCATCTCAAAAATAAAGAAAAAACGATATGAAATTTTGGAGGCAGTGGTAAGCACACAGGAATTGGCAACCAAGAAAACTTTGCAAAAGTCGGAATATCCCGTTCTGGAGGCAAGGTTGTATAAATGGTTTTTGAACCAAAGGCAACGCAATTGTGCAATTAGTGGTCCAATTTTAAAATCAAGAGCTAAGCTTGAATTTGCCAAAATGTACCCTAGAAAAAATTTTTATGCAAGTGATGGATGACTATCAAATTTTATGTATGTAAATTAAATATAATTTACTGCTTTATAATGATTAAAACTGAGATATTCAAATAAATTTGATATATTTATTATTTGATATTTTATATCCCAAAAATTAAAATTAAATTTAAAAACCACCTGGAAAAGTTAATATTTCGGAAAAGTTAAATGCCCTTGGAACCATTTGGTTAACTTTTGTGCGATTCTACTGTACATAATATCGTCGTTTAAACTTCATAACCGCCTAAGTGAGACTTTCATAATCGCCTAACCTATGTACCTCACATTTGTGCCAAAAATTAAACTTGAATTCCTCAGTCCCAACACTACGACTTCAGAGCTTAAAAGCACATTAGAAGGAAATATAGAGCTTACCGCGCTTTCTAAACATCAAATTTATGATATGGATCGTTAGAGCTGGGTACCAGGAGTTAAAGTTTGGCAAATCTCGATTTTAGCATATGTAGGCGGTTACGAAGTTTATTCGACGATATATATCTACATATATCCATATGTATACCAGGCCGTCTCGCTTTATATGGATCAAAAAAAGTTCGCTGTACAACAACCACCCCCATCCTCCTCATGTGTTGTCTGTTTGGAAAATATTTCCAGAAATTTTTTTTTGTTTGACGCCGCTAGATGGCACTAAAGTAAAGTTTCTTTCCTACATAGTATCTTCTGTATTTATCGTCTGATCTCTAAGATTGGTACACCAGTGTCTTTGGCTTGAGAGGAGGGTTTCTAATTAACCCCATGTGCGTCCTTGTAGTCACAACCAACCTACACTTAGTGTGTACCACCTTAATGCAACTTTTTGTATGCCTGCATATTAAAATTGGTCAAAAATCAATCATCTTTAGCAAAAAAAGTATTTCCATCGCTTCAGTGGAACTGGAAATAAAACACATTAAACATTCGAGGAGAATACATATATTTTTTGCTCTCCGTGGTCTCTTAGGTTCATTTTATAAAGATTATTTCTGAGGGACCCCTACTGAATATGGCAAATAATTTTCTGGGACATTTTAGCCCAAAAAATTGTTTTTTTTTCTGGAAATGTTATCCAAAAAGACATCATATGGCGGGTACGTACGGTGAACTTTTTTTGCGATACAATCTTGCTAAAATTCGATGTGCATATTAGCCTGGATATTTTATTTCGATTTTTGCCCAATTTTTATTTTCAAAAATTCGGCTTGGTCCATAATAAAAATAGGTAAAAAAAACTTTTTAAGTTAAACGGTTTTATGTTATACATACATTGCAATGTTTAAGATAAATGTACTAAAAACCAAAAAATAATAAAATAGATACAGTCGTGGGAATTATAAACATTTGCATAGACTAGACTAAAATAAAACCGTGGGGCACGTCAATTGTCTACAATCGTTGATTAAAATGTTTGTTTTGTAATGTTACACTATAATTAGGCAGTTGTTCAACCGACAACGATGGACGTGTGATAAGTAGGGCTAGAATGTGGAAAAAAAGCTAGCAAGCTCGATTATAAGCGAGTTTTAGGGTTTCATAGTGGTGAGCGAGTAGTACTTTTATCATATGTTTTGTCGATTAAAGACAAACTACGAGCAGTGAAACGATTCCTCGTGTAAATGTCCAACGATAAACTAGTTGAAACATCTCTTTTATTAACATGGAGTGTATAACTATTGGAATTTCCATGAGCAAGAAAATAGTAAGTATTTTCCTCACCGTCTGCGGGCCAACTGCCTAACGACGAATTAAACGATTCTTCTATCGCACATTAAGTCGATAATTTGTAGACAATTGACGTGCCCCCCGGTTTTATTTTAGTCTAGTCTATGCAAATGTTTATAATTCCCACGACTGTATCTATTTTATTATTTTTTGGTTTTTAGTACATTTATCTTAAACATTGCAATGTATGTATAACATAAAACCGTTTAACTTAAAAAGTTTTTTTTACCTATTTTTATTTTCTAGTTTTTAGTTTTTATTTCGCATTCTGTTTAATTCATTTAGTGCTTCATTATTGCAAGGTTTCTTGCCCGTTAGTTTATTGCAGTCCAACGCCTCTATAGCGACCCACGCGCCACCTATCGGAAGTTTTTTTTAGGAAAATATTTCCTTTCAAGGTAGTAATACATGTTCCGAATTTCAGCCAAATCGGACCATAAATGCGATTTTTGTAAATATAGCGACCCACGCGCCACCTAGCGGAATTTTTTTTTTAAGAAAATATTTCTTTTCAAGGTAGTAATACATGTTCCGAATTTCAGCCAAATCGGACCATAAATGCGATTTTTGTAAATATAGCGACCCACGCGCCACCTAGCGGAATTTTTTTTTTTAAGAAAATATTTCTTTTCAAGGTAGTAATACATGTTCCGAATTTCAGCCAAATCGGACCATAAATGCGATTTTTGTAAATATAGCGACCCACGCGCCACCTAGCGGAATTTTTTTTTTAAGAAAATATTTCTTTTCAAGGTAGTAATACATGTTCCGAATTTCAGCCAAATCGGACCATAAATGCGATTTTTGTAAATATAGCGACCCACGCGCCACCTAGCGGAATTTTTTTTTTAAGAAAATATTTCTTTTCAAGGTAGTAATACATGTTCCGAATTTCAGCCAAATCGGACCATAAATGCGATTTTTGTAAATATAGCGACCCACGCGCCACCTAGCGGAATTTTTTTTTCATAATATTGCATTGTCATCGGGGTTATACATGCGTGCAAAATTTCAGATTAATCGGTTGACAGGAAGAGGGTGAAATTTGAATTACTAAATTTGACCCAAGAATAAAGAATAAAACAAACGGGGTGAGCTAAATAAAACCGTTTAAAAACCAAATTCCCGAACATCAAAATTAATTTTAGGCAAATGTCGTGGAGTATTTTTCTACTCAGAAAAATTAGAGGAATCCGAATTTCGATGGCGCGATATCGACTAATTTCCCTCCATACAAATCGTCCCACGCTAATGTTTATATAAATATAATACTCTATTTTTATTTAAATTCTCACAATTCTTAATTTCTACGAAATATTAATTTAAACTTACTAAACGCTTTCTAAGTAGTATCTACGCATTTTTATAGGTTATGTTGGTTGCTTTTGGTATTTAGTTACACATACAACTTGCCGAAGTTTTGTAGCTGCTAACTGCATCCCCAAGGTAAAAGCATGCCTTTTTTCAACTGCAAAAAAATAAAAAAATAAAAATTATAAACCTCAATAGGCTTTTTTTCACACCTTCAAGGAAGTCACATTTTCAACAACAACAATAAAAAACCAAGCTTGCAATTCATTGACTCAAAAGAGTTGAAGCCACGTGCCCACAAACAGAGGTAACCACTTGAGCACTTAAAGCTTAAATGGTGTACCGCTAGGAGTTCCACAAAACGCCAATGCAAAACCTCAAAAGCTTTTAACTTGAAAAGTGTTAAAGTTGTTTGGAAAGACGGCGAGTGGCCGCATGAAACGATTGCAAGTGGGCAAGTGTATGAATAGATGAGTTGACGTGTAAAAGAGTGGGCGGCGAGTTGTGAAGAGGACAAGTGAACGAGTAGACAGATTGTGGGCGAGTAGACCGATTGTGTGCGGGTGGGCGAGTGTGGTCAGCAACACTCAAAAGAAAAATATAAAGCGGCAGAAAAACGAAGAAGAAAAAGTCATGGCCAGTGGTCGACAGCAACAACAAAAATAACAAAAAAATACTGTATAAAATAAAAAAGCGCACACAAATTGAATAAAACGAAATTGGTAATCCCAGCGTTCGATTGAATTCAAGTTATGAGCGCAATTCACAAGAAAAAAAAAACACGCACTCAAACATCAAAGGAATGAAAGTAAATTAAAGCGTGACGGTGTGCAAATCTCCAACGGCCACTGGAGTGCTCGATACACTATACATTTGCACATGAATCTATAATATAAAACATACATGGCCAGCCAATAGCTCCAGTGACTCCGTTTGTCTCCCAACAACATCGCTGTGGCTCCGAGTGGCTCCCAACAACAAGCAAATCAATTTCGACATATTAACGCACATTTCTTTTTTTCACAGAAATCGTCATCGCGGCGAGCACTCAAACCTAACGGTCCAGCATCGACCGACATTCATTGCGTAGATACAGCTTCGACATTCATTGTGTATTTACGCCTTCATACATACATACATACATATGTACATATGTATGTATGTATGTGCTACCTCGTTTATGTTGTTTAGCAAAATATTTGAATGCCTGGCTGCAGCATATCTACTGAAGTATGTATGCATGTACATATGTACATACATACATAAGTACATGTTGTTGCAATAAACCGTTATTTGGCAAAATAATATTTTTATAATTCCGAGAAGAAGGTTGTTGCAATTTTTATTGATGTTGTTGTCGTGTGACTCCCTTACGCTTAAATCCTGGCCACCTTTGATATAAAATGTATTTATGTAACATTGAGCTGTAGTCGTACAAAGTGCGTGGCACAATCATGAACATAAAGCGTATATAAATTACATAAAATTAAATATGAATGAAAATCGCAAAAAAGAAAACCTTAAGTGGTAGCTGATGGGCTGGTATTTATGTATGCACATATGTATATATATATTCACATACATCCCTGCAGTAAAAATCCGCAATGAATCCTTAATGAATCACTGATACAATTCACCTATGACGAGGAGGCATCAGTGAATACTTTCATATAAAGACTGCTGAATTTTTCATATAAATGGTTTGCTTTCCTCAGAAAAAAAAACAAAAACAAATAAAAATAAAAATATACTGAGTTATGACGACAGTGATGAATATTCAACAAAGAATCATCACTGATCCTTCAGCAGTGAAACAAATTTACTGCAGGGCATATATATACCAAAATAAATACATACATACATACATGCAGACATAAATAAATGGTAGCTTATTAAAGTAATTGTTTAGTTATTGAGCAGCATATGATTGAAGTATATGCTAGTCAGAAGTAAATTGTAATATAATTTGGGGTATTTATTAATATATGTGTGTATTTATGTATTTACAGCAATTGTTCTCTGGTAAAAAAAGAAAAAAAAAAACACATGTAAATCCGGGCCGAATATCGCATAGAAAATGAAATTTTGTATGGTCTGATTTTCTTCAAGCACATATGTATATATGTATTTAAGAATACATATATGTACATATGTATGTATATTAGTTATTGTATTGGACACTCAAATATAAATGCTATTCATATTTGTAATTGAATTCGACTATAAATGCAGGTATTAATGTGCATATGCATATGTTATTACTTCATTAATTTATTGAAATGAAATATCAAGAGTATGTTCAGAAATGCCAAATTAGTTGACGCAATTTAGCTTTCAATTATATAATAAAAAATAATAATTAAATATCTGCATTTGGTGTTCATACTCAACTAAATGAATACACAATTAAATACTATAACATTGGCAAAAGCACTTTATGTGTGTGCCAAAGTAGAAGCGGAAAAGTACTACCAAAATAATCCCCGTCGCGAAGGAGTGCGCTGAAAATGGGGTAAAGCAGGATTCCATGAAGATTTTGGATGAGGATTTTTTGTACTCTGAATGTTTTAAAAATTTTCAGTGACGAATGTTTTCATAAATTTTTCTAGGGCTATTTGGCTTATGAGTAACATGCGTAGACATTAAGCGTTACTCATACACCATGACAACCGCTAAATACTGCCCAGTAGCAAAACAGCATGTTTATGTAGATATACTGTAATTTCACTTATTCAGAACGTACTTAGTTCTATTAGCAGCACGTATCGTGTCGGTTAAGCATTATTAAATCAAAATGGTAAATTTCACACAATTATATTAATTTATAAAAATTCCCAGAAATGGAAATTTTTCTGAAATCAACTAAAATTCTTTGCCTTAACGTCTAAACAAGGCATAGTGGTGAAATTGAAAAAAAAAATCTATTTAAATTAAAATTTCCCAAAAGGAATTTTTTTTAGAAATAAATAAAATCTTTTAACTTAAACTTTATTGAGCAAAAAATTGTAAATTGTACACAAACATACTAATTTCCAAAATTTCCTAAAAAGGGAATTTTTTTTACATCAACTAAAATTTCATGACTAAACGTCTAAACGAGTCATAGTGGCGAAATTGGAAAAAATAGCTTAAATAAAAATTTCCCGGAATTTTTAAAATTAGATAAAATCGTTTTTCATAAAATTTATTGAGCCAAAATGGTAAATTTTACACAATTTTACTATTTACGAAAATTTCCCTAAAAGGGAATTTTTCTTAAATCAACTAAAATGTTATGAATAAACGTTTAAACGAGTCATAGTGACGATATTGAAAAAAAAGCTTAAATAAAAATTTCCCGGAATATTAAAATTAGATAAAATCGTTTATCTTAAAATTTATTGAGCCAAAATGATAAAATTCACGCAATTATACTAATTTTAGAAATTTTCCAAAAAGGGTTTTTTTTAAGAGTAAAATTATTAATCTGAAATTTCAGTGAGCCATACTGAATAAGTTAATTCAATTTTACTAATTACGAAAATTTCCCACTGAGTCTAAACTGTAAATTTTACACAATTATACTAATTTCCAAAATTTCCCAAAAAGGAATTTTTTTTAAAAAGGAGTAAAATGGTTAACCTGAGACTTCAGTGAGTTCTACTGAATAATTTAACGCAATTTTACTAATTACGAAAATTTCCCAAAAAGGGAAATTTTTCTAAAAAAAAAATTGTTTGCATAAACGTCTACACGAGTGACAGTGGTGAAAGTGAAAAAATATTATCTTAAAATAATATTGCGATTTTGATCGTGCAAAACTGCATTTACTTAGTATTGGTCGAAAATATTTGTATATCAAACAAAGCTTTCGCTTGTCAATATAATTAACTAGGATTTTCCTCGAATTTTCGCAGTACAGTACCAGTACATATTTTAATCTCATCTAAAACAATAAGTAGATAATTATGTATATTTTATTGTGCATGTCAATGAAAAGATTATAAATTTCAATTACAAATTAAAGGTCTTCATCTAAGGAGGTAAACTGCTGGTAAATGGGGTAAAGTGATAAAAAAATAGGTCCGTTTATTATTAGCTAGTTATGAATAGTTAGCCAAGTTTCGGCTGGCAAATCGTTTCTTGAGTCAAAAAATAGCAGAAGAGAGCCATTGACAGCTCCAAATTTCAGCTTGTAAAATTTTCCCTAGCTGAAATTATTTGCTGCCAAGGTAAGAAACAGCTGTTGAAAATATAAACAAACGAATACTTTTGATTTTATTACTTTTGAAATTTTCTGAATTTTTGAAATAGAAATGAAGAAACTTAAATGTTTTTTTTACAAAAAATAACCATTAACAGTCAAAAATAGCATTCAAATTACTAATCGCTAATTTTTACTATTATTCCGTTTCTTGATTTTCTGTTCGTTTCGCTCTTTATGAGCGCAATTCTTTCCGTTTTGCTCACTTGACAGCTAGCTGCTAGTTTAATAAGAAACAAACCTAATAATTGTGATAAATTATCTGTCAAAATTTGCATGAAAATATATTTAAGCAAAGTTCATCACTTTATAAATTTTGGTGAAATTCAAGTCTGACACATTGTCAGTTTTACTTTTTCTATTTAAAAGAAGAAATTGTGCTTTCCTTCGGCATTTTAGCACGATTTATTAAAATAATTTCTAAAAAATGTTATATGCATTTTTGTATATTTTATTGGGTTTTTTTTTTATTTATTAATCAAGTTGACACTGACAGCTGACAAGAGTTAAAACAACTATTTACCAAGGTGCGTTCATGCAAAAATGCGGATAAACTGATAAACTTTAACAATTTATTACTTTATCACTTTAGATGAAGACCACTATTGTTAAACAGTTTTAATTTATTTTTATCATACAGGTATGTAATTTCAATTCATTCAATGGCTTTGCCATGCACGCAAATGTGCAGGAGTCACTAAAAGTCATTATACATAATGCTTTCTTTCTTTTCAAATCCGCCATTTCAAAACGTTTATACACACATTTGTATTAAAACATTTCCTTCAGCACGAAGTTAAATGCGAAAATACAGGGAGGAGGAGAAGGAGGGGTACGGTGCGGCAAATGCAAACACTAAAAATGCAGGGAGATCAAATCAAATTAAATATATACGTATTGTTACAAATTCCGCATAATTTTTACCAACAAAACGCGAAGCAGAAAAAGAAGCGTAAACTCGTAAAGCCATTATTATTAAAACGCCACGAGAGAATGCAAATGTGAAAACCAAACAAAAAGGAAAAAAAAATAAAACGAAAATAAAGCGAAACTAATAAAAGGAAATTCAAATAAAATAAAATAAAATAAAATAAAATAAAATAAGAAAGACGATAAGCGCGCGGTTAAATGCAAATGCAAATGCAAAAAAGGTAAATGAGAAAATAAATTTTAGTGTGTATGAAAAAGAAAACCGCGAGCTTGTGGTTGTTTGGCTTTTTGCAAATGAGCTCGTGCGTGCACATGGGAATTGGAATTTAACGCGCTGAAGTTGATCGGCGTTGAATTGACAGGAAATTAAAATGAAATTACAATTTTGTGGCACTTTTTTCTTGCTTTTTTTTAGCGAGTGCACGTGAATTCACACATTAGACATGGTGTTGTGATTTTGGTGTCAGGAGAGTAGAAAAAGAATTACTTGGAGACAGTTGGACGTGGGAAGTGCTCAGACAAGCTACAGCTTACTGTTTCTTCCTCGACACGCACTTTTATACTCTGATAAAAAAAAATTACAACACAGCTGTGGCAATTGAAAAATTTGAAAAATAAGTCGACTACATTAAAATGGCGCCTAATTGAATCTTTTAAGTGGATGGCTGCTTTATTTGTAAGCCTGATGGTAGGCGTAATCCGCTTATAGGTCTCAATTGCCTGCCAATAACATCACTAATAACATTTTTGATTAACTCACACATATACATGCATATATTTATGTATGTGTGTATATTATCCCAGCAGTATTTATCAGCTGGAAAACAGCACATATTTCCTACTGAATATTCAGTAGAGATGTAGTTCTAATATCTGAACTTTCCCTTTCGTTTTTATATAGAGGTGGCGTCGAAAATCAACTACCTAAAAACTGCCGAACGAGAAGGGAGAGTTTCTGTAGGAAAAAAGGCCTGAATACGCAGGGAGAACTTCCATAGCATGTATTTCAGTACACCTGATGTCTTCACTGCGTGTTCAGTTATTTTTTCAGCAATGAATTTTGAACTTACTTTCAGGCTATTTTTCATAATGAATATTCTATTGAATATGCACCTCCTTACCTCAAATACTGCTGGGATATGTGTTAATTAATACATAAATATTTTTATACTCAGCTGTACTAGTACACAGAGTATTATAGTTTTAATCACATAACGGTGGATTGTAACACAATGAAATAATCGAGATAGATATAGACTTATATATATCAAAATGATCAGGGTGAAAAGAGAAATCGATTGAGCCATGTCCGTCCGTCGTCCGTCCGTCTGTAAACACTCTAACTCGTGCAAAAATTGAGATATTTTGATGAAATTTGAAATGCAAGTTGGTATCGAGACTGGGACGGTTGGTATTGAAAATGGGCGAAATCGGACCATGACCACGCCCACTTTTCCTATATAGAAAAAATCGGAAATTTGGTATCTCAGTCACTAATATAGCTTTAGCGATGAAATTTTACCCACGTGTTGAGCTCAGGCCCCTAGGAAGAAATTTAATGAAATTTTGGACAAGTAAGGAAGCCTAAGTTCGAGTGGAATCGAACATTAGATACTCAGCTGTATGCTTTCATTGTTTGTTTGCGTTTGTTCGATATAGGGTGTATTTTATATGAAACGAGTGCTGCATAAACAGGGCGCAGCCACGCCCATTTTCAAAATTTGTATCAATCATCCAAATAAGCATATAAATATTATTGTTAGTGCAAAATTGCATCCCTCTATGACTTTTAGTTACAAAGACTTCACGTTACAAATTCCAAAAGGGTGTTCCAGAAATATCTTTGTTAAAAAGTAGGCGTGGTCATAAACCGATTTCAATAAATTTTTGCGTGTCTATTAACACAAGTTATAAAAGTGTATAAACTAAGTTTCGTCATAATATCTCAGTTATTTGTCGAGTAATAGGCTCATAGATTTCTTTGTATAAAAAGAGGCGGTGCCACGCCCATTTTATAAAATTTTTTTTTTTTGTGTTTCCAGTCTATTGTAGAACTCATGTCACAAAATTTCAATGAATTATCTTTATATTTCACAGAGATATCGCTAAAAATGATTTTATTAGGTCACTTTATAATACCCATATATAAAAGTGGGCGTGGTCGTCAACCGATTTTGGTAATTTTTCGTCCACACATTTGGCTAAGTAAATATATCACGCGTACCAAATTTCATCGACATATCTTTAACGGTTTCTGAGTTATGGCTTATAAAACTTTCAATATTTGCCCCTTAATAAGTGGGCGTGGCACCGCCCATTTTCCAAAATTTTTATATGTTTTGTTTTACGTCCGTAGGTGGACTCGTGCCACAAAATTTCAGTGATAGATCTTTATATTTGACAGAGATATCGCTTAAAATGTTTTTATTAGGCCCCTTTATAGTTCCCATATATAAAAGTGGGCGTGGCCGTCAACCGATTTTAACTATTTTCCGTTCAAATGTTTGCCTAAGTAAGTAAATCACGCATACCAAATTTCATCGATATATCTTCAATGGTTTCTGAGTTATGACATATAAAACTTTCAATGTTTGACCCTTAATAAGTGGGCGTGGCACCGCCCATTTTCCAAAACTTCATCAAATTTCTTCATAAGGGCCTGAGCTCAATACGTGGGTAAAATTTTAGCACTCTAGCTATATTAGTGGCTGAGATACAAAATTTCCGATTTTTACTATATAGGGGAAGTGGGCGTGGTCATGGTCCGATTTCGCCCATTTTCAATACCAACCGTCCCAGTCTCGATACCAACTTGCATTTCAAATTTCATCAAAATATCTCAATTTTTACGCGAGTTATCGTGCGTACGGACGGACGGACGGACGGACGGACGGACGGACGGACGGACGGACGGACGGACGGACGGACGGACGGACGGACGGACGGACGGACGGACATGGCTCAATCGATTTCTCTTTTCACCCTGATCATTTTGATATACATAAGTCCATATCTATCTCGATTATTTCATTATGTTACAATCCACCGTTATGAAATCAAAATTATAATACTCTGTGTACTAGTACAGCTGAGTATAAAAATGGGCGGTGCCACGCCCACTTATTAAGGGTCAAACATGGAAAGTTTTATATGTCATAACTCAGAAACCATTGAAGATATATCGATCAAATATACTTACCTAGGCAAACGTTTGCACGGAAAATAGTTAAAATCGGTTGACGGCCACGCCCACTTTTATATATGTATATTACAAAGTGACCTAATAAAAACATTTAAGCCATATCTCTGTCAAATATAAAGATATATCATTGAAATTTTGTGGCATGAGTTTAACTATGGACATAAAACAAAAAACACAAAAATTTTGGAAAATGGGCGTGGCACCGCCTCTTTTTAGAAGCAGGAATATACGAGATTTCTGAGCCCATAACTCGACAAATAATTGATATATAAGACGAAATTTGGTGTGTACACTTTTATTACTTGTGGTAATACATGTTTAAAATTTTAGCGAAGTCGGTTGACGACCACGCCCACTTTTATATATGGGAACTATAAAGGGGCCTAATAAAAACATTTTAAGCGATATCTTTGTCAAATATAAAGATAATTCATTGAAATTTTGTGGCATGAGTTCCACAACGGACCGGAAACAAAAAATAGAAAAATTTTGGAAAATGGGCGTGGCACCGCCTCTTTATAGACAAAGGAATATACGAGATTTCTTAGTCTTTAACTCGACAAATAATTGAGATATTATGACGAAACTTAGTTTATATGCTTTTATAACTTGTGTTAATAGACACGCAGAAATTTATTGAAATCGGTTTATGACCACGCCCACTTTTTAACAAAGATATTTCTGGAACACCCTTTAGGAATTTGTAACGTGACATCTTTGCAATTAGAAGTCAGGAATGAAATTTTGCACAAAGAATAATATTCATATGCTTAGTTGGATGACTGATAAAAACTTTGAAAATGGGCGTGGCTACGCCCACTTTATGCAGCACTCGCTTTATATAAACTCCATAAAACGCAAACAATGAAAACATACAGCTGAGTATCTAATGTTCGATTCCACTCGAACTTAGGCTTCCTTACTTGTTTTATATAAATTTTTTCTTCCACGTTACATAGGTACACACTTTAGCCACACTCTGCTCTCTGCTTATCAAATGCCATAAACGCGCTTATCAGCCATGTCTGTGCGCAAATGACCAAATGGAAATTCCTGCATGTCGCCGTTGTTAATAAAATATGGTATTTAATAATATGTATATTTACATGCATAAGCGCCCAACAACATTACCACACATCCTGCTCAACTGTCCGATAAAGACAATATGGACGACGACATTAAACTCATAAATTCACGCATTTAAATTTAATATTTATGCGGAAATTTTTTATTATTATTTTTTTTTTTTTTTTGAGGTCTAATGAAATACTTTAATAGGCGTTGCAAACATATTTTTTTGTGCATAAAATGTTAACGTAATTTTAAGTAAGGTCAATAACGGAAGGAAAACTGTGCTACATATTTTGCATTTTTATATACATAACACATACATACATATCGCCACTTAAACTTCACAACCACCTAATCAACACTTGTGCCAAAAAGCAGATTTAAATTTCTTACGGCCAGCTCTACGACTTCAGAGCTCAAAGAAACATTAGAGGGAAATATAAATCTTCCCAGACTGAAGTTTTGGTATGCCTTCGTTTCAGTGGGAGCAGCGGGTGCATACTCAATCAAAATTGTAAATTATACTAATTTACAAAATTTCCCAAAAGGTAATTTTTCTAAAATCAAGTCAAAATATTAAATTCCACACAATTATACTAATTTACAAAATTTCCTAAACGGGAAATTTTTCTAAAATCAACTAAATTTGTTTGCCTAAAAGTCTGAGCGATTTATAGTAGCGAAATTGAAAAAAATACCTCAAATTAAAATTTCCCAAAAAGGCTATTTTTTAAAAGGACTTTTATCATTTTACTAAATCAAAATTATAACTTTCACGCAATTATACTAAATTACAAAATTTCCTAAAAGGGAAATTTTTCTCAAGTCAGCAAAATTGTTTGCCTAAAGGTCTAAGCGATTTATAGTAGCGAAATTGAAAAAAAATACCTCAAACTAAAATTTCCCAAACAGGGATTTTTCTAAAATTACTTTTATCATAAATTTTGTTATGTCAAAATAGTCAATTCCCCACAGTTATACTAATTTACAAAATTTCCTAAACGGGAAATTTTTCTCAAATCAGCAAAATTTTTTGCCTAAACATCTAAACGAGTCATAGTGGTGAAATTGAAAAAATATTACCTCAAACTCAAAATTTCCCAAGAAGGGAATTTTCTTCTAAATTAGATAAAATCGTTTCTTTTAAACTTAGCTGAGTCAAAATGGTAAATTTCACACAATTATACTAATTTACTAAATTTTCTGTATCTTTCTATGTACCTATTTGTCTGTCTGTCTGTTTGTCATTCCTTTTGGCTATTCACTCAGTTTTTTAGGTATTATCTGTTTGAATGGCGGTACATGGTGGAATAACCAGGTGACGTAAGTAGGCAGCTATTTCATTCTGTTTTCCTCTTTCTCCTGTCATTCGGCTCTTTGAAAAAGAAATTCCAATGTTGTCCCCAGTTGTTCCCAAAAAAGTGTTGTTTTTATGTGTATTTTAGGTGTATGTATTTTGGTAAAAATTTAAAACAATAGTTGTCTTGTAACATTTTTATTTCCTTTCACAATATTACAAAATTTTCGCGCCATCATTTCAAAAATGCCAAAAACAAGCTACGCCCGTTCAGGCCCGTAGCTAGGGGGGGGCCATTGTGGGGCAATGCCCTACCTTAAAATTAGAATGCCCTACCTTAAAAAGGCCAACAAGTGAGATGAATAATTATAATTAAATTTTTTGTCATAGTTTGAGATAAAAAACAAGTAAGGAAGACTAAGTTCGAGTGGAATCGAACATTAGATACTCAGCTGTATGCTTTCATTGTTTGTTTTCGTTTGATGGAAACACGATGTATAGCCACGCCCATTTTCAAAATTTTTATCAGTCATCCAACTAAGCATATGAATATTATTCTTTGTGCAAAATTTAATTCCTTTATGACTTCTAGTTACAAAGATGTCACGTTACAATTCCCAAAGGGTGTTCCAGAAATATCTTTGTTAAAAAGTAGGCGTGGTCATAAACCGATTTCAATAAATTTCTGTATGTCTATTAGTACAAGTTATAAAGGTATAAAAACCAAGTTTCATCATAATATCTCAATTATTTGTCGAGTTATAGGCTAAGAAATATCCTATATTCCTTTGTCGAAAAAGAGGCGGTGCCACGCCCATTTTCCAAAATTTTCCTACTTTTTGTTTCCGGTCTATTGTGGAACTTATGCCACAAAATTTCAATGAATTACCTTTATATTTGACAAAGATATCGCTTAAAATGTTTTTATTAGGCCACTTTATAATACCCATATATAAAAGCGGGCGTGGTCGTCAACCGATTGCGCTAAAATTTTGAGCGTGTATTACTACAAGTAATGAAAGTGTATACACCAAGTTTCGTCATAATATCTCAATTATTTGTCGAGTTATGGGCTCAGAAATCTCGTATATTCCTGCCTCTAAAAAGAGGCGGTGCCACGCCCATTTTTCAAAAATTTTATGTTTTTCGTTTTGTGTCCACGGGTGGACTCCTGCCATAAAATTTCAATGATATATCTTTATATTTGACAGAGATATCGCTTAAAATGTTTTTATTGGGCCACTTTATAATACCCATATATAAAAGTGGGCGTGGTCGTCAACCGATTGTGGCAATTTTTAGTCCCAACATTTGCCTAAGTAAGTATATTACGCACACCAAATTTCATCGATATATCTTCAATGGTTTCTGAGTTATGACTCATAAAACTTTCAATGTTTTCCCCTTAATAAGTGGGCGTGGCACCGCCCATTTTTCAAAATTTTTGTGGTTTCTGTTTTATGTCCATAGTTGGACTCATGCGACAAAATTTCAGTGATATGTCTTTATATTTGACAGAGATATCGCTTAAAATGTTTTTATTAGGTCACTTTATAATATACATATATAAAAGTGGGCGTGGCCGTCAACCGATTTTAACTATTTTCCGTTCAAATGTTTGCCTAAGTAAGTAAATCACGCATACCAAATTTCATCGATATATCTTCAATGGTTTCTGAGTTATGACATATAAAACTTTCAATGTTTGACCCTTAATAAGTGGGCGTGGCACCGCCCATTTTCCAAAATTTCATCAAATTTCTTCATAGGGACCTGAGCTCAACACGTGGGTAAAATTTCATCGCTACAGCTATATTAGAGATTGAGATACCAAATTTCCGATTTTTTCTATATAGGAAAAGTGGGCGTGGTCATGGTCCGATTTCGCCCATTTTCAATACCAACCGTCCCAGTGTCGATACCAACTTGCATTTCAAATTTCATCAAAATATCTCAATTTTTGCGCGAGTTAGAATGTTTACAGACGGACGGACGGACGGACGGACGGACATGGCTCAATCGATTTCTCTTTTCACCCTGATCATTTTGATATATATAAGTCTATATCTATCTCGATTATTTCATTCTGTTACAATCCACCGTTATCTGATTAAAACTATAATACTCTGTGTACTAGTACAGCTGAGTATAATTATTGCGGTTGCAATGTATGATATGGAGAATCCACCCTGCATCACATATATAATTAAATAAGACCATCGAATTTTTGTAGTTTGGTTAAAGGAATGGTTCATTCCGGCACTTTTCTGACAAAAACTAATCGCACTGTGAGCGAACAACACCAAAAGCGCGGAATTGATTACTAAGGCTGTGTGCTAATCTAAAACATTTTACGCTATGGAAAAATGAGGTGTCTAAATTTTCTATGGTTATCGTTTAATCATTTTCGAGAGATCTTTTCTCACCTTGACTTGCGTGCATACCCTGCAGAAAGTGCATCTAACTTAAAACTGACTTTAAACTGTTTACAAAGACACTAGTGGTCACTTTTAATTGTATATTTTCTTTGAAAAGGACTAAGTACTTTTATTTGGAAATGGCGATAAAAAAGTCAGTCCTGTGTAGTTCTGCATTACTTGGAGGGTAACTATAAATACACTTTTTTTGTGAGAAAAATAATTGATCCCAAAATATAACATCATTCATTTTTAGAAAATTATACAAAAAATACAAGGGGATTGGTTTCAGATGTAACTGTTACATACATATATGTTTACCTTCATGAGATTCGCAAAAAATTCGATATTCTTCTCTTGCTTCGCTTCCCAAATCCAAAAAGAGGAATTTCGGTTTAAATATTTTTTAATAAAAATATTTTTATCAGGCTTTTGAAAGCTTTTGTCAATGCACACTTTACGTTTTTTTGGATATTCCTGCATGACAAAGCAACTAACTTAATAAAAATAGGTAAAAAAAACTTTTTAAGTTAAACGGTTTTATGTTATACATACATTGCAATGTTTAAGATAAATGTACTAAAAACCAAAAAATAATAAAATAGATACAGTCGTGGGAATTATAAACATTTGCATAGACTAGACTAAAATAAAACCGTGGGGCACGTCAATTGTCTACAATCGTTGATTAAAATGTTTGTTTTGTAATGTTACACTATAATTAGGCAGTTGTTCAACCGACAACGATGGACGTGTGATAAGTAGGGCTAGAATGTGGAAAAAAAGCTAGCAAGCTCGATTATAAGCGAGTTTTAGGGTTTCATAGTGGTGAGCGAGTAGTACTTTTATCATATGTTTTGTCGATTAAAGACAAACTACGAGCAGTGAAACGATTCCTCGTGTAAATGTCCAACGATAAACTAGTTGAAACATCTCTTTTATTAACATGGAGTGTATAACTATTGGAATTTCCATGAGCAAGAAAATAGTAAGTATTTTCCTCACCGTCTGCGGGCCAACTGCCTAACGACGAATTAAACGATTCTTCTATCGCACATTAAGTCGATAATTTGTAGACAATTGACGTGCCCCCCGGTTTTATTTTAGTCTAGTCTATGCAAATGTTTATAATTCCCACGACTGTATCTATTTTATTATTTTTTGGTTTTTAGTACATTTATCTTAAACATTGCAATGTATGTATAACATAAAACCGTTTAACTTAAAAAGTTTTTTTTACCTATTTTTATTTTCTAGTTTTTAGTTTTTATTTCGCATTCTGTTTAATTCATTTAGTGCTTCATTATTGCAAGGTTTCTTGCCCGTTAGTTTATTGCAGTCCAACGCCTCTATAGCGACCCACGCGCCACCTATCGGAAGTTTTTTTTAGGAAAATATTTCCTTTCAAGGTAGTAATACATGTTCCGAATTTCAGCCAAATCGGACCATAAATGCGATTTTTGTAAATATAGCGACCCACGCGCCACCTAGCGGAATTTTTTTTTTAAGAAAATATTTCTTTTCAAGGTAGTAATACATGTTCCGAATTTCAGCCAAATCGGACCATAAATGCGATTTTTGTAAATATAGCGACCCACGCGCCACCTAGCGGAATTTTTTTTTTTAAGAAAATATTTCTTTTCAAGGTAGTAATACATGTTCCGAATTTCAGCCAAATCGGACCATAAATGCGATTTTTGTAAATATAGCGACCCACGCGCCACCTAGCGGAATTTTTTTTTTAAGAAAATATTTCTTTTCAAGGTAGTAATACATGTTCCGAATTTCAGCCAAATCGGACCATAAATGCGATTTTTGTAAATATAGCGACCCACGCGCCACCTAGCGGAATTTTTTTTTTAAGAAAATATTTCTTTTCAAGGTAGTAATACATGTTCCGAATTTCAGCCAAATCGGACCATAAATGCGATTTTTGTAAATATAGCGACCCACGCGCCACCTAGCGGAATTTTTTTTTCATAATATTGCATTGTCATCGGGGTTATACATGCGTGCAAAATTTCAGATTAATCGGTTGACAGGAAGAGGGTGAAATTTGAATTACTAAATTTGACCCAAGAATAAAGAATAAAACAAACGGGGTGAGCTAAATAAAACCGTTTAAAAAGGGTTTCTTGCTGTTTGATACAAATTGATTATTTTTATTCAATTGTCTCAAAATAGCCAGTTAAAAGTCAACTACTTTTAGGAATTTATTTTTTCTTCCTGAAGGGTACCTACAGGCGACCCACATACCAAATTTAAAGATCTCCACATCTCCACATCTAAATCTGGAAGCTGTACCATCTTGTTGGCTTATTCTCAATGAGTATTGCTTATGTACTGTCACAATAATTATGTGTCAACAAATAGGTATTAAATGTACGGGGAAAATTTTCCAACAGTTTAGCACGCGTTGAAAAAAGTCATTGGGGGTTGTAGAGGAGGTTGTAAAATTTACCAAACAAACCCCCAAAACTGCGTACGATTTCCGAGGAAAGGCACATATAAAAACATGTACATATGTATGTATATATGTGTGTAGAGCACCTTTTTTCTTCGAAAGTCATTTTTCTCGGACCGTGGTTCCTTAATGCAAAGCCGTCCTTTTCGGTAGACAGATGGAAATCTGAGCCAATGTACGGACCTAGAGAAAAGTGATATATATGCTGATTTATTTTGGAAGCCATGCCTCGATGTAAGATTAATTGTGATACATTATTTACTTCCGCCCTACCTTAAACCAACGCTGCCCTACCTTAAATTTAAGTCTAGCTACGGCCCTGCGCCCGTTGCAGAAAACCATGGACGGCGGAGAGTTTCAGAATGTTTGGCACTCCCACAGACCCTGATATGATTCTGGTAGGGTGTGTGCGATGCTCACACAAAATTCAAAAGTGTGCGAGCCGCATTTTGCCGAATGCGATTTTCGGCAACCGCATAACCCAGCAAAACGACGCTTGCTGACAAAGGAAGCAGTGCCGATGCCTGTGGTATCCCTTATCTTGGGATTCCGAAAACCATGGTATTTGTAAAAAAGGAGACCGTGCATCACAAACACTACATATTACTCTCCGTATGTATTATTATTTAAAAAGTTTTTTGGAAACGGTTTTCGCTCTAACAAAGAATATGTTCCCAAGGATAAATGGAGCAACAATAAAGGAAAATGCATAAGATCAGCTGACTTCTTCTTCAATGTTCATAAACACACGAACACAAGCATTTTGTTTTTGTTGACATATGCCACACACACACGCACCCTAGCATTTCCATAGGGGCCGAATCTGTCAAATTCTTCTACATTCCTCTTTGCATGACACTTCTGGCCCCACTATGTATGAAGGTATGTCGTCATGCGAAAACCTTTATTGTTGAATCATGCAAGGATCCAATGCTTCTTCAATTAGCAAGATTAAAGTTGCAAATAAAGCACGAAAGGGCATGAGACGAAACAATATTAAAAGGTGTCAAAAATATTTTTACAGAGGAACAACTCCGAAAATTGTAATACCCGGATCATCATATCCGTTGAGATTGGATAGATATATTGAATGTCCAAAAAATACACGCAGATACTAACGATTATAAATTTTACCAGATATTGAGTTCAATATATCCAGTTGAGTATGAATTATATCGTCGTTTTATGTTTGCCTTTTTTATACGAAACTCGCTGCGTTTTATATTTATTCGCTAAGTTGTACCGAATTCGGAAAAACGAAACCTGATACTAATGATTATAACTTTTACTAGATATTGAACTCAATATATTTAGTTAAATTTGAAATATGTCGTCCTTTCAATGCGTTTTATTTTAATTTTTATATTCATATTGGTTCAGTTCACCAATTTTTTTTGTATCTCAAGAGTGAATAACAGCTTCTTAAGAATTGTAAATAATATAATATAAATATAGTATCTTACTTTTAACAATAAGGCAAATATATAAATAATTTACTCCCCCTTTTGGACCGGATCCGGCCAATTTAGCCCTACATTTTTCCCCTAGATTTTTCCCCCCTTTCCCTATGGAAATGCAACCCTTCCGTTTCAAAGAGCTTACTATTTGAGAATAGTGTCGCTCTCTTCTATTTACGTCACCTGTAATTATTACACCATGATGGCGGTATAAGAGTGTCTTTTTATACAAAATTAAATAACTGTTTGTATAAAGTCCATGGATTTGGCTATGATAGCCACAGCAGCAATTATTCTGCCTGTAAATATGTAAATTAAAGAACTCTCATCGATTTCAAGAGAAAATTTATCGCAGCTTTAAAATGTTTAATATTAGCCGCTTTCGATTCACAATTTCTCTGCTGGCTATAAATTTCCTTCTGTCAAATTTATATGTGAATGCTAGCGAGCAGAGGGAAATTTTTATCGACCAGTTAGCGAGTATGGCTACTACTCATTATGGGTTCAAACATTTTTGTTCGATCCGACCTCGCTTGTGTGATGGCGAATCGAAAACGACAATTGTAAGTATATACACATACATACATACATATATATAAAACCCTTTTTTTATTAAATAACCATATAAATGTCTATTCATACACCTTTTTTTTATTCGTAAACAAATTTCTGATATTTGTTATTGAAGATGAAGTGCCGCATTATCTATACGTGACAAGGATAAACAAGAAGGATGCAAATTTTGAACCCTTTTTTGTGAGTTGGCCTTAATCTGTTTGTTCCAATCTTGTGTCCTTATTTTCAAAAAAAAAAAAAAAAGAAAAACAAAAAACGCACAATGAAAAAGTGTCAAAATGGAAACACTTAACGAAATTAAAAAACAAGCAAAGTAAACGGAAGTTAAACGTAAGCAAAACGTTCTGTTTAATGAAAGGACTCGCTTAAGGCTCCAACAATTTCTGCCTTTTTCAGCAGTGCATCATCCAGTTTCTGCCTTTTTCTTCTGCTTTTGCTTGAAACTCATGACAAGAAAAGTCTTATGCGTTGTAGACCTTTATTTTCGCATGCTTTACTAGGTTCTAGGTTAGCGTTGCTGAATAGGAAAGGATAGTATGTAAAGGGTAACAAAAGAAAAGAAAGAAAAATAAGGAAATTACGGCTTAATGACAGAAAAAAAGTTACACTCACACTTTCACTCTTACATACATATTTCGCAAGCATATTATTTGTGTCATTAAGAATGTCAACTAAGCGACAAAACCAACAACAACAACAACATCAGTGAATATAAAAATGACATAATAAAGCTTAAAGAAAGCAACAACAACAAAAAGCTATTGTGCGGATGAATAAAAGCGGACATGGACATTACCTTACGCTTCATTACCACGCGACAGAGAGAAGAAGGAGTGGAGCGAGGTTGAAGCAGAAGCGAATTTGATATATTGAACACATGTTAAGTATAGTTTGGATTTAAGGTATTCTAAAGTTGCCATGACAGAAGGTATTACTACGTACACGCAAACAAACAGAGGCTGATGGGACAAGCATGAAAAGCAGCTAAACAACAAAAGAAAAGCAAAGCAAAAAAGTAAAGGAAAAGTGAAGAAAAGTAAAAGAAAAGTAAATACTGTGAAAAAGCCCATTAACTTATAAGAAATGCCGCATGTATGTACATTAGAGTGGCCCTTATTTTCGAAAGTCGGAAATTTGCAGGTGTTACCCCCTGATATGTTCTCGTTTAATAAAAAAATAATACCCTGAAAATTTTGGCCCGATTAAACAACTCTAACCCGTGCCACAGCGAGTTGAAGTTGAAAAATTACCAACATCACTTTTAGTAAGCGCTGCTTTTGGCTATGCCGCGATAAATATATGTATGTGCGTAGGTATACCCGAAAACCCAACTCTGAGATATTTACAAGTTTAAACTTGCATAAAATTAATCAAAATACTTTTTTACCGTTACAATTGCTTGACTAACAAGAATCGTAGAAGATGTATGTACGTATGTAGATGACATTAAATTTTGGTTCTTACATATAAAGCAACATCGTACAACAAAAAAATCAAACATTTCACTTAAGAGTTATGTATTAATTTAAAATCGTAGTCTATATTCTTTTCTTCCAATACAATATTTTAAAACGTGCAACTGGGGAAGTCAGTTAACTGAAGCACATACCACACATAGGTAACTTTTTAGCACATGTGAGACAAATTAGTTTTTTGCAAACATAGCAAAAGTGAGTATCTGTCGGCATTGGGAAAGTTTGTTTCCATATCATGGTCACTTTACGCGTAGTTAGCGTAAATGTTTCACAAATATAATATCGAGACGGTCCAGCACTATTCAAAATAGAGTCCTCAATGTCGGTTTCCCATTCATCTTCCTTGAGTCATTTTGTAAGAATTTCATCCGAAGAGGCACTTAGGATATTAAAAGTTTCCAATTTTCTACATTTGCACATCATTTTAGTTGAATTCTGATATAAAAAAAATAGTAAGAAAAGTCCCAAGTTGTCACAAAAATCACGTCCCTAAGGTCCCTGGACTGTGGTATTTAGGTTCTTTTGTCTGTGAATACTTAGTAAAATTCTATGGCGAACAATTTTCTATAACTATTTAACCTTCTAACGACCTTCGATATAATATTTTTTGCGGACTTTCTAAAAAAAGGAGTAAAAGCGCCCTCATTGTCGGGGTGTTAAAGGGTTAAAGTAGTCTACAAAGTTACAGCTATTGCAATTGTTTGGGGGTTTTACTATGCGGATATTGGTATTTCATTCTGTGTAAGAATTAGCTTGCTCAAAAGTGCTGTTGCAAAGTGTTATAGAAAAAATTCCTAAATTATCAGCATCAAACGCTGGCGCAGTGAAATAACTCCCAAATCGACGGCTGAGAATAAGATCGCCCTATTTCAAAAATTGTTTCAAAAACGCCCTATTTGAAAAATTGTTTCAATAACGTCCTATTTCAGATTTTTCTTCAAGAACGCCCTATTTGAAAAATTGTTTCAATAACGTCCTATTTCAGATTTTGCTTCAAAAACGCCCTATTTCAGAGAAAATTCCATATATATTTGTCCGAAATAGGACGTTTTTGAAGCAAAATCTGAAATAGGACGTTATTGAAACAATTTTTCAAATAGGGCGTTCTTGAAGCAAAATCTGAAATAGGACGTTATTCAAACAATTTTTGGAATAGGGCGTTTTTGAAACAATTTTTGAAATAGGGCGATCTTATTCTCAGCCGTCGAAATAAAGTAACTCAAAAAAAAATGAAAAAACGGCAAATATTTTGATACAAAATAGGACTTATTTCGTTATGAAAATAAAAAATAAATATAACCTGGGTCTGTGCTCGTTAAATTAAATAAACTCGCATTATGTTGGAACTTATTTCATTTCCTTCTTTGGGAGTTATTTAATTCCTTTTATGTGGGAGTTATTTCACTGCTTCGCAAATGCTTTCAATGGACTTTCTAGAGAATTAAAATTCTGAATTGTATTTCTTATTTTTAAAATTTCCCATATAAATATGTATGTACGATTACATGAAAAATATGAATTAAAAATTTAAATTTTCTTAAATTGTTTGTATGTATTCATGAGTAAATAAGGATCCATGACATTTCAGTACTTCAATATATAATATCAGTATATTTTGTTTATAAATAACTTATTTGTGGAGTCTAATAAATAACAACCTTGTAATCTACTACAATTCAAAAATATAAGAGAATTCGTCGAATATAAACGTCCACCGAACCATATAACCCTTGGTTCATTACTTCAACACATTGTGGCACGGGTTAACGTTGATCAATCGAGCAAATATTAAACGGGGAATATTTTCTTCGTACATGAAACCATTTCAGGGCGTAACGTCTCAAAAAAGTAGAAAAAAAATTTTCCCATAGGCTTAAGGGCCACTCTAATGTACATATGTATTTATTTGTGTATATATGCCCAGCAAAAAGGGTGGGCTTATAGCTGAAGCGTAAGCTATAAAACAGGAATACGCCGGCAGTGCTGCTTGCTGTTATGCACAAATTCTCTCTGCGCTAAACGTTTTCATGCTTGAATTTCTCTGATGCGCTCATATATCAAAGAGAGAGAGAGAGAGGGAATTGAGTTTTGCGAGCAAACATGGACAAAGAGAGCACAATAAAGCACACATGCAGTGAAATAAAAATACGTTTTTACCATTCTTTATATAAGGCATTTAAATACCGCAGGAGGCCTGATTATCAGGAACTATCTAAGTCTTATTTCCTATGGTGAATAAGCCTTATTATAACTATATATTAGAGCCCTAGATACCCGGATATCGAGCAATTCGATCTGATCGTTTTTGTTTGAAGCCCGTTTGTTGTTCAAATGTTCGAGCATTCGAACTTACAAACAAAAAAATGTGTATCGGAAAAACAAAAATAAAAAAAACTACATAAGTACATATCGCTAGCTTAGAGTACAAATTGTGTAAGTCCTTTTTTCAAACTTTGTAGGAGAGACAAAAAACAAAAAATAAAAAAATATAAAATATAAAAATTTCAAAATGAAAAAAAAATTTCTGTTCATATAAAAATTTTGGACTTACACAATTTTCTTCGCTTTTTGGACTTACACAATTTGCGTATCACTGAATAACAACGAGTAGAAATATGACAAGTATCACAGACTTGTTTAGTGTGGTGCGTATTTGATTTTTCTAGACTTCTACACTTAAAAACACTTTTTCATAAAAATGGACTTACACAGTTTGCACTCTAAGCTAGCGATATGTATAAAGAAAAAAAATAATAATAAACAAAAGAAAAAAACAAACTTCAAAACACCCGAATTGTTCAAAAGCCCGTACAAAACATACGGCCTTATTATCAGAAATTATCTAAGCCTTATTCCCATGGTTGTTAAGCCCTTGAAATAAGGTATCCGCTCAGAGAGAAAGAGTAGTTCTTACAGCCTCAACATAGTAAAATCAGCTTTATTTTAAGTCTTTGCCCATAGAACTATTGTTCCATTAGAATTCCAGGCATTATTTCGGAAGCCTTTATGTATATCTTCTGGTGTAATGCTTAAAAAGGCGTAGATTGTTTGATGGGTGCATATGTGGAGGTGGTATCGAATCAGATGTATGTATATATTTTTTTTGTGTGACCAAATTTCATAATGACAGTTATTGTTTGATTTATGATGACGTCGCTAAGCGCTGAAGTTTTTGTTTTTCTTGTTAGTGAAAACCTTTTGTAAGAAACTCCCAAAAGGCAACAAAGGAAATTAAATGCCTTCTCTTACGTAAAATGGTCTATAGAATGGCTCAAGTTCTTAGAAGCCAATGCGAGCACAATACCGATTACAATGGTTTTTCATATTGATAGAGCAGCCTTGCAAAGCATTGAACGCTGTAAGTGTGAGCTCTCTATAACAACCGAAGGCACATGCTCTTTGCCAATATATATCAGAGTTGTAATTATTATAAGAGAAAAAATAAAAATCAAAAAATAATTATTATTGAAAGAAACATATTTTAAAAGTCTTTCCATAATAGTTATTTCTGAGATATTTTTTTAAGTCGTTTTGTAATTATTATAAATGAGAAATTTTGTTTTATATCTTCAAAGACTTTTATATTGAGACAAATTTAAAAAAAGTCTTTGAGTAATTATTATCCGTAACAAATTGTTTTTTATATCTTCAAAGACTTTTTCATTGAGACAAAGTTCAAAAAGTCTCAGAAAATGTTCAATAACTTTCATGTAAGTATAAAATAAAAATAACTTTCATATACATAAGTATTTCAAAATTCAAGCAAATTTCCAATTTTAAATTGTATGAAAGTCTTTGAAGACTTAAAAAATATATATTTGAAATAACTATTATGGAAAGATTTTTAAAATATAAGTTTCTGAATAATAATTATAGAAGATTTTTATCATTTTCATCAGGAAAAAAATATTATCAAAAGACTTTTATGATCCTGAAGAAAATTTGTAAGACTTTTTTATAATTTCAAAATGAAATAATAATTATTATACTTTGGAATAAGCGGAAAAATCCACTTAGCTCATACAGCGATGGTAAATGTGATAGCTATTTCGAAGAAAAACCACTTTCTTCATCATCAGACATCTTCTCGGGAGCACACCAGGCTTTGAACCTACGCTCCAACCACTTATTCCAAAGTATAAAAATTTAAATTAAAAATAATAATTTCGTGCTAGACACTAACATACCTAATAATGTGAAATAATGGGTGAGTTTCTAAGAAAAAGCTGCTCCGCAACTGTTGAGCTGAACAGTTGCCAACAGTTGTGTAGCAGTTGAGTTAAACGGCTACGTCTTAGAAACGGTTTGATGAATTTATCAGCTGTTTGGCTTTACACAACATGTTGAGCTCAAGTAGCGAAGAAAATTTGTGATGCAAAAAATGGCGAAAAGTTGCCAACTGTTGAGCTGAGCGGAATTACTCAACAGTGCGTTTCTAAGACAAACACTCAACAGTTGCACAACAGCTCAGTCTTAGAAACTCACCCAATAATTATTCTACATCTCTGATATATATACATATGTAGGTACGATGTATCGTATTTTAATTGGCGCCACTGCACCAACAAAGCTTAACCTCAAAACCAGAATGTGACTTCCATTATGTTAAGTCTTCCGAATACCATTATACCTCTAAGAAATAATAATAATAATAATAACCCACGCCCTCCAATCCCGCCCGACCGCACGAGAGGCGCACCCGCATGACGTACGGATATTTTTTATTTACATAAAATGCCGAGGTGTTGAGTGGCAGGAGTTTGTTAAGCGTCAAGATCTTAAACTGCTCAGCTACAGAGAAATAAAATCATCAGCTGAGTATAGTACAATTGAAGTTAGTCTTGAGAATTATAACAGAATAATCGCTACTATGTGTTAAGATAAGACAGTATTTTTTCCCTTATAATGAAAAGTGAGTCCGAAATATCTAAAAAGCTGGAATAGGAATTAAAGCTCTTACATAAACCCCGGAAAGGTTCATTTAATTCAAAGTTTGATTTACACTGCTTTAAGTAGATAGGGTTGAAGTGTCTTGTTGAACGAGAAGGAATGTTAAAGTTTATTTCAGCTAGCAAGAAAGGAGAAAGAATTAAGCCATTCAAGAGCTTAACGATAAATATTACCCCTAACATTTCTCGTCGACTTGCAAGAGTCGGAAGATTAAGGAGTTTTAAACGGCTAGTATACGGTGGAAGATTGTAACCAGAATCCCAAGGCAAATTTCTTAAAGCAAAAAGCAAAAACTGTTTTTGGACTGACTCTAAGCGATCAGAGTGAATCTGATAGTATGGATTCCAAACTATGGAACCATATTCCAATATAGGTCTTACTAAAGTTGTAAAGAGTGTTTTAGTTATGTATGGGTCGCTGAATTCCTTTGACCAACGTTTTACAAACGCTAAGACACCTCTTGCCTTATTTGCTGCAGCATTAATATGAATGTTAAAACTAAGTTTGCAGTCCATTATTACACCTAAATCCACAAACTCATTTACTTGTTCGAGGCCTAAGCCATTTATTGCATAAGAAGCTGGCTGTACGGTTTTCCGGGAAAAGCGCATGAATTTACATTTATTGAGGTTAAGTGGCATTAAGTTAGTGTCACACCAAGAAACTAAGGAATTTAAATCTTCCTGAAGCAAAGTTCTATCATCAAATGAAGAGATTGATCTAAAAAGCTTTACGTCGTCCGCATACAATGAAATTTTTGAGTGTTTAATTGTAGTAGTTATATCGTTAATAAATAGCAAAAACAGAATCGGGCCAAGGTGACTGCCTTGAGGAACTCCTGAAGTAACATTAATAATAGACGAGTAAGCATTTTTGAAAATCACCCTTTGTGTCCTATTTAAAAGATATGAAGATACAGTGACTATTTTCAGTACGAAGCTCTGGCGTAGCAGACCGTTCAGTTGCGGAATTATTTTCAAAGAATTTAGAGACCAGAAGGCATAAAATCATAAAGCTGGGCTATATACTAGAGCCGGTGGAATAATAAATTTTTGAATGGCTAAAAGTACTTTGTAAAATAAACCCTTAAACTGCAGTGTACACATGTGGCTGCCTTCACATTAAATTGTAGGAAATATTTTATGGATAACTAATTTTGCAAAACTAACAAAGCAACAATTATTTTTCGTCACTATTTTCATTTATTTATGTTTTAATTTGTACTGCAGAACAGAAGTCCAACAGCTGCAATTAGCCAATGTCAATGAATGATGAAAAGGCAATGTACATACATATCTGTGGAAATTTGCAATAATCGCTTAAGTCGAAAAATATGATTTCGAGATAAATTGATTTTTATATTCGGAGGCGTTTCTTAACAAATCATAAAAGTCGATTAAAAACTATGGACGCAAAATCAGTGAGTCATCCAAAATATTACGATGAAATTTTGTAAATAATACAAAATGTTATGAAGAAATTTCATTAAGTATATACATCGACTTTGCCTGTTATGGCAAGTTTAATATACTTCTATTGTAAGTTAAGCTTAAATGTTTTTATTTATAACTTTTGATTGAATTAAGTTATAAGCATGGGGGTTTTACAGAAATATAGTTTTCAAAGGAGAATAACGTGGTATATATAACTCGAAATCTTCCTAAGTCGACTTAAGCGGTTATTGCTTGGGGCCACAGATATATTGACCTAATTTTCTATACAAAAACAAGAAAAATGTAACAACCGCATAATAGCAACAACAATGCGCTAAGTAGTTTTAATTACTGCCGCCTCAGCACAATAACAACAAGAACAACATCAAATTTTCTTTTCAAAGCTTTACGAGAGATTTTCCATTCATCAAGTGCTTTGCCCTTGTTGCCCTATTATAGAAGCTTTGTATGTTTTCGTTTTTTCGTGATTTTTTGCTTTGTTTTTGTTTTTTTTTTGTCTTTTTTTTATGATATTTTTTTTTCTGTGATATTTTTTTTGAGATTTTGTCCTTGTAATTATTATGCCATTTGCAACGTAGAACTTGCTTACGTTTTTAATTTCCCCTTGGCTTTGCGCCATTCATCGATTTACGGTAATTAATGAATGCTGATTTTGCTGAGCAAATTAGTATGCCATGATAGTACTGACTAAAGCATTCAATGCATACATATTTAAGTACCTTTAATTTGTATTTAGCAATGTTTTTTGTAGCTTTTTCTTTTTTTTAGGTAATTATATTATTATAATTAGGTTATAATTGGCGTGATATTTTAGTTCTTCCCAATTATATTTTGTTTAAGAATTCTTTGAAGTGACTCAATTAGTTAATTTTCATAAATAGGTATGTTATAGCAATGCAACTACTAAAAGGACTTGTTAATTGATGTACTTAAACTTATGTATATATGTAGATTTGTATGTATGTATATAAACTTATGTTTTATGTAAACAAGCTTTCCGGTGTACACTGAAAAAACAACTTACTCAGATTTTGGAAAAGTGGGAATGATTCGGCGCTAAAGACATATTTCCATATTTTGATGTACGATTTTCTTCAAATCAAGGAATAAAAACCACGTTTTAAAGAAAATTGTACATCAAAATATGGAAATATGTCTTTAGCGCCGAATCATTCCCATTTTTCCATAATCTGAGTAATTTTTTTTTTTTAGTGTACCAATGACATCAGACTACCTCCCAAGCATATTGGACTTTGACAGCAGCTCCAAGACAGGAATAGAGAAGGAATAGCGTGTTTAAGAAGGAAACAATCTCGATCTACATAGGGGGTCCAGAAGGGCATTAGGTGTCGAAACTGGGGTTTTCTCAGAGCAACCTTATAGCTCACTCTCTTTTTGTTTCCCGGACTCCGCCAGCTGTACGGCATAGAACGGGCCTGCGAGTTTCTGTTAGCGAGTGCAGTTAGGGGACGTGAGGTCACATACATATCTGTGCCCGCAAATTAAAGTAGCCTAACTCGAGATAATGCGAAATTGAGTTATTGTTATAGTGTTAATCTTTGGAGGAAAACCCATCGATCTGTCTTATCCCCATTTAAATTGGAGTAATATTTAAAAAGTTATTAAGATATAAAAATTATCCTAACTCAGATAGAAACATTTTGCACCAGTTAAAACAACTTATCTTCTAGCAAATCTCTTAAGTCTAGTATTGTATGAAAAATCGTTTTATTAAAACATCCTAACTAGAGTTATGTGGGTACTTCATGGACGTATTTAGTTGCGTTTTCAGTTTATTAAAAAAAACTTAACTTCAGTTAGGAATTATAATTTTTTTTTGTCAATTTTGTTTTCATAGCCTAAGTGGAAATAGGTTATTTTAAGTGATTTTTTTTTTATTTTTACACAATTTATCTCGAGATAGGTTTTTTTGTTAGAACAATTTTCTCATTTCATGCATTATTATCTTCAGTTAGGTTTTTTTGTTGGAAGCAAGTGGACATGATAAACTGAGATAAGAGATTTTTCAAGGATATATATTATAGAAATTCAATTAATTATTATATACTGTATACATAAAACACCTTTTTTCATCAATTAAACTTTAATGTGGCCGCTGAGGTGCAGTGCGTAGAGTGCTCGCCTGCTATACCAGAGGTCTTGGGTTCTAACCCAGTCCGGACAAACACCACAAAAAATTTTTCTAATTGATTAAAACCCATTTATTGGGTTTTTATAAATAGCGGTCACCTCTCGGTAGTGGGCAGCATACCCTCCGAGTGTATTTCTGCCATGAAAAGGCTTCTCATAAAAAAGCATTCGAAGAAGACTTTCTGAATATGGATTATAGTAGCGACGACTCAATTAAGGACTAATTTTTTAACGATAGTCAGTCGGACACGGGGTCAGATAGTGCTGAATAGCCTATACCTTCCTACACCTTTTTGCGATCTTCTGAATATTTTTATAAACGCTTTATACACTTTTTATTTAACTGTACATGACTGTGTTTCCGGACAACCTACGTGTTATATGTGGCATGAGACCCTTGCAAATCGTGGTGGCAATGGAATAGCATCGTGCTTATTCAAACACTTAAATAGTTTACCATTCAATAATAAACATGTCGTATTTTATAGCGATTGCTGTCCTGGCCAAAACCAAAACTCTCTTATTAGTACTATGATTTAAGTCATAGGTGGCCAGGATTTAAGCGTAAGGAGCCACACGACAACAACATCAATAAAAATTGCAACAACCTTCTTCTCGGAATTATAAAAATATTATTTTGCCAAATAACGGTTTATTGCAATAACATGTACCTACATATTTTTGTATGTACATACAGATATGCTGCAGCTAGGCATTCAAATATTTTGCTAAACAACATAAACGAGGTAGCAGATATAAATGTACATCATACATATGTACATTAGGCCGTCTCGCGTTATAAGGAAGCAAAAATAAAGTGCGCCGTACGCCCCCGCATATGATGTCTTTTTGGAAAACATTTCCGGAAAAGTTTTTTTTTTTTGGACGCCGCCAGATGTCGCTAAAATTTATTTTTCTCATATCTTCGGTATTTATAGTCCAATCTCAGAGTTTAATACAGCAATGTCTTTGGCTTGAAAGGAAGCCTTATACTATGGAATATTATTAACCCAATGTGCGTCATTGGGGTCACTACCACCCAGTATTTATTTTATACCACCCTAATGCAATTTTTTATGCCTGCATGTTAAACGTAGTCTAAAATCATTAATCTTTTGCAAAAGAAGTATTTCGATCGCTTCAGTAGAACCCGAAATAAAAGACGTTCAACATTCCGTGGAATATAAGTTTTTCGCTTCCTTTGGTCTTTTAGGTTCATTTTACAAAAATTTCTTCTGAGGAGACCCCTACTGAAATTTTATGGCGAATAATTTTCTAGAACATTTTAACCCTCTATCACCGCCAATAAAGGGTTATTTTGACCCCCTTTTTTTAGAAAGTCAGGAAAAATAGTATTTTTAAGGTCGCTAGAGGGTTAAGATGTTCTAGAAAATTATTTGGCATAAAATTTTACTATGGGTCTCCTCAGAAAATTTTTCTGTAAAATTAACCTAAAAGACCAAAGGAACCGACAAACCTATATTCCTCGGGATGTTGAACGTGTTTTATTTCGGGTTCAGCTGAAGCAATCGAAATACTTCTTTTGCAAAAGATTAATGATTTTTGACTACGTTTACGCAGACGTAAAAAAGGTACATTAGGGTGGTATAAACTAAGTACTGGTTGGTAGTGACCCCAATGGCGCACATAGGGTTAATAATATTCTACAGTATAAGCCGCCCTTTCAAGCCAAGGGCATTTCTGTATTAAACTTAGAGATCGGACTATAAATACCGAAGATATGAGAAAAATAAATTTTAGCGACATCTAGCGGCGTCCAAAAAAAAATTAAAAAATTTTCCGGAAATGTTTTCCAAAAAGACATCATATGGGGGGGGCGTACGGCGAACTTTATTTTTTGCGATACGGTCTAATGTACATATGAAGGTATGTATGTATGTATGTATGAAGGCGTAACTACAGAATGAATGTCGAAGCTGTATCTACGCATGAATGTTGGCCGATGCTGGACCGTTAGGTTTGAGTGCTCGCCGCGACAACGATTTCTGTGAAAAAAAGAAATGTGCGTTATTCTGTCGAAATTGATTTGCTTGTTGTTGGGAGCCACTCGGAGCCACCGCGATGTTGTTGGGAGACAAACGGAGTCACTGGAGCCATTGGCTGGCCATGTATGATTTTAATCTTCATGCAAGGTGATACTGACATTGAGAAAATTTATCACAAGTTTTTGGTTCCTGGTCATACGCATATGGAGTGTGCTGTAGACATGCCTTAATTGAACGAAAAAAAAAACAAACGAATATAAAGATTCATCACTGGGTTTATAAACATATGTATTTTGCACATGACTCTATATGTCGATTCCATTACATTTACCAGCTATTTTCTATCAAACAGTAGTACTACGGCGCCCCTTTTTTCAGCGGTTCCAGCTGTTATAACTTTGAACCTCTTGCTTGGGAGTCTTCATTAATAATTTCCGGATAAACCAAGCTTCTTGTGGTGATTTCCCTAGTACCATGCCTATTTCAGTATTCGGTAAAATAAAACGCAAATTCAGTTCGGGTTGAAAACGATCCGTGGCGTAGGATTATGGATTATTTTTTCCAGGCCCAAACAACAATGATTAGAAAAACGATTTTTATTTTATTTCATTCATTTCAAACAAAAATTAAAAGTCAAAAACTCTAAGACTTCTAATTCCACTACTTAGTTAGTTATATCCACTTAAATGGTCGTTTCGGGTCGTTTTCGACCCGAACGTAGGTCTACGCTTAAAAACACTTTACTCGAGTTAAATGGAAATAAAAACCTTATTGGGAAGAATTCGACAAAATAAAAGAACTTAACTAGAGTTAATTCTGCTTTTCTTAAAAATTCCATCCAATAATAGCACTTAAGTTATAAAAGACAATTTTTTGCAATTAACCTTGCTTTAAGATTTCTGGTTCACAACTATTCCTTCTCTAACACTACAAATCCATTATTTTCCCTTTTAAAAATCCGAATTGGTCCAATGGTTTGAATTTTGACAAAAAATTGAATTTTCTCCGTTCACCATATTTTGAGTTAGGCCACTTTAATTTGCGGGCACAGATATGTATACTCACACATCCAGGCAGCGCTTATGGCCCTTAGCTCTGCTGCAATATCCTCTAAGACAGTCAGAAGCTGCAAAAATGCGATCAAAGCCATTGCAGCGGAGGACGTGATCATCTATCTCATCTTAGTTGCCGGTCATAGGAATATTATGGGTAATGAGATGGCAGACCAATTGACGAAAGCCGGCGCATTTAGCAAACCTAGAAAGGTCAGACTGCCCGCTGTCAGCAATCAAAAAAGACATTTACAATAAGCACAAAGAACTGGCCACTCTTCGTTGGAAATCTACGACAACATGCAAGATCACGTAGCAGATCTGGGCAGAATACAATACAATTTCCCTAATAGTTAATCGAATATTTTTTAGAATATTTTCCAGAATATTTTTGCGAATATTTTCCAGAATATTGTTGCGAATGTTTTCACGAATACTTAACCGAATATTTTTCCAAAAATATTTCGGAATATTTTTCCAAAAATATTTCCGAATATTTTTCCGAACACCTTCCCGATTCCGAAACCAGATCCAAATACCTGATCGAATATTTTCCGAATACTTTCCCGATTCCGAAACCGGATCCAAATACCTGATCGAATATTTTTCCGAATACTTTTCCGATTCCGAAACCGGATACGAATACCTGATCGAATATTTTTCCGAATCCGAAACCGCAATCATTTCCGAATTCATTGTGGAAAATATTCGGAAAAATATTCGGTTAAGTATTAGGGAAAATATTCGGTTCAGATTCGGGAAAATATTCGGTTCGGACTCGGGAAAATATTCGAAAAATCACTTTCACTTGAATAACGTGAATAAAAATTTATTCATTATTCAAAGTTATCACAATGAAGAATAAAAATGTATGCTTATTTTTATACTCAGCTGTACTAGTACACAGAGTATTATAGTTTTAATCACATAACGGTGGATTGTAACAGAATGAAATAATCGAGATAGATATAGACTTATATATATCAAAATGATCAGGGTGAAAAGAGAAATCGATTGAGCCATGTCCGTCCGTCCGTCCGCCCGTCTGTCCGTCCGTCTGTAAACACTAACTCGCGCAAAAATTGAGATATTTTGATGAAATTTGAAATGCAAGTTGGTATCGACACTGGGACGGTTGGTATTGAAAATGGGCGAAATCGGACCATGACCATGCCCACTTTTCCTATATAGAAAAAATCGGAAATTTGGTATCTCAGTCACTAATATAGCTGGAGCGATGAAATTTTACCCACGTGTTGAGCTCAGGCCCCTAAGAAGAAATTTGATGGAATTTTGGAAAATGAGCGGTGCCACGCCCACTTTTTAAGGGTCAAACATTGAAAGTTTCATATGTCATAACTCAGAAACCATTGAAGATATATCGATGAAATTTGGTACACGTGATATACTTACTTAGGGAAATGTTTGGACGAAAAATTGTCAAAATCGGTTGACGGCCACGCCCACTTTTATATATGGGTATTATAAAGTGACATAATAAAAACATTTTAAGCGATATCTTTGTCAAATATAAAGATAATTCATTGAAATTTTGTGGTATGATTTCTACAATAGACCGGAAACAAAAAATAGAAAAATTTTGGAAAATGGGCGTGGCACCGCCTCCTTTCAGACAAAGGAATCTACGAGATTTCGGAGCCCATAACTCGACAAATAATTGAGATATTATGACGAAACTTGGTTTATGCACTTTTATATCTTGTGTTAATAGACACGCAAAAATTTATTGAAATCGGTTTATGACCACGCCTACTTTTTAACAAAGATATTTCTGGAACACCCTCTGGGAATTTGTAACGTGACATCTTTGTAACTAGAAGTCATAAAGGAATGAAATTTTGCACAAAGAATAATATTTATATGCTTAGTTGGATGACTGATAAAAATTTTGAAAATGGGCGCGGCTACGCCCACTTTATGCAGCACTTGCTTTATATAAAGTATCTACACCGTGTTTCCATCAAACGCAAACAAACAATGAAAGCATACAGCTGAGTATCTAATGTTCGATTCCACTCGAACTTAGGCTTCCTTACTTGTTTCGTTATTGAATTATTCAATTTTTGAATAATGCCCAGCCCTGATTTCCCTACGTTCCCTTTGCCTTTTTCTCTTTTTTGTCACTCAAAAACGAAATTTTCATCAAAATTGACATGTCATGAGATTGCCTTGGGAACACTTGCTTGGTAGTCCAAGGCATACATATGCTGTATAGATGAATGTAGATGTACATACGTTGGAAAACAATTTAATTTAACAATAACCACAATTTTCAATTGTGTTTCGTTCGATTTTCTATTACAAAATTGTTACTGTGCTCTAGATGAATTATAATATACGCACATACATACATGCATAGTACAAGTGAAATTACAATTTTGTTGCTGCACACAAATTGCAATTTGTAGGTTTGAGGTTATATTCGGATTATAATTTTAATTTGAGTTCAAATGTGAGTAGTTGCCTGCATTTGTAAATGACGAAGAGAGTGAGTGAGTGAAACAATGCACTCAGCGCTTGCTCAGTACCTCAGCTCAGCTAAAATTGTGGCAACTTGTAAGAACGTGTGTATGTTCTAACAAGTCGTATGAGGTAATCGAATATGTTTGGCAAAGCGGAAAACTTAAAATATCATTATGCTTTTATGTCATTCGATTTTATATGATATGCATGTATGTATGTATAAATGTGTGTTATATAAATTGAAAGATTTTTTTGGTAATTTCAGTTCCACTTTGCATATGAACTTTTCCAGCACAGATCCAATTTCATTGCTTTCAGCTTAATCGATGAGTGAGACGAGATGCCGTCATTTGACATGACACTGGACCATGGAATGCATTTTATAAATTGTGTGTAACTGCATACATACGTATATATGTATATTTAGTCTCATAAAATGCATATTTGTGTATGTGCATGTATGTATGCAAATGTATTTGTTTCTCATTCTTTTTTTACAGAAATAGAATTTTGTGCGAATTTTGGCAATCATCAGAAATGACATTACGATACGAATTCAGTTTATTGATTTTCAACAACAAGACATGTACATTAGACCGTATCGCAAAAAATAAAGTTCGTCACGGATAAAGGGTTATATTGACCCATTTTTAGGAAAAAATAGGATAGAAGGTTAAAATGTTCTAGAAAATTATTTAGCATAAAATTTCATTAGGGGTCTCCTCACCAAATTTTTCTGTAAAATTAACCTAAAAGACGAAAGGAACCGAAAAGCCTATGTATATTTTTCGGAACTTCTAACGTGTTTTATTTCGGGTTCTGCTCAAGCATTCGAAATACTTATTTTGCAAAAGATTAATGATTTTTGACTACGTTTAACATGCAGGCATAAAAAATATACATTAGGGTGGTATAAACTAAGTACTGGGTGGTAGTGACCCCAATGGTTAATAATATTCCATAGTATAAGCCGACCCTTCAACCCTAAGACATTCGTGTATTAAACTTAGAGATCGGATTATAAATACCGAAGAAATACCGGCATCCAAAAAAAATAAAAAACTTTTCCGGAAATGTTTTCCAAAAATACATCATAAGCGGGGGCGTACGGCGAACTTTATTTTTGCGTCCCTATAAGGCGAAACGGCCTAATGTACATACAAATGTGCATGTATGTATGTATAATGTATAGTTACTTGTGGCCGCTGTGGTGCAGTGGGTAGAGTGCTCGCCTGCTATGCCAGAGGTCTCGGGTTCAAACCACGGTCCGAGCCAAACACCAAAACAATTTTTCTAATTAGTAAAAATCCAATTATTGGGTTTTTTAAGAGCAGCGGTCACCTCTCGGCAGTGGGCGGCATACCCTCCGAGAGTATTTCTGCCATGAAAAAGCTTCTCACATAAAATGCATTCGCCGTTCGGAGCCGGCATAAAACAGTAGGTCCACCCAATTAGTAGGAAAAACAAAAAGGAGCACACCTCGAATTGGGAGAGAAGCTCGGCCATAAAACTCGTCAGAGTTATAATAGCGCCATTGTATTATTATTATAGTTACCTGTGCATGAATGTACAAGCAAGCAATACACGAATATTTCGTTGATTGAGTTAAACGCCAGTGCCTGGTACAATTTGTACATGCAATCATGTGTGTATATGTATATATTCTTGTATTTCCATAGCCCATTTAATACTTTTCAGCTTTGGCGATTTCATGGGGAAACAAGCAATTCAGGCTATGCTCTATGTCCATTAGATGTAAAACCAACTTTGCAAAAGTGAGGATTATGAAAACGAAAGGCACAAACAACATTTTCAAAACTAAAAAAAAAAAAAATAAAAAAAAAATGCATTGTACAAATGAACAAAACCATTTAGTTACAAATATGTACATTAGGGTGGTCCTTAAAAATTCAAATAAAAGATTTTCTTCGGTCTCACCGCCCAGATCGACAACAGCACAGTCAAAGATATCAGATATAAGTTTTGGTGCCGATCGGAGATGACGAAGGTGTGTCGCACAGCAGTCAAACTTCAGAAAACTCTATGGAGATTCAAAAAGTTAAATAAATTTTTTTTTATCTAATACCCGAAATCGATAGTCCTGAACTCATAAATATGAAATATAAATTTTGCTCGCGATCGGAGACGGTTAAGGGGTGTCACAAAGGGGTCAGAATTCAGACCAAAGTAAGGACCAAATAATCTCTATGCGATACCACTTAACTGCCTCCGATCGGAACATAATTGTATATGTGATATCTTTGACTGTATTAGCATCAATCTGGGAGCGCGAGGTGTACGATATATGATATACAACTTGTCTCCATACATTCGGGGATCACCCTAATCTACATAAATGAAGCCAATAGATTTTATGTGCAATTTGATTTGCTTAGAGTAACCAAAACAAAAAAAAAAAAAAAACGTTTTTAGATTTGTTCTTAGATCAACAAATCAAATTGAAACATTTTTCTAAGTGATTATACACAAATGGGTATTTTTTTTGGCATAGTATGTACGAGTTTTTGTTAAGCGGTTTTACTTTTTCCGCGAAGCGTTTTAAAAACAATTGGAAAGCAATAATACAAAATACCTGGAATGAAATTAAATACTTTCTACATAGAGTTTCCACATAAACCCCAAATTAGGTTATGTTGTAGTTGCTGCCGGTAAAGTGGCACACTAGACCAGTGTATAGGCCCGTTGTGATACCATGAAAACAGATTACTCCCCTCTACTGAACCAATTTGAACGCTTAATGAAGCCCATCAAGTGCTTTAAGTCGATATTTGCAATTTTATGTAAGCCATGCAGGAAGGGGGCTCTTAGGAAGCGCTTACCAGCGCCGCAGTTGCAGATAAGGTCTTGCAGCGTCTCCTTCTCCTCATCCTCTTTACAGCTTCTGCAGCATCTATGTACGATAGCGCGCACCTACGCCCTACGCGTGTCTTCCTTGATGGCCAGACGCCCAATTCATAAAGAGTTCATCTGCCTCTTGACCCTCTACAGCAGCACACGCAGTAAAATACATACATAGCTTTCGCAACTGTAGTCGCTTTATTTGCTGCTTAACTATCGATCAAAATGTTCACACGTGGCAGTGAAAAGGGATTATAGTTCAGTGCAAACTTTTTTTAATATTCAATATAAAATTTAAAGAAATCATAAATTTATTTATAAACTTACATACATATGAACATAAATATATATTATTACATGCATCCATATTACAACACATGCTCTGCCTTTTGTTTGTACTTAATACTTAATACATAAAAACAACGCAATTTTTCGTCATTCCCAACAAATGCATGTTCTTTCACTCTGTGAGTTAATTAACAGATTTTATGAAAACCCGTAAATAATTCGCGTCAACGTATTTTTTCTTGTTTGCAATCATTCGCTCATAACGGAGACATGTACTTAAACGCGTTGCAGTTACCCTGCAGCGAAATCAACTAGTTGTAAACTAATTGACAACTAGTTGGCCATACAGCTCAACTAGTCAGCCATCTATCTTTTCTCCATATTAGCAACTGGTATTTTTAACACGGTGATGACCTAGGAAATGGCAATTGTCAGTATCCACACCAGAGTCATACCACTTGACTGACTAGTCAGTATCCACACCAGCATCATACCACTTGACTGACTAGTCAGTATACACACCAGCATCATACCAGTGTAGATATCAGAACTATACCAGTTGACTGACTAGTTTTACATGCTACTCCAATGCAAGTAAAAATTACAAAATAAAGTTTCTAATACATTTATTTAGTTATTAGAGTATGATACTTAAATTAAAGAATTCAGGTACATTAGATTGTGATCTTGCATATTAAATATTTAGGTAAATTAACATTAACATTGTGAATAAGTAACACGTTGACCATTCTAAGCTTGACATTTATATTGATGATTTTCTGACTTTATACAAACATATCATGTACTTTTTTCTATGGCTGAAGTAGTATCTAATATACAGGGCCGTATTAACATCTGAAACTATTTTATATTTGTGGTATTCACCTGATTTAATGATCTAACAATTTGCAACCAACTAAATCTACAAGGGGCCTACTACGCAGGGTTCGAATACTACAACAACAATAAAGAAGTTGCTTTACTTTTACTGCATACGTGTTCATTGCAACCTCCAGAAGCCCCGGATACATTCGTTTTTAATTTAAAACCCTTTTTTTTTTGGAAAAACTTCTTGTTTCATAACTAATCTCAATTTGTCCTCTATGAATCTAGTTGGGCAACTCCCATAATTTATCTAGTCAGTTAACTGGTAGGTTGCTGACTAGTTTGGACTTTCGCTGCAGGCCTACTACGCAGGGTTCGAATACTACAACAACAATAAACTTTTACTGCATACGTGTTCATTGCAACCTCCAGAAACCCCGGATACATTCGTTTTTAATTTAAAACCCTTTTTTTGGCAAAACTTCTTGTTTAATAACTAATCTCAATTTGTCCCCTATGAATCTAGTTGGGCAACTCCCATAATTTATCTAGTCAGTTAACTGGTAGGTTGGCTGACTAGTTTGGACTTTCGCTGCAGGGTACATACGACCGGTGAGCAGTGCTATGCATGTATGGTGGCATGCCTATGCATGTTTGTATGCTTGTTTTTATGCACGCTGTGAAAGGTTAGATATGTGTGCGCCATGACGTATGAGCAACATTTTTTTCCGTTGCTAAAGGGGAACTGCATATTTATGTATGTATGTAATTCAAGGCTCACAGTTTACAGTTACTGATTCTCAAACGCACATATGAAATTAAAACACATATGTACATACACATACAAACATACACACATACAAACATACACGCATATGTACATACATACATCTGTATACGTGCATGCTTAAATTTTTCACAGTTCGTTTTGCCGTCAAGTCTGTGTGGGGTACACAGCAACGCAATAAAAAAAAATAGTTTTACAAATGTTACAAATTTCCGCACCAACGCACATACACAAATCCAAACACTTTGCAGTGCAGTCACACTGCCATACTGCCATATTTACTTCCATATTACCACATTGTCACATTGCCACATTTTCACTGCAACCACTGTGCGCCCCAGTGCTTATTAATGCTTTAGAACAAGTTCAGTGCGACTGCATTCCTAAAATAAAAACAAAAAACAAAAACAAACACAAACAAAAATAAAAAAAATTAAAAAAAAAATTAAAAAAGGTATAATTAAAAACAAGGAAATAGCAAAAATGAAATAACAAGTAAAGATCCTTCACTTCGTATAGAAACAAGCTATATATACTCAGCTCAGTGAGTTTCGGACAGAAAAAATGAGGAAAGAAATTTTTTATATGTTACACTGTGTTATACTCTTATACTATTATACTGTGATACTGTGTTACTATAACTGTTATCGTGTTATACTATTATAATGTTATACCGTTATAGTGTTATACTATTATAATTCCATAAAATTATACTGTTATACTATTATACTGTGATAATGTTATACTGTTATATTAGCCGTATTCGTTTGGGCAAGTGTTAGAGACTTGCGAAAAAAGCAACCACTGGTATAAAAACAAGTGGAAATTATACAACCGTTCGTTAAAGTAAAGGAATTGGAAAAAAGGTGTGTTTATTTGATGAAATTTCTTCAAATTTTTATCGATAGATGTCTCCCCTATTTTCGAATCTAGCCAAGACTCAACCTAACACAGTTCGTTAAAGTACGGACAAAGAACGTATATTGTACAATATACGTATACAATTAGGTGATTCACAAAGTGTCATAAAGTCATATGTCATATTAAAATATTGTACGGAAATAGTTATAAAAGACCTTTCCGAAGCCTTGTGAAGAAGTAAACAAAAACAGCTGATCAAATACGACGCCCCAAAAACATATCGTGCACAGTTGTATTTATTTAGTACACATATAGCATAGAAGGCAACAACAAAATATTATGACTTATGACGATATGACGCAATATAACAGGTTGTGAATCCCCTAAATATATTGTACAATATACGTTCTTTGGTACGAAATTGGAAAAAATTTTCTAACGAACGGTATTGCGTTGAATCTTGGCTAAATTCGAAGATAGGGGAAACATCTATTGACAAAAATTTGAAACCATTTCACAGTTTAATGAATAGCTGGCATACTCTCTAAAGGTCTCTTAAAGTCTCTAACATTTTGTATGGAAACTGTCAGCCAAGAGAGCAGAAACTAGTATAAGCGGACAGCGAAGTGCCCAAAAAAACACTCCTATTATTATACTGTTATACATACTTATATGCTGATAAACTATTATAATGTTATACTATTATACTGTGATACTGTTATACTGCTATACTGTTATACTCTTATATTGTTATAATGTGATACAGTTATACTGTTATACTATCCGATCCACCGATCTACAGTACTTTTGAGTAGAACAAACTTTTGCGTTGGCGGCATTTGGCCGCGTTTTAAAAAAAATAGCCCCAGCCAGCAAAATTTCCTTTCTCGAATTATATCTGCGGAGCGATCGGGAGTGTTATAATTAGTAAAATTAACATCCATAGAAGATTTCCCGAAAGTTTCAGTGGTTTGAAAATAAATACGGCGGGCGCATTATTCTGAAGCCGACGCACTGCAGAACTACTCTCGGAGGGTGTGCCACCCACTGCCTAGAGTGGCTGCTATTTTTCAAATCCGGATAATTGGGTTTTAGTTAGAATTTGTTGTCTATCCAGGCTCAGTGAAACTTTCAGGAAATATTCTGTAGATGATAATTCATCTTATCTTAACACTTTCAACTATTATTAAATTATAATATTAAAGTTCTCCAGAAATAGAATTCTCCCGGCTGAGGGTTATTTTTGTAAAGCGCGGCTGAAGGCAAAAGGTGTTCTATACAAAACAACTGTGGATTGCTCCATGGATATTAATCCAGAAAGAGAATTCCGCCGGCTGAGGGTAATTTTATTGAAGCGCGGCCAAAAGCCGCCAACGCAGAAAGATGTTCTACACATACATACATTAATTTAACCAGGAATGTCTCCTGAACTATAAGCGTCCGGAGGGTAGTACTTTGTTTTTTGTGATCTGTGAGACCACCCCTACCCTCTGGAAAATTAATTGTTATCGGATCGTGGATCATTATATACAAATTTTCCCTCTATCCAGGCTGGGGATCCAACCCATGACCTCTGGTATGGCAGACTAGCCACTGTCCGCCACACCACAGTGGCCCCAACACTCCCCACTGCACCACAGCGGCCCCGTTAATAGATATTCCCGCAAAGGAGATTACAATTTACTAAGGTACATAATATGCATATAAATACTTCGCAAAAAGTGTGTAACTTATTTTGCATATTTAATTTATCCATATTTGTTGCCAATTTAGGGCCGTTTACTCAACCTCTGATTAACGCTAACCACGGTTAAAGTCCGGTTAAACCTCATTATCGACTTCATCCAACCATACATTTAACATGTGATCGATAATGCAGTCCAGAGCTTAACCGGACCTTTGTCCTCCGGTTAGCGTTAATCAGAGGTTGAGTAAACGGCCCTTAGTGTATTTTTCCAATTTTATAATTGATTTGTATATTTTGCAAATCTTGTTACTTGCAAAAATTCAAGTCAGCTGTTGTTTGATCAGCTGTTTTCCTGTTGGAAAATTGCTGTTGGCAAAAATGTGTCCAACAGAATTCAACAGCTTCTCACAAAATGAAATGCCAGTTTTCTCTCTCAGTTGGTTCTCTTCTGTTGGAGATTTGGCGTAAAAAAACGGCGAAAAAGTGTTTGTTTTTAAAAGTTTTCGAAAAACATCAAAAAATATCCGTAAACGAACAAAACTAATGTTATACTGCCATAATATTATACTGTTATGCTATTATAATGTTATACTGTTATACTATTCTACTTTGAGACTGTTATACTTTTTTGCTGTTATACTGTTATACTCTTATACTCTTACATTGTTACACTTTGACTGTTTATATAATATTCGATTCCATATTCACCTCAATGCCATTAGCTTTCTAGGAATTTTAGAAATAATACAATAACAGTTACATATATTTATTCTTAACTAAACTACTACGCGCAACTGAGTATAGTAAAGTTAAGGTTTATAAGGTAACTTTGTATTTTTTTTTATTTACATGCTGGTCCATTCATTTCCATGGCATTAAAAGTGTCTAATTTGTATACCTGACAGATTATTTGTTGGCTTTGCAGTTACAGCACACATACAAAACATGCATACATACATTCATACATACATTAATACAAAAATACTTACATCCGTATATACATAAGCACTTATGGGCTTAAATAACTTTTAATATAAGCACATAAAAGCAACTTTTTCATTTCAACTAGGTACATACATACATTTTTTAGTTCTCATTTTACTATGTAGTATTTAGTTGTGTGGTTTTGCGGTTGGTGGAGTAAATAAAAAGCTTTGCCGCATGAAAGGAAATACGAGTAGTTAAGTACACATGCACTTACATACAAAAACTTGCATACTTATACACAACATACATACAACGTACATACACTTATAGTAAGTCCTTTATGATAAGTAGGTGACAAAAAAGGTAAACAATATGCACAAGACTTGTGCAAAAAAGGGGAAAATATGTACATACATTCTCTGGCATAAATGAAGAGCTTGTTTTTCTTTTTTTTGGTCTTCTTCCTTTTATTTTGTGCTTGTAATTTGAATGAGAATTCGGAGTGTAAATTTTTGTCATCTTTTTCATGTCACTCGGTTAATCTAAGGTTAGTATGTGTAGCTTGATCGCGGTTATTGTGGCTGTGCAAGGTCGCATTAAAGTGTAATATTTTCGTAAGTATTTAAAGTTTTGTAATAAATTGCAGAAATGCGGGCTAATAGGCAATAGATTGGGAGGTATGTAGTGTTTTTTCTAGCTCGAAATTGTTGCAGAAAATATCTGCCAAATGGAGCTCCCAAAGAAGGCATATACATAGTTTAATAACCACATCATTCTTTCAAACAAATACATATGTATGTAAGTTTATTCGAAGGCACTTGAAACTAGGAAATTTTAATATAGGGCCCTGTATGATTTTGGCAAATCTCTTAGCGAGATGGCAGAACATTCTTTTCCTTTTGAAAAAAAGCGCCCTGACAGTACATCTTTTCCGCTTTTGTTGCCTGGAAAAGTGTTTAATGTGAGTCTTAATATATAAAAGGTTCTTCTGAAGCAAATCTTCTTAAAAAGAAGCAAGTGATACTTTCAAAAAGGCTTCATTGCTCCGAACAATCGATCAGAATGTAACTCTCAATAGCTGCTGTTCTCCTAAGGACCCACTTAATTTCAAAAAGTCTTTTATTTGTGTATCTCAAAAGGCTGCATATATTCTATAATCACCACAGCGAAGGTTATAGTGACGAGCAGAAGCATGAAAGCTAGAAAATCGTCTATGGAAATATTCTGCGCTAAGGACAAGATCGGTGGGATAACTGAAGTAAATTAGATTTCGTTATTTCGATGGTACCACGGTAGTTTGTGTAGACCATAGTACGGCAAAATTCTGAGAGAATTTGTGTTGGAGAGCGCAGGTCGATTTGAACTACGTTGGTTACAATGTTTGTCATTTGCCTATGCGGCACGATTTTGCCTTTGAATTATCCCTGCTTCTTCTGTCAGCTACTACAATCTCATTTAAATGGAGACCTCAATGCGTGAAATATCTCTTTAGGAGAACTACGATTTGGACTCTAATATAGTCTATAACTAGAGCTCAGAGTTGTATGTCAATTGAGAAACAAGTTTATTTTCTTTGCCTATCAAGAATATAACCTACTCGTATTTTCATTACAGTTTGAACGAGATTTCGTACAAATTGAGTATAGAAAGAGATTTCCTATATATATTTTATTACTTTTCTGCAGAAACTTTCGCATATAAAGAAGAGCTCGTGATACACATGCCTATTATGTATGTGCACAATTATCCATAATTCTATATCCATCTGATTTTTCATACATAATTATCTAAGTATTATGTGTATGATTAGTTTCGCTTCCGTTATAATCAGCAACCAACATAAATGCATAAATACGTAAATACACACATACGCACATACACACATTTATGCTTATGTACATTATTGTACCGTAGAGTCATATCACATCCACCAATTTGCACTTGACCGCATTCTTTTAATTACTCCAGAAATACCCTGTAGGGAAAATCTCTAGTTCCGAACTAGTTCGCTTCTAGTGTATTTTTCGGCACTACTAGTGCGAGCTAAATCTCTTGCATGTTATAAACTGGCGAATTTAACACGGCGATGTCCTAGGCGGTGTCAATTGTCACCCTCTGCACTACATTTTCGATAGTTCCGAACTAGTACTAAATTCTACAGTTTACACTAGTTCGTTTATTGGCACATTTTCGATAGTTCTGAACTAGCTACAAGTACCTACAAATTCTACAGTTTTACATCTGCCGCTTAAGTGCAGCCTTTGACACACTTCATGCAAGTGGCGCGATGGCCGACTGGCTAACGCATGTGCCTTTCAATCTGAGGGGCGCGGGTTCGAATCCTGTCGGTGTCAAGGTGGATGATAATTTTTTTTTTTAATTTTTTTTTTTTTTGACTAATATTTTTTTATTTATTTATTTAATAACATTTACAGTAATATTTAAAAAGTAATAAAACAAAAAAAATTAAAAATAAGCCTGAGTGATCGGGAAAGCATAATTAGGGGAACATTTCATTTCATACAAGTTAAGATGCAAATAGAAAACTATTTATATGAAACGCTTCACTAAACATCTGAGAATTGCAGAAATATACAAAGCCGACGGAAATTGAACGAACGAAAAATTTTCATAGAATTTTTGTCACTTCGAAATTGCATACAAATCAAAGTGTGTCTTATAATGGTCACTCAATTCACTCCTCCTGAACTGGTGAGGGTCTAACTACAATTGATCTAGTTCCCTTTTGACACCTTTTCGCTAGTTCGGAACTAGAAATTTTGCTCACTAGTTATTGAGTTCCCTGCAGGGTATGTAAAATGTACATATGTATGTATGTATCCTTGTATGTGTGTTTTTGCGTGTATGTGTACGTGCATGCTTGCTAGGCATTTCCATTGCGAACACGTGCAAACTTGTGCGAATATGTGGGCCTATTCAAGGCAGATCGAGGAAGGTAGGCCCGGTGGCGAATTCAGAAAATTCCCATGTATGTATTTTGTTATTGTAATTGGTAAAGTGTAATGTCGAAATGATATTTCGCCGTGGTTAAACTCTGAATTCGCTTGGGGCTCGTCCATTCCTATTGGTCATGATGTGAATTCGCTTGGATTTTGACATTACACTCTACCTTTGCATATAAAACAAGTAAGGAAGCCTAAGTTCGAGTGGAATCGAACATTAGATACTCAGCTGTATGCTTTCATTGTTTGTTTGCGTTTGATGGAAACACGGCGTATTTTATATAAAGCGAGTGATGCATAAAGTGGGCGTAGCCACACCCATTTTCAAACATTTTTTCAGTGATCCAACAAAGCATACGAATATTATTCTTTGTGCAAAATTTCATTCCTTTGTGACTTCTAGTCTCACTTAGTACGAGTACGGGTATAAGCGAAATGCGTTACGTTAGCGCGCGTTTTTCGTTTTAAGCACGTTGCTTTCGTTGGTAGCAGTTAATGTACTCGTAAATATGTATGTAGATACTTAACCATAAATTTTACACATTTCAGCTCCCTCCCGCTGTGCCGGTGTACTTTAATAATTTTTCTGCTGCAAATTGGCGTCGCTTTCAGCTCCACGACTCTGTACTATGTCTAGTATTGATGGCAAAACAATCATTGTGATGATGTGATTTAATTGATGATGTGACTAATGCTCTGGAACGAATACACAGTTCTGCGATGAATTTCCGCTTTTAGATTTGATGATTGATTTTGACGGATTATGGCGTGCGGCTTACAGGAAAAATATTTAAAAAAATTCCTACAAGCCAATTAAATATACATAACTTAATTATCGAAAAAATTTAGATTTTTGAGTCAATTACTTAAGATCTGGAAATGAATGTAATGTAAACTTAGGCCCGGTTTCACCAATGTAACTAAAGCTAAAACTAAGTTTTGACTTAGTTTAGCCCAGATTTGAGGCTAACTTACTTTTGGGTTTCACCAAATAGTCTAAGAAAATAGCTTTGTAACCAACCTTTTATGGCGAATACTGGGTTGTTTGGTTGTTTTGGTTGCTGTATTTTGTCATATTCGCTCTGTTGGTAGTTGAATTTGCTAAAGCGACTCAAATTCTTAGTTTAGTTTTAGTCAAGGCAAAAGCTGACTAACTTGTGACTTAGCTTAGTTGCATGGTGAAACTGAAAACGTAAAAAAATCGGCTGAACTAAGTTGAGACCAGTTGGTGAAACCGGGCCTTAGGCCCGGTTTCACCAACGTGACTAAAGCTAAAACTAAGTTTTGACTTAGTTTAGCCCAGATTTGAGGCTAACTTACTTTTGGGTTTCACCAAATAGTCTAAGAAAATAGCTTTGTAACCAACCTTTTATGGCGAATACTGGGTTTTTTGGTTGTTTTGGTTGCTGTATTTGCTCATTTTTTTGTCATATTCGCTCTGTTGGTAGTTGAATTTGCTAAAGCGACTCAAATTCTTAGTTTAGTTTTAGTCAAGGCAAAAGCTGACTAACTTGTGACTTAGCTTAGTTGCATGGTGAAACTGAAAACGTAAAAAAATCGGCTTAACTAAGTTGAGACCGGTTGGTGAAACCGGGCCTTAATGTTTTTTTATATAAGCGCGATGCTTCACAAATTTCTTGGTACGATTTTCCTCATCGCTTGGTTTGGAGACAAACCGGTATCAGTGGTGCCAGATTGAGGGAAATTTCCCTTTTTGAGTGATATTTCACTGCAAAATTTTTAAAGAGGGAAAAAAGGGACATTTTGTTGTTGTCCATATAAAAAAAGGTATTTTTTGGTTGCAGAACTGTTACATACCTAGATATGTATAATTTATAGAATAACTTAAAATAGATTTTTGAAGTATGTTCTTAACTTTTTCAATGAATTTGGCATATTGTTCCTAAGCCGAAATGTAATTATTCGCCGACTAGGTCAAGAAGCTAAGACACTTGTGTTGAAAATTGCAAGAAATTTCTTAAAACCCCACCCAACTCCATATTTACTTGACGTGCATAACGTTTACGTTGGTTATGAATGCGAAGATATTTTGTCAAATTTAAATTTGGAGGAAAAGATTGTATTCAAAAAAAAGTGTTTGCGCTTTTATGAAGCTTCTACTTTTCAGATAATATCACGTTTTCCATTTGACGGTGTTTTCGAAGAATTGCAGTTCCAAGATCCCGATATTGTTTTTGATTTCTCTAAAAACAATCGTGTATGACTTCTTGCTCTAACTAAAAAATTAAATCTTAATCCTGATCTCACAGAATCGGAATACAAAAGTATTTGTATAGTTTTAACAGAAACACAAAAAGGCGATTTAAAAAAATTACCTGTTGATGTATTGTGGAGTAAAATAATAAACTTTAAAAACTATATATGACAATTTTTTGTTTCGTAATCTTAAGCAATTGGTTGAAATTGTACTCACGTTACCCCATTCAAACGCAAAATCAGAAAGAGTATTTTTAATTGTAATGGATGTTAAATGTAAAAAGCGAAACAAATTATCTAGTGATATGTTAAATAGTGTAAGTAAAGTAAGAGTTGCCTTTCAATCCAAAAATATCAATTGCTTCAACTCTAAAATCAACAAAAATCATATCCACTTGCACAATGCAAATAATTTGTACAACTGATACTTTTAGCTATTAAAAAACTGTATTTGCCTGTTATATATTCTTATATTACTGAAATAAGCGCTTTAAATTCGGTGGGAATTTTGTAGGATTTTTGTATTTAAAATGTGGGAAATTGGGGATTTTTTTCCAATTTCTGTGGGAATTTCAGCGGAGATTATCTGGCATCACTGACCGGTATACTTTATCGTTCTGATGCGTGCCTTGAACGTTCTTATAGTCATCTTATTTTGTTCTTTTAAGTTGAATGTTTCTCCGCTTTAGTATTGTGTACCAAAATATAGAACAATATTGGATGAAGAAAGGGTGGACTTACGTCAAAGCATATTTGCAATTTTGTGTACCTAAGCCATCGAGGAAGGGCTGTCCAGCGCCACTAAGCGCCGGCCAGTTGCAGATAAAGTGCTCAACTTTCTCCTCATTTCATTTCATTTATTGAAGTATATATTAGTACCGTAAGATATATCTCCTCTTATCCTCTTTACCACCACCAACTCCCCTCCGCAAGTGAGGCAGTGTCCCATGAGAACTTCTATGAGATATCTTCCCTCCATAGGGAGCACAGTTGACGAGATCTTTTGTGATCCCATTTGGGCCACATTTGTCATGATATCTTACAAACTGGGTTTTCTTGCTATCTAAACATGTATTATTAGCTTGTTTGTAGATGTGTTCTTTAAGCATGAGCTTGCTCTGGCAAGAGGCACACCTATGCGTTCTTCTGCAGGAAGAACTCGCTTGGTAGTAACTTGCCTTGCAAAGCTCATCTGCCATATAATTAAGCTCGATGTCTCTGTGTCGCGGGTCTCATATAAGCCATATAATTAACCTCGATTTCCCTGCGTCGCGGAACTCAAACAGCAAACAGTTCTATTTGGCCATCTTCTCTTTAGAGATGAGCTACAGTTTAGTACTAGTTCAGAATTTAACGCGAAAGAACCAAGAGATCTAATGGCCGCTTGCCTTTCGCTACAAATGAATAGAGTTTTTTGGATAAGCCCGTACCCTATGCAGCGCACAGCTGCCATTATTGTGGGAGACAAAGCGAGTAATTATATATGAGAACGTGCTTAATAAAGAAGCAGATAGTTTTAAATATCTACACTACACTTTTCCATCTCTGTGCAAAGCAAAGTTATTCTGGTTGGTTCGGACATAAGAAATTTGATGAAAGACGCAAATTTCGATGAAAAATTGAGTGGAATTGAGTTACTGGCCTGGAAATCTTAAAAGGAAGTAGTGAGACATTTGCGAGGAAATCACAAAAGTCCATATTATAAGAAAATTATTGAAATTTTCAGTCCAAATTACGAGAAAATTATTGAATTGGAGGAAATGATTGAAAATTTCACCAGAATTTGAAAGAGATGGAATTTCGCTATCAGGGAAGGTGGAATAAATGAATTATGGCAGACTATTGTTGGCATGTAAAGCGAGATGATTCAACTCGGAGTTGCAAGCAGTCTCACAATCGGAGTTTCGGTGAAAAAAGCAACGATACCAGAGAAATATGGGGATGATAAACAATATTCAAGTACGCTTAATTTTCTCACCAAAACTAATTAATCTTTACTTATTTTACAATTATGCGATTTATTACATTTCCTATGCAAAACTATTATTTTTAATCCTTTAATCTATTTACTGAACAAACACTTACCATGCTCAAGCGACTGTGATTATAGAATTCTATAAAGTAAGCGCGTAGATGCAATATCGTTATGCAGTAAGATCATAGTAAGTTTTATAGATGCAATCATCCAAACTCTCCCTCCATCAGCCATCGCAATTTAATAGTGCGTAACTTACATGTATATACATTAGATGCGTTTTTTTGATCTAACATACACCTCCGGCCACAGAATATAAAAATTGGATGTTGTAGGATAACTAAGCTGATTTTTATTTTTTTTAGAAAGAAAACTGAGTGGGCTACTCCAAAAACAGCGATTTTTTTTTTTAAATTTCATGATGGGTTTACATTCATATATGAAAAAAACCACAGAATTAAAAATAAAAAAACAAAAGATATATATTCTCATGTAAAATTAATGGCTTAATCGAATGGCGTACTCAGTTTTTTAGTGCGAGCCATAGGGAAGGTACCACGATCGCCTAAAGTTGAATTTTATTTTTTTTAGTCACGAATTTTCAAGTTTGGACCCTGGCATTTTCAAGATACCTTAAATTTCTTTTTAATCAAAATATACAGGAAGCTGCGCAAATTCATGCAGTTTTCAGAAAAGTTTATTTGATCGAAATCGAGCTTTTTTTATCCAAGCTACTTTGGTTTAAATGAAACATTCCAAAATCACTTTCATATTGAACAATATTTTTTATTGTTGCAAGTACAAAACTCGAACATTTTATTATTTACATACATATATATACATATGTACATTATATGCGTTTTTTTTTGATCTAACATACACCTCCGGCCACAGAATATGAAAATAGGATGTTGTAGGATAACTAAGCTGATTTTTATTTTTTTTAGACAAAAAACTGAGTGGGCTACTCCAAAAACAGCGATTTTTTTTTAAATTTCATGATGGGTTTAGATTCATATATGAAAAAAACCACAGAATTAAAAATAAAAAAACAAAAGATATATATCCTCATGTAAAATTAATGGCTTAATCGAATGGCGTACTCAGTTTTTTAGTGCGAGCCATAGGGAAGGTACCAAGATCGCCTAAAGTTGAATTTTATTTTTTTTAGTCACGAATTTTCAAGTTTGGACCCTGGCATTTTCAAGATACCTTAAATTTCTTTTTAATCAAAATATACAGGAATCTGTGCAAATTCATGCAGTTTTCAGAAAAGTTTATTTGATCGAAATCGAGCTTTTTTTATCCAAGCTACTTTGGTTTAAATGAAACATTCCAAAATCACTTTCATATTGAACAATATTTTTTTATTGTTGCAAGTACAAAACTCGAACGTTTTATTATTTACATACATATATATACATATGTACATATATATGTCCATCTGTGCTTTACAGAATTAGAAATTTTCAATAGTTTTTTTTTTTGATGCACCGTAAGGAAACTGTTTTTGGTGCGCTTCTATTACCTGAAAAACCATTTGTTTCTCTGTCTCGCATTTTGTGTTTTTTTTTTCGTTAAACTTTGTTGCAAGATTTATAGCCCTTTCTGCCGCATCATTCACAACAATAATTTTTCTCACGATAGCTTCAGCATGTAGATAATGTTTATCGTGTATCCAGCAACTGGGGTCAATGTTCAAAAAATGCTTATAGTGGAATATACTGGATGGATCCACATATAACGCCTCAAAAAATGTAATTGTGCTTGATGTTACGAAACATTCAATGCTTAATTCCGAAACATTTATTGAGTCTACATTGATTTTTGCTTTCTTCGAACTTTCTCCATTACTGTTTATGCCTAATGCAGCAGTCATTCTTCTTTTTGTTTCTATACTCACATTTCTATCAAAAAATGCAAATCCTACGAGTGTTTCAGATAAATACCACAAATGTCGACTAAATACATCCAAAACTTCTTTCGATATATTACGGCTGATGCTACGGTAGTTGATTAGATTTTGAATGAGAGCTAAATCATTCATGGGAGCAGTCGTAGGTAGAGAACATTGAAACCAATACTTCATGTATACAAGTACAATGAAGACATTCAAGTCCTGGAAACCATTTAACTCTCTATCTGCAAACTAAGCAAAGGACGATGGAAATTCTTAATACGTGAGTGACTAATAAGAAGATTTAAATTACCTGTTAAAAAGAACTGATCTCGAAACAAGTAAATCTTGAGGCAGTATATGGCCTTTCCCATGAATCGTGCTCGCGACACTGCACCCGGAACCTTGATTTTTAGAAATGTCCCCTTCCGATTCAATGGCCTATCTCCAAGAAACAGCAGAATCATGTGAGCTAAGTCTTCGTAGTCGGCTCTAGACTGATGAGTGGTCAATTGTTTGTCGGCGAATTGGACTAACTCTTTTCGGATATGCTCAGGAAAATGATGTCGAATACGATTATCATGCATTGCGCAATTTCTCTCAATTTTTATGGGGTCAACTTTCATATTTGGCCACGCCTCTTGAAATTTTTGAAATATTTTAATATTTGGCCCAGTTGTGACAGTTTCTATTGTTAATTCAAAAGCCTTTCAAATTTTGTACTTGCAACAATAAAAAAATGTTGTTCAATATGAAAGTGATTTTGGAATGTTTCATTTAAACCAAAGTAGCTTGGACAAAAAAAGCTCGATTTCGATCAAATAAACTTTTCTGAAAACTGCATGAATTTGCGCAGATTCCTGTATATTTTGATTAAAAAGAAATTTAAGGTATCTTGAAAGTGCCAGGGTCCAAACTTGAAAATTCGTGACTAAAAAAAATAAAATTCAACTTTAGGCGATCTTGGTACCTTCCCTATGGCTCGCACTAAAAAACTGAGTACGCCATTCGATTAAGCCATTAATTTTACATGAGAATATATATCTTTTGTTTTTTTATTTTTAATTCTGTGGTTTTTTTCATATATGAATCTAAACCCATCATGAAATTTAAAAAAAAATCGCTGTTTTTGGAGTAGCCCACTCAGTTTTTTGTCTAAAAAAAAATAAAAATCAGCTTAGTTATCCTACAACATCCTATTTTCATATTCTGTGGCCGGAGGGAAGATCTGAGAAACTTTTCCGAAAAAAAACGCATCTAATATACATATCTATATAACTTTGCATTTAAATAGCTTCATCCATACCTTCTTACCAGCCAGCCAGCCAGCCATGACGTCCTCCTTTGCTTGGCTAGGCAAACAAACGCGTTCCATCTGCAATAAGTTATTATGCTTACTTATTATACTATGGCTGTGAATATAGAATAAATGCTTAACTGCATTACGTAGTTTTAACGCTAGCGAGTGAATTTAAAGCTTTTAATTTTTTAATATTGTTTTTCTTTTAGTTGAAATTAAATTCTGCGCACGCGCTGCGTAAAGATTTGTGTCAATTCGCATAATAAATCCCTTACAGCGCATATTTAAAAAATGATTTATTTTTAGTTTTAATGCAAAATTTGCAAAAATAAAAGAAGAATTAAAGAGTGTTGAGTGCACTAATAATGAAACAATGCAATTACGTATGTATGTATGTATGTTTGGGAGCAGACCAAATGATTAAAAATTCAGGCTTAATTTAAGTTTTCAATTTCGCACAAGAGAGTCTACTTAGCACAATGTTGGTTATTTCATTTAGACCTTTTTGGAAAAAGGGTCTAAACGACGCTGTCCTATGAAAACTCCCATTTTTTGTAGAAAAATGTGAGACTCGCTTTTTAAACAGTAAAGTGTGATCTCCTTTGGTTTTTTGAACTATTTCCTAAGCGCTCTAGCTCCACATTCTCCAAGTGCAGAGCTGATTTGCACACTCAAAAAAAAAAATTACTCAGATTATGGAAAAATGGGAATGATTCGGCGCTAAAGACATATTTCCATATTTTGATGTACAATTTTCTTTAAAACGTGGTTTTTATTCCTTGATTTGAAGAAAATCGTACATCAAAATATGGAAATATGTCTTTAGCGCCGAATCATTCCCACTTTTCCATAATCTGAGTAAGTTGTTTTTTCAGTGCACTACATAATTGCTTTCCTTCTAAAAAGCTCATTAGGCTAAAATCATTCCATTCCTAGACCATTGATTAAGAAATTGTGGAACAGTTTCATAATCTAAGGGCCGTTTACTCAACCTCTGATTAACGCTAACCACGGTTAAAGTCCGGTGAAACATCATTATCGACTTCATCAACCCATACATTTAACATGTCGCCCGTTTTATGAAATAGGGATTTAACTCGAAATTTTCGATTTCTGGGATTTTGCCATATTGTTCAATAACTGGGTCGTGCCTTTGAGTCTAGCCTTATAAAATACTCAAAAGGATAAAAATGGCGGAAATAAAAGTGATTTTATAGTTAGCCGTAGAAGGAAACTATTTGAAATTATAAAAGTTTATTTGCGATTTTCGCTTGCCTTATGCCTCAGACACACATGTGGTATGAATATTATAATATCAATACTATGATTTGCCTTTACTATGAAACTTTTTTAATTAAACTACAATATGAGAGTGACACATATGTGGTATAGATCGCAATATTTCTACTGTACTACGATGTGTGTCCCTAGCATTAGCGAGTGGTGTAACTCATTTAAAGTTAGTTTTCAGCCCATTAGGTGTGTTGTTACTGATTTGCAGTACTAAGCCTCACTTAGTGGGGCGGGGCCAGGAAAGTTGCAGCTTCCTTCGGGCTAAGCCATAGGACAAGGGTTCTAAGTAAGTAGGCTTTGAGGGGCATGCTGGCCATTCATTGAATATGTTGAAATCTATCCAGGCCTTGTAGGAGGTAAGTATGCTGCAGCCACTCGATCTTAGTTGTGCCATGGTTACTCGGGTTTTCCTAGGCAACTTCAACTCTTTTTCTGCAACTTAGGGCAATTGATCTCTTAGAACAACGTAGGACGGACGGACGGACGGATGGATGGAAACGTAGTTGGAAACTGCTTCTTCATGTACTATCTTGTTTAAGGCTTGCCTATATGCTGCTGGATCCAATGGTTGTTTAAAGTACTTCTTGAAGTCCTTCGAGAGGTCCAGGCGGTGGCTCCTGACGTGCCGGAGTGAAGCTCTGATTGTTAACATGGAAGGAGGCAAGACTGTAGAACGTAATATACAAAATGTATGGGTTGTTTACGGTAGGGATGGTATGCCTAACTCCAGTCCTACACTCTCACAACAGTCGGTTCTATGCACCGGCGGGCTTCTCCGACCAACGGTCGTCAACTTTTCTGTAGTTTTCACTTGGCTATTGGTTCATTTAGCGAGTAGAGATGAACAAGCGAGTAGAGGTGAACGAGCGAGTAGAGATGAACGAGCGAGTAGAAGTGGCTATTTTATATCTTAATTTGTGGAAAAGAATATTATTTTTGGGTAAAGACATTTTGAGTATTCAATTCTCTTCTTTAAGCAGTACACAGACAGTTTTATGTTCTGGAAATGCTTTTCTTACTCTGAAAGAAATACCCGTAGTTAAATCAACAACTTTTCGCCGTTGAATCTCCGTCTTTGATTCAACGGCAAAAGTATTTGTTTTAACAGCAAAGTTTTTGATTCAACAACTTTCCGTAGTTAATTCAAAGAAAGGCGTTGTTGATTCAAAAACTCCCTTGCTGTTGAAAATTTTTTATGTATAAAGAAAGTAGGCGTTGAAAAAAAAATAAACAAATAGAAAAACATTTTTTTTTCAAACTCGACACATTTTCAATGTTCCGCCTGGGCTTTTGATGATTTGCGACGACGTTATGCCAAGTTAAGTGGCAGTGGAGATTTTATGACAACCAAGCTGCTGGTCTTCATGCTGGGTGTCATTCGCCCAAGCGCAGGAATGCATTTTGGAGAAATCATTGATTGATAATCGCAAACCAAATATTGTCGCCAATGTTACAGCGCAAATTGTTGTGTACCTACTATGGCGCGGCGTTGGCAGCGCTGTTGACGGGCGGGGATGATGGACCGGTGGCGCAAGTGGTGGATAGTTTGGTGTATAAGTTGTGCAAGAAATAGGTTGAGGAGCAACAGAAAATGGGTGAACGGGTAACGTTGTATCAAGATATGAAAATCAAATGAAAACAATATAAACATGCTTTCCCTTTCTGTAGTCAACTCCATAGGCCGCTTGAGAAAAGCTAGAGGAAGCATGCAAAGAATCCAAAGGTTTACCAGATCAAAAAGAAATCAATGAACCTCTCATTTTCACCGTTGACATTGTCGATGGCAAGCGTAAAAATGCAAAAAAAACTATCTGTGCCTGGAGCTATCCACAATCGCTGCTGTGCAAGGAGAAAGCTGCTGAACTCGGAAGCTTCATGAGCTCACTAACATTGGACAACTTAAATATCAACGAAGAGAATGCCAACAAGATACCACAAGGACATACCCGATTTGATTGCCGCCATGTCACAATTGGCTGAGATATGCGCTGAAGTCGAGACGAATCTCAAAGAAATCTCTACCATTCTCGCTGAAGAAGAACGCCAAGCGTTGGGCACATTTCAACTGCGGAAGGTAGTTGATTTAACAGCGAAAGTCTTTAGATTTACAACGTTTTTTTTTCAGAGTAGAATAAGCATGCTGAAAATTTATGTAAAAAAAGGTAAAAGTGTACTATTTTAAAAAATCATGTGCGCGACGATAAATAAATACTTACAGAATTCTTCTAATATTACAACCAAATAAAACACACTTCAAATACACTAATTTTTTACTTTATATATATATTTATTTACAATCTTTATTATCAGTTTTATTTCTATTAATTTTTTGTCTAATTAATAATCGCTGCTTAAGCACTTAAAAATGCTCCTAAATATATAAATACATAATATTTGGAAGTTCATTTTTGCAATACTTTAAAACACTATTTTATTATTAAACACTAATATCGAAAAAAAAATATAAAAAATAAAAATATATATGTATAAAACAATAAAAACTATGCTAATTAATTTATAGTTGTGCCACGCGCTGAATTAATTGCTTTCGCAACTGATATGACGCTGAATGTGGTGGCAGCAGCAGCAGCAGCAGTTTTTGTGCTGTGCGTGACTGTTGTTGTTCTCATTGTTGTTGTTGATATTTCAGCGATAAATGCATTAAAGTGTACGAAGTGTAACGACAATCGTTATCGTAGCGTTGTAAAAGCGGTTAAATATAGAAAAACTATTGAAACCCAACAGCTTTGTAAATGTAGGGCGGAACTTTTTTGCATGGCGGCGGGACTTTCATCTGAAATGTGTAGGGGGTTTAGAAAAAAAAAATAAAGATTCATTGATATAATAAACTTGTTTGCTGCTTTTTCTTAATTTAAATTTGTATGTAATAACATTTTTATTGACAAATCAAATAAATTACCTACCATTAATGACATTAACAATGACACTCGCTGCCTCAGCCGTTGTTGGCAAACAAGTATAATTGCCCGAATCTGATAATTGTGCATTCGCTATGCGTAAGCTGCGTGTAAAAAAAAAGAAGCGAGTAAATAAATATATGTATGTACATACACACATGTCAGTCACCGCACACGCCATTTTACACTTACCGGCTTTGCAGCTTTTCGCCCAACTTTGTTTCCATCGATATTCGTTGCATATCAATGGCCGCCTCATTTGGATGCACTATAAATGGCGTTAGCATATAATTGCCGCGATACCAATAGATTGGCCCACGATCTACTTTCGTTGTTAATTCTATCACATTACAATTGAGTACAATAACGCTGCCCACTTTTACATAGAGATCGTATGCGCCCGAAATTACGGCTTTGGCGTGCGGTGATGAAACTGCAAAGGAAAGTAGTGGTGAAAAAGGGTTAAAATTAGGGTTAGAATTAGACCTGTATACTATGCTTAACTAGATGATAGTAGTATTTCAGTTCATTAGCTCCTTCAAGAAAAAGTCATTTTAAAATCTCTTTGGAAAACTTAATAAATAAGCACATCTCACACTGAAAAACTCCCATTCAGTGTATGAATACACATGCTTTTGCGTTGACTTATGCAATGCAAAAAGGACTCGGCTAAATAAATGCGTACAAGCAAACATACAGTGAATTACACTGCGTATACGTAACTTGTTTAGATACATACATACATACATACAGGTGAAACTAATAAAAGCGTGTTAAAAAGCATTTGGGTGGTTGGTCGATAGAGGGTTAAAATGTTCTAGAAACTTGTTCTTCTCCAATGACATACAATTCGTGCATACGAAAGTCCATAGAAAGCCAAACAAATTCATAAAACGCCTTGAAATATGCAACAAATTTATGGCCACACTATTTTTAGAAAAAATTGAGAATAAAGGGTTAACATTCGAATTAAAACTAAGCACAATTTGCAGTCTAGAATAAAAAAAAAATTACATGAGAATTAATTTTGTAGAATATTTCAAACCAGAAGCTCCCTCAACAGGCGGTCTTTTCACACTTTTTTTTTAAAGAGCCAAATAAAATAGCTTTTCGAAAATCGTTAGCGGGTTAAAATTTTCTACAAAAAATTGTACCGGAAAATTTCACTAAAGGTATACCCAGACTAAATTTTTTTTACAAAAACACGTAGTAGGATGTAGAAAAAAACAGCAAATAACACGCCTTGAAGTATGCAAAGAAATACGGATTTAACGCCCTGAAATATGCAACAAATTTTATAGAGCATTTTCAGGTCAAATGAACGCCTTTCAAGTCAGGTAAAACTTTTCTCAAGTCAATTGAAACCTTTTTCATTTGAATTGAAACCTTTTTCACTTGAATTGAAACCTTTTTTTCTTGAAATTAAACCTTTTTCAATTTAATTTCAATTGTTAAAGGTTTCATTTCAATTGAAAAAAGTTTCATTTCAATTGAAAACGTTTCACTTGACATGAAAAAGATTTAATTTAAACTAAAATTGCTATATTTTTTTATATATTTTGTTTTTAGCATTTTTCGATAGTGATGCCTGAATGAGTGGGTTATACCTACGATGACACCTATCCAATCTGAGTCACACATTATACACAAATGTGACTCCACTGCTGATGTTTCCTGCTGCTTGCTGCCTCTTCAATAACAGCATTTTCTAACAAATACTGTTTTTTTCTAGCTATTTAAATCAAGTCGTCAGTGTAACTTAAGGCTTAACTAGGCCTAAGTAACACGCTACTTGGGCTTTTAACTCGCAGTAAAAAAAACTCGCATATCACAGGAAAGAGGTTTGTATCAACACTTTCAAAGCAATTAAGCGCTACTTAAACGCATTAATTTAAATGGCCAAGCTATCATTTGCAAACCGTGCACATATACATACAAACATTTATAGAATCATTAGTGCAAAAAAAAATAAATTAATGCTTAACCCCAAACAAGATGATTATGGCAACACACCAAAACAAGAAAAACAACCATCTAACCGCAAAGAGACACTATCTCACACACGCAGCAAACACGCCGGAAACACGCCCCAAACCACAGGCACAGCCCACCAAATAAACTTTGTTTGCAAAACTTTATTTGAATGTACAAATGTATGTATGTATATGTCTTTTGTATGTATGTTTGGTTGTGTGCTTAGCAAGCGTGCTTAAGCAACCAAAATTATGAACAAAGCAAAGTTAATGGCAACGAAATTTGATGCTTTTCTGAGTCCTAATTTTAGTGGACCAAGAGCTAAGTTATGACATACAGGCAGGCATATATAATATATACTTGCATATATGTGTCCACAATTAAGTTTTTATCAAGAAAATAAATGAATAGAAAGTATGTAATTGCACAATTAAATTGTATTGGTGCTAAATTTCTGAACTAGAGCAGCAATAATTCGTTGATATTGTTATCAGTTAGCACAATTAATTTGTTATGAAGAGAAGCCCAAAAGCGTTGAGAAATAATTGAATTTTAATTTAGCTTAATCGCATCTGTGCAAAATGTAATTTCATGCAACAAATTCGATTGGTTTGAATACAACAAATTGCGTTAGAAAAAGCCTACAAGACATAAGTATGTATATATCGTCGTACCATACGATAACTAGCACTTTTAAAATTTTTTTACAAAGAAATTCTATGGAAGAAATTTTAATAGTGCTAGTTTCCGTATGGTACGACGATATATATGCATATACAATGTATGTAGTATGTATGTAAATACTGTGCGATTATATATAAAAATTCCATGAAAAGACTAACAACAATGCAAAAATGTCAGCCATTAGGCTTAATGGTGCAATCTAATATTCTCAGAATACACAAAAAATGTACGATATTATATTTACATACATACAAATGTATGTACATATCTAAGTATAAGTATCTGCATATGTTTGTGCTTATGTCTATACAAATATTTGCCTTTATATCAGGGCTGCTCAACGCTCTCGTATTGAAAGTACAAAACTCAATACATCTACAAATTTTGTATATGCACTGAAAAATTTTTTTTGCTCATTTACATTTTTTATGAATTCCAATAAAATATTATTTTAGAATTTATTTTCAAATGGTAGTATCACATACATACAAATTATTTTTATTTTTTACATATATGCAAATTTTTTGAATACAAATTTTTCACAGTGCTTTCATTTTTTGAATTTTTTTTTCATTACACATTTGTTATTGTAAATTTCGATTTCTTACGGCAGTGCTCGAGCTCCTATACAAAGTGCTTTTGCTCTGCACATTCAATATGAATTATAGGCACATACATATAAAATTTTTTTGATATCTGAGTGCTTATGGGAGTGCACAGAAAATTTTATTTTCATATTTCAAGTGCAAATATGTATCTGTGCCTATGATTCGGAACAAAACAAAAACAATTGTGCTTTGAGTGCCTATGAGGTGAGCAGCCCTGCTTTATATACTCAACTCCTTTCAAAAAAACAAAAAAAAAAAAAACAAAGAAAAAAGTACAGCAAAACCAATTACATTGCTCAGCAAATTCAATAGACCACCAGTTTGGCCATTAGCCAACAACAAAGTTACACACATACATAAAAATTGTAATAGCCATTTGATCGAAAGTTGAGTGTGAAAAGCGAATGAAAGAAGATATAGCAAAAAAAAATTGGTACTCAAAAGTAAATTGGCAAATAAAGCTAAACGCATTTTGTGGTTTGAGCACAATAAAAATATCATACAATTCAATACATACATACATAGTATGTACATTAGGGCGGTGCATAAAAATTTAAATGAACAATATTTTTCATTGGCATGCTCTCTAGCAGTTAAGGCACAGATTAAAATAGCACACACTAGCAAATACCCGCTCGGCTTCGCTGAGACAAATCTAGGAACAGAAATCCCGAGAATAGGAATCCAAAAATACGATAACTGAAATGCCGATAAATTTAAAAGACAGAAATATAAAGACAGATAAATCAGAAAGACAAAAATTCAGAGAATGAAGAGGCTTAAGACAGAAATCCAAAGACCGATAAATAAAAAAAACAGAAATCCAAAGACCGATATATTAAAACAAAAACAAAACAAATTCAAAAAAAGAAACAAAACAAAACAGAAATACAAGGACCGATAAATACAAAAAAACAACAGAAACCCAAAGACCGATAAATTCAAAAAAAAAAAAAACAAAACAAAACAAAACAGAAATACAAAGACCGATAAATAAAAAAAACAGAAATCCAAAGACCGATAAATTAAAACAAAAACAAAAAACAGAAATACAAAGACCGATAAATTAAAACAAAAACAAAACAAATTCAAAAAAAGAAACAAAACAAAACAGAAAAACAAGGACCAATAAATACAAAAAAAAAAAAAACAGAAATGCAAAGACCGATAAATTCAAAAAAAAAAAAAAAACAAAACAAAACAAAACAGAAATATAAAGACCGATAAATAAAAAAAAAAAATCCAATGGCCGATAAATTCAAAAAAAAAAAAAACAGAAATACAAAGACCGATAAATAAAAAGAAACAGAAATCCAAAGACCGATAAATTAAAACAAAAACAAAACAAAACAGAAATACAAGGACCGATAAATACAAAAAAAACAGAAATCTAAAGACCGATAAATTCAAAAAAAAAAAAACAAAACAGAAATATAAAGACCGATATATAAAAAAACAGAAATCCAAAGACCGATAAATTCAAAAAAAAAAAAAAAAAACAAAACAGAAATACAAAGACCGATAAATTCAAAAAAAAAAAACAAAACAGAAATATAAAGACCGATATATAAACAAACAGAAATCCAAAGACCGATAAATTCAAAAAAAAAAAAAAAAACAAAACAAAACAAAACAGAAATATAAAGACCGATAAATAAAAAAAAATCCAATGGCCGATAAATTCAAAAAAAAAAAAAACAGAAATACAAAGACCGATAAATAAAAAGAAACAGAAATCCAAAGACCGATAAATTAAAACAAAAACAAAAAAAAAACAGAAATACAAAGACCGATAAATTAAAACAAAAACAAAACAAAACAAAAATACAAGGACCGATAAATACAAAAAAAAACAGAAATCTATAAGACCGATAAATTCAAAAAAAAAAAAACACAAAACAGAAATATAAAGACCGATATATAAAAAAAACTGAAATCCAAAGACCGATAAATTCAAAAAAAAAAAAAGACAAAAACAAAACAGAAATACAAAGACCGATAGATAAAAAAAAAACCAGAAATCCAATGACCGATAAATTCAAAAAAAAAAAAAACAGAAATACAAGGACCGATAAATACAAAAAAAAAAAACAGAAATCTAAAGACCGATAAATTCAAAAAAACAAAACAAAACAGAAATACAAAGACCGATATATAAAAAAACAGAAATCCAAAGACCGATAAATTCAAAAAAAAAAAAAAAACAAAACAAACCCGAAATACAAAGACCGATAAATAAAAAAAAAACAGAAATCCAAAGACCGATAAATTCAAAAGAAAAAAAACAAAACAGAAATCCAAAGACCGATAAATTAAAAAAAAGAAAACAAAAATTCAAAGACCGATAAATTCAAAAGACAGATACATTTAATTTCCTCGACTAAAGTAGTATCAATTTTGGATATTGAATTAATAAAAAAAATACAATTTTAAGTATGTAGGCTAGGATTACGTTAACTTTATCTGACCTCTTCGACACCACTTAATCACCTCCAATCGGAACTATTTTTATACATATATGTTAACTTCGGCTATTGTAGCGCTCTGCTAGCGGTTGAGTTTGAAAAGATCAAAAGTGAAAATTTAACTTCTACATTTTAGGGCCACACTAATGTGACTATAAGCATACAAACTGTAAGCTGAATTCGAATATGACCTAAAAACAACCTCAAAAGAAAATTGGATTTTCTAACAACATACATACTATAAATTGATGACCACTATACAAAATTTTGATTAATTATGCATATTAACCTTAATCCTAAAATATATATATATTGGCAATTTAGCTTTGTTCCAAAGAGCTCTACAGGTGGAAAACGACATGACAGCAATGAGACACATGGATAGAGTTTAATTTAATATCGGCAAATTGCAGTTACTTAGCTTGTTTTGGTTATAAGAAATTGACATATATATAAATACATATATGTAAATATAAAAAAAAAAAAAAAAAAATCACATCTGCAATAACTGTCAATCAGCTCGCCGAATTGATTGAGCAGATGAATAAAAATGAGTGGATTAAGTTGTCTCTGCTTGATAGGCATGAGATATTTTTAGATGACGAAATGAATGGACGAAAAAATAAAAAGAATACATAAATATAAAAAGATAAGATGCCGGCGTTGAATTATTTAGAAATAAGCACATCTTACATTGAGTAAGTGTATGAATACGTGCGATTTCGCCTTAAAGTATGCAATTCAAAAAGCAGTCGGTTATATACAAGCAAACATACAGTGAACTACACTGCGTATACGTAATCTATTTACATACAAACATGCATACATACAGATGAGACTACCCGGCAGTCAAAACACAAACTCAATCAGCAGATTAAATAGAATATTCGAGTAAATTGAGAGTATGCAAGGGCTGACTAGTCAGTTCAACCGAATTATACTGTGTAATATTTTTGCTTCTTCGGCTCTGTTTAGGCAGCAATTCTCAGATGCTTTCTCAAGCATTCCGTATACATACTTAGTACATTATTGCAGCTTACAGAAAAATGAGTTGGGTCACCCGATCAAACATCGGAGAATTCTATACCTTTGATGAAATCACTGACCGGTCAGCAAGGTGGTATGACTCTGATGTGGTATGCGAAAGCTGGCAACTGCCATTTCCTAGGCCATCGCTGTGTTAAAAATACCAGTTGCCTATGTGGAAAAAGATAGATGGCTGACTAGTTGAGTTGTATGGCCAACTAGTTATAAATTAGTTTACAACTAGTTGATTTGACTGCAGGCTAATAAAACGTGTTAAAGCAGCTGTAATCCCTTGATTGTCGTTATAAATTTTCAACCTCGCTCCACAAAAATAAAATACATATTAAAATTTGTAAGGTCTCAAGTGTCATTGGCGTTGCCAAGGTACTCGTATTTTACTCGATTGGTCTCAATGTTTTTTTTTCTCGTATTTGCATGCAGCGCCGAATAGTCGCCTATTGAAAGAAACGTCAAAATATAGCGGACTCGCTACGTTGGCAACGAATTGCCGTACTTGATCTATTAACTCAGTTCAAATAAACCAATCAAGTACGTTAAAGAAATCAAACCTATCGTACCTTTTGAGCCAATCATTTAATTGAAATTTATTCCCGATATTCAGACTATAAAATCGATTAATTAACCAGAGACTCTTGAGAGCGATTCATCGTTCGTAAAATAACGAAATTCAAACGCTGTTGATTATCCAGATTATCCAAAGATGCAGATTTTGCTTTACAGTACGCTGGAGCGAAAAAATAAATGACTTCTCTTTATATTAAAGTTTAAGAAACCCATTCCGTTTGTTGCTTCAAAATGGCGTATTCTACATATGTATACATACAGCGAGTTCGTTTATAGCGATTCTGTACGAGTATGACGAGACTTGCCAACTATTATTATGCTCTAGTTGGTAACATTATAGCGAGTGGGACTCGCATAAATCAAGGTTTACCCCAAATAAGTAATTTAGCACTACAATCACCTAGTGTTCGAAATTCTACCATACCACTTTTTGAATTTCTATCTCTTGGAGTATAGATATGCAGCATTTTTTCCTTTTGTACGTTTTCCCTTTTGGTCTCGCTATATTTTATGTACATTTGTATGTATTTTGATTCAGTTTAACAAAAATTCTAATGAAAACTGTAATGATTTTCCTTCTTTAATACTGCAAAAAAATGTATTATAGTCTGATTTACTGAGAGAGAAAACCTTCATGTGAAGAAAAAAATGTTAAGATGTTTTGAATTAAATTGAGTGATGTGGGTGCAGTAACTTTTTTGGCCTTTTAATGACCATCTGCAAAAAAAAAACAATGAAAACTTTATATTAATTTTTTTTATAATTTTCATTTCATGTATTTCTTTTTTATTTGACCCATGCGTTGATATAAATTTGCAGCTTTTTAATTATACTTTTTTTGGTGACTAATGCTACCTTTTTTATACTCAGCTGTACTAGTACACAGAGTATTATAGTTTTAATCACATAACGGTGGATTGTAACAGAATGAAATAACCGAGATAGATATAGACTTATATATATCAAAATGATCAGGGTGAAAAGAGAAATCGATTGAGCCATGTCCGTCCGTCCGTCCGTCCGTCCGTCCGTCCGTCTGTCCGTCCGTCCGTCTGTAAACACTCTAACTCGCGCAAAAATTGAGATATTTTGATGAAATTTGGAATGCAAGTTGGTATCGAGACTGGGACGGTTGGTATTGAAAATGGGCGAAATCGGACCATGACCACGCCCACTTTTCCTATATAGAAAAAATCGGAAATTTGGTATCTCAGTCCCTAATATAGCTGGAGCGATAAAATTTTACCCACATGTTGAGCTCAGGCCCCTATGAAGAAATTTTATGAAATTTTGGAAAATGGGCGGTGCCACGCCCACTTATTAAGGGTCAAACATTGAAAGTTTTATGAGTCATAACTCAGAAACCGTTGAAGATATGTCGATGAAATTTGGTACGCGTGATTTACTTACTTAGGCAAATGTTTTGACGGAAAATTGTCAAAATCGGTTGACGGCCACGCCCACTTTTATATATGTGTATTATAAAGTGACCTAATAAAAACATTTTAAGCGATATCTCTGTCAAATATAAAGATCTATCACTGAAATTTTGTGGCATGATTCCAACTATGAACATAAAACGAAAACCACAAAAATTTTGGAAAATGGGCGGAGCCACGCCCACTTATTAAGGGGCAAACATTGAAAGTTTTATGAGTCATAACTCAGAAACCGTTGAAGATATATCGATGAAATTTGGTACGCATGATATATTTACTTAGGCAAATGTGTGGACGAAAAATTACCAAAATCGGTTGACGACCACGCCCACTTTTATATATGTGTATTATAAAGTGGCCTAATAAAAACATTTTAAGCGATATCTTTGTCAAATATAAAGATAATTCATTGAAATTTTGTGACATGAGTTCCACAATAGACCGGAAACATAAAATAGACAAATTTTGGAAAATGGGCGTGGCACCGCCTCCTTTTGGACAAAGGGATATACGAGATTTATTAGCCTTTAACTCGACAAATAATTGAGATATTATGACGAAACTTGGTTTATACACTTTTATAACTTGTGTTAATAAACACGCAAAAATTAATTGAAATCGGTTTATGACCACGCCTACTTTTTAACAGATATTTCTGGAATACCCTTTGGGAGTTTGTAACGTGACATCTTTGTAACTAGAAGTCATAAAGGAATTAATTTTTGCACAAAGAATAATATTGATATGCTTAGTTGGATGACTGATAAAAATTTAGAAAATGGGCGTGGCTACGCCCACTTTATGCAGCACTCGCTTTATATAAAGTACACCGTGTTTCCATCAAACGCAAACAAACAATGAAAGCATACAGCTGAGTATCTAATGTTCGATTCCACTCGAACTTAGGCTTCCTTACTTGTTATAATTGTGTTACATCATTTTAACCCCTCATTAAGCACATTTTATGATCTAAAACAAAAAAAAACAAAGCAAAGAAAAAATTACAGCTTTCAAATAAAAAAAAAACAAGAAGGACAACCACTTGTCAAGCAGTTGAGTGAATGGATGAGTGGCTGAGCGGACGATGAGTGTCATGTAAAGTTTTATTTTATTTTTTTATTCCACATAAAGCGGTTGCGGCCCACAATTATCTATTATGTCAAATTCTGCTTAAGTCATAGTTCACACAAATGAGGTTATTACCTACATATTTTAACACGCTTTTATTAGTTTCACCTGTATGTATGTGGGTATGTAACTTCTAGCTGCTGCCTAAATATATGCAACATATTTACTAATGAGATTAGGTTACAACCACCGCTATTTTCCAACAGATGGCGCGCGTGTATTTATATTTTTAAAATATTCACTTATTTAATATCACAACGGTTTGCGCGTAATTATGAGAAGAAATGTGAAGCGCAATGGCAGCTGCTAATGAAAATTTATTAAGGCGGCATTGTGTAGATTGAGGTGGGCTAGGTTTTTGTTAAAATGTTGCCATATTTTTCTTGCTCTTTGCTTTTTTGTTGAAGCTTAAAAGGTGCAAGTTTTTCTGATGTTGTTTATTGGTTGTAGTTTTTTTGTGTGCTTTTTTGCTCTTTTTTTGTGCGCTTTTGTTCTTTTTTTTTTGTAGCAAACGCTTGTTCAATGTTGCGTAAATTAAATGATTCTAACCCCAACGTTGATAGCTGATAAAGTCATTGAAGTGAGATTATTGCGCGCCGTTATAGCAATGCGTGGGTAATGTTGCCCTTTTTCATTGTTTTTGTTTTTTTTTTTTTGTGCTGCTCATCCTCTGCCAATGTTGACCTTTCATGCTGGCAGCCGTTAGTGACACTAATGACATACGACGCAGCTCTAAACCGAAGACAATTTAGTTTGAGCGAGAAAAAGGGTGGGTAAGTTATAAAATTTTTTTTTAAATAGACGGTTAATGGTCAAACCGGCTGCTATAATGATATTATTTTTTTCTTTTTTTTTTGTGATGGTGCTGCGGGCTTTGAGTTGGCTACTTAACATTAAATTGGGATATTTTTTGTTTTATTTAATAACCCATGAACAGTGTTGCCGCTCAAAAATTTCAAAAGGTGGCCCAGAAAATTAAAAGAAGTGGCCCCAATTTTTTTTTAGCTAAAACACATTTCCATATCTTTTTGTAGTTTATTTAATACTTAAAGAAAATGGAATTTAAAATATTCTCTACACTAACGCAGCGTTAATATGATTGTTCGTTGAGCAGACGGAATAACCCGAGAAAGGCAAGGAATTAAAAAAAAAAACTGTTATAGCGTTCGTTGAGCCGTAGGAGAGTGCAAGAACCGTTGGAATTTTACCAATAAAGAGCGAATATGAGTGCAAAGAATGTAAATTGAGGTAAAATTCCTACGTTTCTTGCACTTTCCTACGGATCAACGAACGCTATATGTGTTTGCACTGAGAGAAAAAAGATATATGGAGGGGTCAAAGAAATTGTTTACCTATTTTGAACACTACTTTCTTTGTTTTGAGTAAATTTTCCTTAAAACATGTTAAAAGGTTTATAAAATATTGTTGTTACATGCGTTACCATGGTTTCATATACTTGTTTTGAAAAAATTCATACATTATAATAATGAAAAATTCTTTAAGCGCCATTCCATTCCCAACTTTCCTTGTTTTGAAGACTTGATTTCTTTAATTTTGAGAAATTAAATTCCCATACAAATCCCCATGGCAACGAATTTGTTTGAATGTTTTTTTATGTTTTTTCCACATTTTTGAGAAAATTTACACAAAACAAAGAAAATTTTGTATTGGGACGCGTGTTCAAAATAAGGAAAATTATGTCTTTGATCGAGAGAAATTTTTTTTTGAGTGTGTGTGTGTCTGGGCTGCTCCGTGCGTTTTCATTATCTTAACGAACAGCCCAAATTTCAAAGTATTCAAGGGTAGTGTTGGCAAACAAATTAAATAAAGAACCTTTCTAAACGGAGAGTTGCCAATACAAAGTAAAATAGTAACAAAAAGGTTTTTTGTTCTTATATTTTAGAAAAAACTAAAAATCATTTAATAATTATAGTTCTGAAAGTAAAAAAGGACCAAAAGTGGCCCAAATTTTTAAAAAGGTTCAAATATTGCATATTTTCAAAAAGTTGGGTTCAGGTGGCCTGGCTTTAAAAAAGGTTCAAATTGCCACTTTAGTGGCCTAAACGGCAACGCTGCCCATGAAGAGTGCCCGTGTAATTGGTGTGGTAATAGGTACCTACTACAAAAATTAAATACATATTTTTCAATAGGGGAACAAGTGATTTAATTGCACAGGTAGAATGATTGACTATACACATATTTTTACTGAGCACAATTTAATGAGTGGTGAATCAAACAAACGAGTGGTGAATCAAACAAACGAGTGTTGAATTGGGCAAATGACTGGCAAAACTAACAAACGAGTGGTGAATCCAACTAACAAGTGGCGATTCCAAATAACGAGTGGCAAATCGATTAAGCGAGTCGTAAAACGAACAAGCGAGTACAAATTGAACAAACGGGTTCTTCAAATTTATTCGACGTTCAATGCAAAAAAATTATGAAATTCCGTTGCTTGAACTCAGCTCATTGGGCTGATAAAACTAAAATTTACATAAATAAGCTTGAGTTGAATCTCATAAGCAAGAGCTCAGTTTTTATATATAAAAATCCCAACTCGCTAAAGCCCCATTATTAGTTCGCTAGTGCTTACTGGTATTGTTATTGTTTTCAAATATTCGTACCTACATTCATAATTTTCACTTAGCGAGTAAGAGGAGTGGCAAATCGATGATAGCAACTATTATTTGCGTCATTCGCTACCGCCACCAGCACTACCTACCTACTTGCGCCAATTGCGCCAACGTTAAAATGCAATAAAATTTATGTGCAATCAATTGGCAAATAAAAATAGAGGAAAAATAAAAAAGGTATGTAGGTACTTAAACACACAAAAGAAGGGAGGAAACAATAATGGCATTTATGACGCCCATATGAACTCATATACATACATACATATGTACATATGTATATATGTGCAGCGGAAGTACATGCGCTATAAAATGTCGATTGCTTTTCCAATGTGCTAACTTTCGACAAAGTAAGCAGCATGTACATATGTACATATCGACGTTTGAACTGCGTAACCGCCTAAGTGAAAGTGTATAGCCGCCTATGCCAAATTTGAGATTTGCCAAACTTTAACTCCTGGCGTCCAGCTCTATCGATCCATACCGTAAATTTGGTCTTCGAGAAGCTTTATCAGTATTTCCTTCTAATGTCCTTTTCAGCTCTGAAGTCGCAGAATTAGGTGTCAGAAATTCAATTTTAGTTTTTGCACAAATGTCGGTTAGGCGGTTATGAAGTTTAAACCGCGATATGTACATACTTATAGTGTTTTCTATTTTCTAAATAAAGATGTAATTTAATTGTTTGCAACATTGCAAAAACTTGTTAGTATGTGTATGTATGAGAAGATTGATTTGTTTTTTTTTTTCTCATTTTAGTAGAAAATCAATCAAGCACTAACACTATAAACATACTTTTTTTCTTTTCTCTTTCTTTATTTGACGTTTAACCATTTGCTGCATGACAAATTGCGCCAATTACCAAGCGAGACCAATTTACTGCCCAACTAATGCTTTTAATGCAGTGGAGGTGATTCATTTCTTCTGCGCCTACATTATTTCAATTTCAATTTCACATTACATTACATTATCCAACTAGTTACCTAAATGGTACATTTCCTATTTGTAGTTAAATGCGCGTCTGCACTCGTTATTGTTTTCTAGTTGTATGCCATTTCCTGCACGTTGCTAAATGCGAGTTCCGTGCACTCGTTAGTATTATTTCCTTTTGAATTTTTGGTTTTGGTTAAAATACGTTGAAATTCACGCAAGTAATATGCAGCTTATGGCAAGAAAACAATATAAATATGTACATATTTATGTATGTATATAAGTACAATGCGCACGTGGCTGTGTTAATATCATTTCTCGCACTTGCAAATTTAATTCGCTTAAGTATACGTTTACGTATGAAATTCTTGTCTTAAAATGAAAGTGCAGTAAAATACTTAACATGCAGAAAGGTATGTATGTAAGTATTTCGTATTTGCACTCAATTATTAATGACGACGAGTATGGAGTGTGTATGCATGCATGAATGAACGTGCATTTATCTGCCTGTTCATGAGCATTTCGGGTTTTTGTGTCTGCGGCAGCACAAAGTGCACACAAAGTGCTGTTTTTATTATAGTTGAAAAAGCAGACTGTCGACTTTAACGATAAGAAGGTATGTAGTACTTATGCAGGTACATATGTATATGCTTATATATGTGAAGCTTAAGTAAATAATCTTACAAGTGTGCAAAATCTGATCGGCTGCTGGGCTGAAGCGGCATTCATTCGATGATGACAGTGCAAATTTGCGGGTAATAATACTTAACGAGCAACATGTAATGCCATTTCCCTTTAATGTTTAAGTCAATTTAATAATAATACAATGGCGCTATTATAACTCTGACGAGTTTTATGGCCGAGCTTCTCTCCCAATTCGAGGTGTGCTCCTTTTTGTTTTTCCTACTAATTGGGTGGACCTACAGTTTTATGCCGGCTCCGAACGGCGAATGCATTTTTTGTGAGAAGCTTTTTCATGGCAGAAATACTCCCGGAGGGTATGCCGCCCACTGCCGAGAGGTGACCGCTGCTCTTAAAAAATCCAATAATTGGATTTTTACTAATTGAAAAATTGTTTTGGTGTTTTGCTCGGACCGTGGTTTGAACCCGAGACCTCTGGCATAGCAGGCGAGCACTCTACCCACTGCACCACAGCGGCCACTATTCAATTTACGATACGTAAAAAGTTTATCGCTGCATATGTATGTACATATGTACATTTAATAGTTGCTGCTTGTGCGAGCATGTGTATTTGCAATTTGTTCGTGTGTTGCTTAAGCAAACAAAAATAAAAAACAAAAATTGGCAACATATTTTTGCTGCGCGCAGATAAAATTTAACACGTCAGACCTGAGGCTGTAAACATATACATACATATATACATAAGTGCTTGCTTAAAGCTTAAATGCATTTTCAGTAAGTAAAAAAAACAACAAAAAAGTATTCCGTATAAACAAAATATGCATGTAGTGTTATTATTCATTCTTTTTCATTACATACACTTGCTTTTTCCTTTCACTTACCTACAACATTCAGCCGAAACGCCATCGAAATTTTCGGTTCCGTATTCACTTGACATTCATAGATGCCGCTATCACGTGGTTGTGCGTATTTCACCTGCAACGTCCAATCTTTGTCATCCGGCGTGCGTACAACCTGTGTTTATGAAAGGAAAGGAAACACAAAAACAAAGAAAAAACAACACGTTGTGAAATTGCGAGCAATCAAGGTAAGACATGTAGATACATGAAAAGTGTTAGCGCATGTGGGCGAATATGTGTGACATACATATATATGACAAACTTAAGCCACAATAAACTAATAAGCGCAGCTAGCATTGGGTGAACATTTTCGCGGCGCGTGCAGGAAATTTAAATTACCTGTGAAACATTGTCGCTGATGTCAATGGATGACAACTAAGGTAGTTAATTTGGAATTGGTGCTGTCAATACTAGTTAAAGGAAAATACTATTTGTCAATTTCTTTTTCGACATGAAAAATGATTCCACACTGACCTGTAGCGACCTTCAAAATAATTTTTTTTTCAAACTTTCTAAAAAAATGGGTCAAAACAAACTCTTCGTGGGTGTGTTACAAGATTAATGCCCTTATTATACAAAACGCGGTGACTCTTGCGACGCAGTCACTCACACTCTCTCACGCTCACCTTCGCCCAAAAGTTGGTATATAAGATTTTACGTTTTCGCGTTCACCCTGTTGCGTAGTCACGACGATTGTCAAACGATTTACGTAGCTTATGTGCCACCTATTTTGTTTTTTTAGTTTCCTTAGTAATTTTTAGTGCGTTTTTTTTTAATAGAGGTATTTTGTCGAGTAGGTAATTCTGAAAAGTTGGCAGCTGGCAACCCAATAAACATTTTTCTTCATTTTTAATTTGAGGTTCATTTGAGAAGTAACCCTATTGTCAAATATCAAACGTTAGTTATCAAATGCACCTCAAATTTCTCTTGATAGCGTTCTCAAACAAAAAGGCACATTTTTAGTATGGGATTTTGGGCTGATTCTCAATTTGATAGATTTCATTTTCTGAAATCAATTTCAAAGTTAGTACGAAATGGAATGCAATCAATAGATGTATGTATGTATTACATATTTGTACTCTGATGTTATGTTTTTCATTTACCCGTGCGGGTGAATTTCGCCGGTGCCTTTTGTACAGTCACATGAGTATATTAATATCTTTTTTAATATGCATACACACATGTGAGAAACAAACTATGGCTTTAATAAAGTTTGTGTAACTTCACAAAAAGCAACAAACAAATAAAATAAGAGTAAGAAATACAGAATCATTATTATACACAATCATTTTCAACCATCATTTCAACCGTTAAGAGACTGCTCACGTAAAACAACGAACGCTGATTGAAACTTGAAAACATACAAAATGTCTTCGTTCCTTGAAACCTTGACATGATGAAATTCGTGAAATGGTACAAAATGCGAAACAAGTTTTTTTTCGAATGTGTTGTAAGTTATTCTAAAATTGATTAACAATGTTTATTGAACACTTGAAAATATGTTTATTCTCAAATTATATATATGCTGATTCTCAAATTTAGAAACAATATTTTCTCAAACGTTTGAGAATTTCTTTTTCAGTGTTTAGTGGGAAGTCAACAAAAATAAAAAAAGTATTTGTTGACATTGTGTGTAAATACATACATACGTGTTTTGTTTAGTTTTTTTTTTAATAAAATATATTATTTATGTATATGCAACATATTAAAAAATGTGTGTGTAATGCAGTTAATATAAATATATGTACGTGTTATCCAATGTTAAAAAATAAGATGCATTTGTGTGTTCGTGTTTGTGCAAGAAGCAAGACAAAAGTTAAAACGTTTTTATTAACAACTGTTTTATTTAAATCAAAGAAAAAATTAGTTCAGCATCATATTCGGGTTCGCGAGATTGAAACGCGTCGATTGATACCCCGTTTTTTTTTTAAATTGGCTAATTTTAGGGCCGGTTTCACCATCTCCGGTTAAGCACTTAACCAGAGATTTTTGCCCGGTTAAGCAATTTATTTGACAGCTCGCCATACAATTTACGTCAAACTAACCAGCGATTAAATTAACCGGAGATGGTGAAACCGGCCCTTAGCCGTACAAATTAAACTATATCGAATGCTCACTCGAACAAAAGGAAGTGACTCTTTTGACAGTTAAAGTGACCGTTTTCGTCACTTTGCGTTTTATAAAATACCAAAAACGTAACATACTCACCAAAAAAACGTAACACATTCACTTCGAGTCACTTACAGTCACTTTCAGTCACCTAAAGAGATACAAAATACGAACACGACAATAAGTGACTCTGGGTGACTCGTTGCGTCGCGTTGCGTTTTACAAAATAAGGCCCTAAAGTATTCTGTGAATTATTTCCCCAACAGACAACAACCTTCAATTTGTATCACAGTGTCATGGTATAAGTATACCAGGTAAAACAAACGTCAAGTTTTCGTCGCCATATTAACCACCTGACAATTAAGCAGATTATGACATTTCGTGCTGCCATACTCAATGATAAAAATCCTCCATTAATGGCATTTTCACTGCTTTGGTTTAAAAATAAATTGTAACCATGGGATTCATAGTAACGAATTTTTTCAATTTGAAAAAATTACACATCCTGCAGTAAATTTGTTTCACTGCTGAATGATCATTGATGATTCTTCTGAGTACAATTTTTATTATTATTATTATTTTTTTTTTTTGAAAAAAGCAAACCATTTATATGAAAAATTCAGCAGTCTTTATTTGAAAGTACTGACTGATGCCTCCTCAGTCATTGACGAATTTCATCAGTGATTCATAAAAGATTCATTTCGGATTTTTACTTCGCGGAATATCAGTTTGGCCGTACTACAAAGTAGCCCCTTTCCGGTGAGTTTTTAATTTAGTTTAGTAGTTACGATCACTTTTAATTTAGGCTTTGTGATCACTCCGGTATATAGTTTGGGGAGGTTTTGGAAATTGATCTATTATAACTCCATATCGTCGCATAAAGTGCAATACCGCCTATCCGCTACCACCCAAATTTTACAGGAGACCGTAAAAACTGCTTTAATTCAAAACGGTTCGGAATTTTACAAACCCACATCCAAACAAAGATAGATTTTTGGATTATATACTTAATCCAAATATCATTTTGGCGAAAAACAGTTAAATGTGCAGTTATTGGCTTACTTATGTATTTATAAGCGGTTTTGCGTCTTTTATTTTGTTCAATAGTGACGTATAGGCGGTTTTGCAGGCGTACGTAAAAACGTTTCTTCAATAAAGCAAAGTTATAATCCATTTCGTGTTTATGAAAGTATAATCAACTTTAGTACATTACAGTACAGTTATAAAGCAATAACACCTATTATTCGCGGTATTGGTTCGAAAATTTTCCTTAAAAAAAGCGGTTTTGAAACTGTGTCATTATTTGGAATTGCGTTGTGTGAATCTCAAAATTGTTGCATGAATGGATGGGGACGGACGCCAGGAATGTATTTTTGATGAAATCTCATTTTTGGCAAAAATGTCACGCGGTTTTGCACATTAAACGACGATATGTATGTACACCACAATACCAAGTGAGCATTTCAGTCTATATATGTATGTATGTACATATGTCCAATCCAATTACAAAAAAATATGTACCCTAGATTTTAACAATATGAGTTGCTTATTTGAGCGGTGCAATAATACCAAATATGGCTGCAAAGACGGTGATATAAAATTTTTCCAATTTCCGACGATACCCTTTATTCGCGGAGAGTGGATGAAGATTTGTGGAGTGAGCGAAGAGGAGCTACCGGAAGTTCCGTAAATCTGCTCACTAGTGCCCTTTCTCTTTCTGTCCTCTGATTCCTGAAATACCCAAACTTTCAAACAAAAATCTACGCATTCAAAAAATAAAAGTCTGGCATCGCTATACTCCAAAATTGGCATAAGATTAAACTTCAAAAATCTGCTTTTTAATCAAAAAGACAGCGTCAAAATGACAATGCACATACCTGTATTTTTTATACCATGTCACAGTGTAATCACTAAAAAATTCTTCCATATGCATACATACATACATATCTCCCTCGCGCATTATATTATCCTAGCGTGGGCGTTTCTTTTCGCTTGTGTGTGCAGCTGATGGATGCCATAAAGTTGTTTGACGTTTGTGCACGCATGAATACGCATATGTAAATAAGTCAGTACATATAAATGTACATAAATAGTATGTAGTATATATATAAGTATAAGACAAAAGCAAATTGTTTGTCGAAATCGTTAACCGATATGTATGTCCATAAGCACGTACTATCTACTCCCAATTGAGCATCCTTGCGCGAATGCGTGCAAGCTCTCATAAAAGTTTCTAATCAATTTTGTTACGCAATTCGAGTTATTTACTTTTATCAGTGGCGGATTAAAGGTCCAGAGCGCCCTAGGCAGCCACTTTCTCGGCGCCCCTGTACCGACCATAAATGGCCATCATAATACTATAAATTTTAACTACCTAGTAGAGCTCTAGATACCCGGGTATCGAACAAATCGAATTGATCGTTTTTGTTTGATGCCCGTTTGTTGTTCAAATGCCCGTACAAACATTCGAGCATTCGAGCTTAAGCCTAGTACTGAGTTCACTGCCGTGAAATTTCGCCAGCAACATGCATTTATTTTGCCGTGAAATGTTTCAAAAAAAGTTTTTGTCAATTGAGAATAAATGCCAAAATGAAGACTGAGCAAATGTAAAAAGAAAAAATTTGGAGCATCGCCTCAGAACCAACTTTCAAAGTTTGACCAATAAAAAAATTTTATACAAAATATAAATTTCAATTTCAACAAATGTCACTCACTTTTCCCTCGAAAATAAATGGCATTGTATATTTAATTTGGCGTGAAAAAATGTTGCTGGCATGTTGTGCAACTTTTCACGACAGGAACTCAGTACAACTTTGGCGTGAAATATATGTGAAATTTCACAAATGTTTCACAACCAGTTTTTTTGTATGGATTTTGACAGCAGTTTCACGTGAAACTCGAACTCAGTACTATGCTTTACAAACAAAAAAAATGTGTATCGAAAAAAACAAAAATAAAAACAACTACATATGAAGAAGAAAAAAAATAATAAACAAAAGAAAAAAAACAAACTTCAAAATGCCCGAATTGTTCAAATGCCCGTACAAACATACGGGTAATCATGATACAAGAAAGAAGGTAGTGTAAACGTCAAATTTTTGTCGCCATATTAACCACCTGACAATTATATGGATTATGACATTTCGTGCTGCCATATTCAGTGCTAAAAATCCTCCATTTATGTTATTTTTTATTTCCATGGTAATCATGGTATCGATTGCAACAAAACGAATTTTTTAAATTTAAATATTGATATATTTATATATATAAATACGCTCATTTACGTGTTAAATTCTTCATAACATCAGATCAAAAATAATTATATAAAAAATAAGATTTATTCTTAAAATAAGTTGCGGCAAGTTTGTGGAATATAGTACATACTACATTCCCACTACATCTCCTGTGAATTTCATTGAAAAATTTCAGTGGTTTAGAAATTATGAATATTGGCACGACTTATGAACTTGCGACCGAAAAAAAAAGTGCGGTCGATGGCACGGTTATATGCAAAATTTATTAGTAAATACAAAATTTAATTTAGATGAAAAGGTACTAAAAAGATTTTTTTGCGAAGAATCTATTTCAGAATTAGGTAAATAATAAAATAAAAGAAAATAAATTTAGTAACGTAAGTAAAAACTAAAGAAAACTGCAACATAAAAATTTAAACTAAATTTACATTCTTATATAACTGCTAAACAATTTTTTTAATAAATATATTTTTTAAATGTGGAAATATTCTTGTATAAAACATTGAAACCAAATATGCATATATATATTTATACGTACGCAATAAATAATATATATAAAGAAAATCAAGAACTCTTACCTTATTCATAAAAAATCGAACAGTTTTCAAATATTGTATAAAGGACGTTTTGATACCATTTTTCGACTTTAATAACTGCATAAATCTATTTTATTTTTTATGAATAACTTATTTTTTATTTTCTTTGAAAAGCTCATTACATCGGATCATTTGTTTTGTTGATTAGCATATGTGAAAAACACCATTTCATTTAAAATACCCAATATTTTGTTCAAATATACCCTCAGCCAAAAACTTTTGATTGGGCAACGCTATCCTAAATTTTTGACTTAAAATGAGACGTCAATAATCCATATTATAATCAAAAATGACAAAGTCAAAGTGAAATGGAACTAGCTTGATTGTTTGTATCATGCGGGTAATAAACAAACAAACGACTGTTCGAGCATTTGAACAACATTTGTTCGGGCTACTCGAAAATGTTCAAAAAAAATCTGGAGCTCTACTACCTAGTTGTTTTACACCCTAACAATCAAAATCTTTCCTCTTTATAATATTAGTGTAGATGTAGATATAGATGATGTAAAAGCTTAGATAATTTGTTAATCTGTACATATAATAAAATTGTAACCGGTCGATGTCTGTACATTGCAGAAATCGAGAAAAAAATGATTGGGGGAAGCATTATTAAGCCAGTAGAATCCAAATCAACCATTTTTACAATTTTTGTCTGTCTGTCTGTCTGTCCGTATGTTTGTGGCCGTATGATAAGTACACCTTTTAAAAACGGAGGAAAATTGCCCGATCTGGTTTTTTTTTTATATAATTAAAATATAATGTAAAATGTGAACTGTAAAAACATATAAGAGAAAAATAATAATCGGTGTTCTAGAGAGAAACCTTAAGTATTTAAATTGGAGTTGCCAGAAAGCTTACTTTGATTGTGACGCGTATATATGTGTATGTTTTTGTTTTTCATAATTTCTGGCATGTTGTTGAAAGTTTTGCGTCGCAAAAAGATTAGGAAAGTCAAGTAATTGTTAACAAAGATATTTAATAATAAAAATTTCTGAATAAATGATGGCTCACTTTCACTGTGACTCACTGTATTCCCATCAAACCAAATTTCAACCATGGGAATTGTTGTTGCAAAAAGTGACAGGCACATTATGTGTCAATGGGAGAATGGGAAACTAAATAAACCAAATATGAAGAAGAATCGACCACAGTGTTGTATTCAAACGTAGCAAAATCTTCACAAGAAAATTGCCAAAATTCCTAATAAAATCAATTAAAACTCAAAAATTTAATTTTTTGTTATTATTGCTACAAATATAGCATTACAACTTCAATTCACCCAATAATTTTAAAGATTTAACGATTTCAAAATTCATTTCAATTTCTTTTGTAACTTTTGCACAGCACTACATGGTGACAGGCACAACATGCCAAACGATCAGCTGAGAGTGTCGCAACTTATAGATATAAACTATGCTGCTAACTAGAGTGCTATTGTTTTTGATCACTTGTGATTGGAGTAAAAGAGACAAACCTATTTTGAATAGATAGCCAAAGTACATAAGAGAGAAGGTGATGCAAGATCACACGTACGCAAAGCCAGGCATCACTTTTCTCACAAGGCCCTTAAGAAAGTGCTGTCGACGATGCACAAAACATATGTCAGCGATGAACAGCACGTGCGGTGTCAGCTGAAGCTCACTGTACCGTAGGGTGTCAAAGTTGTACAGACCGTCGTATCGTGGATAGGCGAGCGTGCAGACCAAAATTTTGGTTTGCACTCAAGTGTGTAGAAAATGGTTGCCAGAGTATCTAGTATATATTTATTTTCTCAATAGATCTCTACATATCGTAAGATTTATTGGCAAAGTGGAGATAATTGGTCGTATTAATAAACAAAAAGCAATTGCTATTTCTCAAATTTTTTGTAATTTGACAAAAATTTGTATGAAGACACTTTCAAAATTTGACAAAAAGGCTTGAAAAAGTAATTGCTTTTTTATTAATATACACCCCTATTGCGAGTGTCGACTGTGATAGATAATCGACTGTTGATCGATCCAGGAGCATTATATTTGCATGCTATTTGGTCGATCAATAATCGATTATCTATCACAATCGACACTCGCAATACGGGTGATAATCTAATATTTTGATAATCGCCAAAAAAGTCGCCATCGCCAATTTTCATAAATTGGTCGCCAAAGTTTGTAAAAAATCGCCAATTTGGCGACAAATCGCCAGTACTGGCAAGCCTGACGACGCAACAAATGCGCAATATTGCACAATATATCGATGCTTGTGCAATATAATCGATTTATCTATTATCGATCTATTATAGATCAGCTTTAATTCTTAATAGTCGATATGTTATTTTCTTTATTTGTTTAAAAATTCTGAGCTCGCGCGCCCCTTGTAACTACGCGCCCCTAGGCAAGTGCCTAGTTTGCCTTAGGGATAATCCGCCTCTGACTTTTATGTACATATGTAAATACATTATGTTACCTTGCATTGCTGGTCTATTTGGTATGTAGTTAGAATATTTTTATGGTGACATAACTAAAGTACATGCGCATTCGTACATATGTACACACATATTGCTTTTATGGACTAATTCGCGGTTTTTGTGTTAAAACTTTAATTGAATGTTGTTTTATAGTGAAACTTTATATGCTATGAAAAGAGCTATTTCTACAAAGGTAATTGAAAAAGAAAGATATTCTGAGGACTGATGTAACAGTTCTTTTTAACATCTCGTTGCTTCTCGATGATTCTTCAGTTCTTTTAACATAAAACATATTCCTTTGTATTATTTCAAGTAAAAACAAAGGAATATGTTTTTTGCTTTCTGTGGTCTTGTGGGTTATTTATACAAAGATTTTGTCTGAGGAGACCCCTAGTGAAATTTTATGGCCAATAATTTTCTAGAATATTTCAACCCTCTATCGACCTTCAAAATAGTATTTTTTTCGGACTTAAAAAAAAGGAGGGCCAAAACGACCCTTTCGTAGAGGTGTTAGCGGGTTAACGTATTCCACGAAATTAAAGTTCGTGAAATTTTACTATATGTTTCCTAACAACATATTTCTATACGATATGTATTTAACCCTTTTTTTCCTTTATTTAGAAATCACTCAGGCACTTTTCAAAGCTGGCAACCCTCCAGTTTGCCCCAGATTTTGATAGGCAACCCATGTTTTTTGGACTCTCCTCATTGCACTCTTTCGTCCGGTGTATCGTTTTTTTAAATAACAGAAAAGGGGAGAAAACCTATTTTTTTTTGCACTTTTCAAAGCTGGCAAACCTCCAGTTTGCCCCAGATTTTGATAGGCAACCCATGTTTTTTGGACTCTCCTAATTGCCGTCTTTCGTCTGGTGTATCGTTTTTTTAAATAACAGAAAAGGGGAGTATACCTAAAAATTTTAGTTTTTGTTTTAAATATTTAGTACCTTTCGTACGTGTTTTAGCTAGGCAACCCATGTGCGATGTGTTAATATGCTTAGGAACTGTCAGTTACCACTGTCCATTGGTAAATAACAGATGAGGGGATATATTTGTTCTGTCGTATCTTAGACTATTACTATGTAGTTCACACAGCTCGATAAATTACAGTTAAGGCACTTCACGCACTCAGCTTTAACATACACAATCTCACCCTTCAAAATTTTGTGCGCACTTTTGACGCTTTTGACAGTTTGAAATCATGTGACAACACATGTTTAAATTTCAACACTAAATGAGTTTGTGTAGATGTGCGAGTTGTCAAAATTTAAAATAATCTGCAGGTTTTAAACTGCCCACACTGTCTAACTGTGTTAGAAATAAAGTTAGCTGACTTTTTATGGCTCTCTATTGTTGACACTTAAATGACTGATGAGAAAAGTTAATTCAATTTGGTGGAAAGTAAACAATTTCTGTGGGATTTAATCTAAATGTGCACATATGTAAAAGCTGCAAAAAAATATCAAAAAAACAAAGCGTAGGCTGGGAAATTGAAAACTTTTTGGCACAATTTTTGCGACTTATGCGTTGCCACAAAATCGAACAACACCTGATGTAACTAGTGATTTAAAGCGAATGTGTAATTTGCAAAAGGATGCTGTTGAGCTTATAAATTGTTTTCTAAGTAGTTTTTAAAGAAGAAAATTTTATATAGTACTATGATATGATTGGTTTAAGTTTTAAAGTGTACTTTACATAAAATTTTTTTTTGCTACAAATGAAACTTACCTGAAATCTCTCATCGGATGTATAAGTTAAAATACCAGCTGTAAGGATATGTAAATCACGTTTTCGTATCCATGATACCTATTTAAGAGAAGAAAGGAAAACGATAAAAATAAATATACATATGTAATTAATTCAAATAGCATTTAAAAGTTCTTCTAAGCTCTGAAATATGTGGCTTTGCGGTCTTGTCGAAATAAAGTGGAAGATGAACTGATTAAAATTAAAACGAAAGAAAATAAATGTTCTTTTATATGTATTTTGTTTCTTGAGATTAAGCACCGAAAACCGAAGTGCGAAACTTCAATACGCCAAATCTTACCTACACCACCACTTGGGTCTTGTGACTAAAAACGTAGCTGAAATGACGGCGCTACGGCTCAGAATAACAGGACAGTTTAGCCAACGGCTATTTGACCACGACAATACTCGAGGCCTAAACAGCAGCTCAAACTACGTTACTCCCCAAACCGAACTCAACAGAGGATCGGACCACGTGTAATAATAGAACAGAACGGATGTGAGAAAGCATTACGAACCAATCGCCACACGTTCAACTTATTTAAAAACAGATCAAAGATGGACGCAAGGGTGGGAGGTACAGTGTTTTGTCTGGAGCTTGGAATACAACAATCCCTTAGGCTCCGTGACTCTTGCAGTATCTTTCAGGACGAGGTTTACGTTGCCTCAGAAGCGGCACAACTTGCAGCTGAGCTAATAGCCCCGACACATAGCATACGTCAATCCGTCTACGTCGACGTATCTGACTGACAGCTCATGTACTTGACTGAGAGGTCGCCACATAGAAAACGTTGACGGATATACATAAATCAGCTGTTTGATTAACCTTTAACTACAGAGGTAGTGGCAAAAATTTAACTCTTTAGAATATTTTGTAATTTCTCTTTTAAGTTGCCGTCTTGAAATTCAGTTTTCAGTAACTTCACATATCCTGATAATTATTGACTATTTTGGTTTTATAGAGGAATGTTTTACAAATGAGAAAAAACTCGAAAAGCAAATAAAAAAAAAATGAAATTCAACAGTAGTTAAAGGTTAACATTCAAAAGCAATCAGCTGACATAGCGACGGATTGACGTATGCCAAAAGTTGAGTGTTGGGCAACTTTAGTACGTTGCGGCGACGGATCCGTCGTACTTGTGACGATTTACATTTAAATACCCACAGTTTACTGATCTGTCAGTCACATACGTCGACGTAGACGGATTGACGTATGCTATGTGACGGGCCTAATACGTCCTTAAACTCTCGTGTAGACATTTTCATTTGACAGCCGGGCGGCAATGAAAGCGAACGCGGCAGCGACGACAACCTCTATGTGCTATAAACGTAGGTAAATCAATGCTGGACCAAGTTACATAAACTCTGCGTGAACAGATGCGTTACGATCTACTGGGTACCCGCACACTAGGGAATCAAGAGAAATGACAGGGCGGACGTCTTAGCCAAAGCCGGGGTATCAGTAGCGCAAGTGAATGTAAAAAAAAAAAAAATTTTCCAAGTGAATGTAGAAAACACTCTAACACCCTCTCTAAATTTCCACAAAGCTCAAATAGATCCGGCATTTATACGCAAAGCTGATTCCCAGTGGAATCCCCTGCCATCCAAAAAGCGCAAACTACCTACTCACACTTTCTTGAGCATACTGCAGATTGGCGGTAGGCATACTACCTTGGCACTTTCTCACACCATTCAAAATGGGCAGAGTGCGCGGCAACGAACTCGATGCTATTGGCATTCTGAAGCATCTTCTGTGTCAATGTCCAGCTTTTGGCAGACTCCGACTTGGTTACCTTGGTTCTGCACACTTCTCGTTTTTTGAAGGCATCGCGGGGCAGAAACTCTACAAAACATGAAAACTGCGAAGTTTTGCATTACAAGTTTAATATAACGCCTCCAATACGCGTTGGCTACACTAAGTATGTAGGGTTGCCAGATACCTTTCCCGAAAAAATCAGTACATTGCCTTCAAAAAAAAAAATAATAATATATGCGGAGGAAATCGTCTTTATTACTGGCATTTTGTTTTTGTTTCCGTATCGAACTGTCAATCATGTTTCTATGACATTTAAAGTTCGTGTTGCTTCCTCCTTCCTAATTGTTTCATGGTTATGCCGTGGTTATGCTTACGAGCAAAACACCGATGAAATTCGGACACATTTTCGTCATTGGTAAGAGGTGGTTACGCTTAAATCGATGATTAGAGCGCACATACACAGCATAACACATTATTACCCCGAAACCTCGGCGTGCTGGGTGCTTGTTTCACCCAGCAAATTTGATCGATGTGAGAGTCCGAAAAATCTCTCACAACAAAAATTACACGTTGCTCGTAGAGTATTGTCGTAAGAATAACCACGGCATTACAAACGTCAAATGAAAACAGTTGGAAAATTAAAAACAGAGCAGGATGATAAAAATTATTTTTTTTAGTGTCGGCTAAAAATCAGTACAAATCAGTACAAAATCCGAAAAATCAGTATTTCTTAAGGTTTTTAAAACCATCAGTAGGGTGCACGAAAAATCAGTATGGTACTGATCAAATCAGTACGTCTGGCAACCCTACCATATGTAAGCTATGTGAGGGATGATTGCATTTCGGCCAACGTAACCCAACCTAACCTTCTCATTCGCAATTTTCTTATCCTTCCAACTCGTTTTTTTATGCACGGAATTTTCTTGTGAGTTCATCGACTGTTTGTGGAAATTTGACAACATCCTTTACATCAACAGTATTTATAAATCGCTCCTAATATCAATTCTTAATATTATTCCCACCAACCTAATGTCAAAAAAATCATATAAAACCATTTAATCATTCAAATTTAACCACAATATACTTAAATATGTGAAAATCGAAAAAATTAAGCCTTACTCTTTACTTTCATTCCCTACCAACTACCCACAGTTTCAACGAGTACTCACCGATTTATCACTCAAATTCTCTACTCGACAATTTATCGCTGCCGTATGACCCGAACGCGCTGTTATATTGCGCGGCATGCCAAAATCAAATGTTGGCTCCGATAATGTGGTTCGATTGGTATGTGCTTCATCTACTTCTATTTCCACACCGCTGCCACTGTTATGTTGTTCAATGGATGTGGCGGAATTCTTGTTTGTTGGATTACTAAAATCCAACATATTTGGATTAATTAATTGATGAAGCTGCTGCTGCTGCTGCTGCTGCTGGTTTTGATGATGATGATTTGATTGTAATTGTTGTAGTTGTTGCTGCTGTTGTTGTTTTAGTTGCTGCGGCTGGTTTTGATGATGCCGATTTGATTGTAATTGTTGAAGTTGTTGCTGCTGTTTTTGTGATTGTTGGTATTGATTTTGGTTTTTGCGGTATATACTAGTAGTGGAATATTGACTACGATTTTCGGTATCGATTGGCACGTAATCGTGGTTAGCGAAAATGTTATTGTGTGGCAATAAAAATTTAGTGCCGCTGGTTGCCAATTTCATTGCTGCGTGTTGTAGAGTTGCTGAAATGGCAAACATATACATACATACATAAACATGTGTGAATATGTAAGTTGTATAGTCAGTTACAACAAAGTAGTTAGAATGTAAGAGAATTGGCAGATATCGATATCGATATTTTTTAGTAAATTCTTCTAAGAAAATATTTATTAAACAACCTTAAGATACGCTTTTAAATTTTGCGATTATTTTTGTGTACAGCGCTGTAAATACACATACATACTTACTGCTATATTTCATTAAGCTCCCCCAAAGCTTTAGTGGTTGGTATTTATTAATTTAGGTGTAGTGAATTTTGTGCAAACTCTTTGCAAATTGCGCACAACATATTTGAGATTCTTTAATTCCAGCGACTATGAGCAAATTTTAGTTCAAGTCAATGGAATGGAGACGAACAATTTTGTTTTGGCTTTGTCGACTTTGTCTGTTTCGCATTTATTGAAATATTTGTACGTGATGGCTACAACCACAGCAGATGGCAGAGCTTTGTGGTGAAGATAATTGTGTGCCACAAAACTTTTTCTTTAAGCTAGATTTCTAACTTATTAAAAGTGAATGGAAATTTAATAATTTAAGAGCCATTTTCTCATCCTCTCGTTAATGCTAACTCCTAGTTAAACATCATTATCGACTTCAAACTCATACATTTAATATGACGCAGACGATATTTTAAAGCTCAATTTGATGAGAAAACGACTCTATGCGTTTCTTCAATATTTAGTAATTCTTTTTGAAACTTAAAGAAAATATTATGCATAAAAAGGTGTGACCCATCAGCAATCATTGTGTAGCTAACCACTATTACGTACTTACTGATGGGAGATGTTATTGCATTGTCTCGCTTGTTCAAACATTTCAAATGCTCTCGATGATTTTCATTTGCATTCGAGTCCACTCGCGAAAAGCTGTCAATCGCAGCAATTGCTAAAACAACTCGAACTCACCAACGATTTCTCTCGCTTTCAAAGCAATCCTAAATGACATCTCGAGCTCACCCGTCTCTTATCAAAACAACCTCCGACTCGGAACAATCGCAAAAGCATATGGATTGTGTGGTCGAGGAGCGACTAAAATTTTGTGATTTTTCAACGACGGTTCTCTCGATGGCTTAAACATCTCGGTCTCACTCATACATAACTAACATTACTCACCACGGCTAGTAGTTGACATGTAAGTAAGTTAGCTAATTTCGACTTCGTGAACTGCTTGATATTCAACATCTGCCACCAACGTCCTTACTTAGGCAGAATAAATTCTCATTTTGATAACAAATGAATGCAGTGACGCTTTGGTCAAACCAAGTAGGTACACACCTTTGATGCTGCTGAAAATTTTGCAATGTCTAGCAAGCTTCAACAGTCTCATTTCTGAGTATTCAAGAACTGCGGTCAAAGAATTTCTCGAGCAAACTTAATTTCTTTTGAAATTTGCTGTTGAGCTGTCCACTACGCGGAATTTCATCCATTTGATAGACGAAGATTCCATTTCATGAACAGCAATTTTGCTTAATCTTTTTTTTTCTGTTGTTGCAAAGAGCCAAGAGTTCCATTGATATTTGAACAGGATATGCGTGTTATGCATAAAATAAACGCAACCAGATTTTCAATTGAAATTTTATAAATACATATGTACATAAATATTTCAACTTCATGCGCTATAAAAGCAACGCGTGCAAAAACGCCTTGGGGAATTAATAAACAAAATTTTTTTGGTATGTCCAATGTATGTATGTATATGCTAGGGTTGCAAGACGTATTGATTTGATCAGTACAATACTGATTTTTCGTGCCCCGTACTGATGGTTTTAAAAACCTTAAGAAATACTGATTTTTTGGATTTTGTACTGATTTGTACTGATTTTTAGCCGACACTAAAAAATTAATTTTTATCACCCTGCACTGTTTTTAATTTTCCAACTGTTTTCATTTGACGTTTGTAATGCCGTGGTTATGCTTACGACAATACTCGAAGAGCAATGTGTGATTATTGTTGTGCACTCCGTCGAGTGAGAGAATTTTCGGACTCTCACATCGATCAAATTTGCTTGGTGAAACAAGCACCCAGCACGCCGAGGTTTCGGGGTAATAATGTGTTATGATGTGTATGTGCGCTCTAATCATCGATTTAACAACCTCTCACCGATGACGAAAATGTGTCCGAATTTCATCGGTGTTTTGCTGGTAAGCAAAACCACGGCATAACCATGAAACACTTAGGAAGGAGGAAGCAACGCGAACGTTAAATGTCATATAAACATGATTGACAGTTAACGATACGGAAACAAACACAAAATGCCAGTAATAAAGACGATTTTCTCCGCATATATTGTTTTTTTTTTTTTTTTGTTGGAAGGCAATGTACTGATTTTTTCCCGAAAGGTATCTGGCAACCCTAGTATATGCATATGTACATATTTACGCGTATAAGTAGAAGGAAAGTGCCATTTGCATTTTCTGCAGCCAAAAAACAACAACAATAGCAACAAAATTAATTTTCGCATCTGCATTTCATTATCACTTCTTCACTCAGCAATAAAATTAAAAATGCATGTATGTACATATGTACGTAAATATATGTATGTATGTATGTATGTAATTGTACATATATATGCAATTGCATATTTATGTACATACATATGTATGTAGGTCAGGCGCGGATCCAGGATTTCGGCAAGGGGGGGTTTTGAAAATTTCTTTTTTTGGAAGATGTTTTTTAAGGGCAGACGCTGGTGAAAATATGGACTAATACCCCCTACTATTATTATTCTATATACTAGTTGCGCCATTTCCCGCACCTTAAAAACACCAAACTCAAAACCCTCCTAATTAACAATATGTATGTCATCACATAAAGTGCAGGAGATTTCAATTGAAGTTCTAAATAGCATGTATAACGTATGTATGTATATTTTTGCATTGGTACGTGCGAATGAGTATCGTATGGTATTGGTGGCAAATTGATCATCAATTTCACTTACCCTTGCATTTAAAGCCAAAATAAATAAGAATATATGTATGTAGTACTTTTTGGTTGAATTTAAATTTTTAATAGAATTTTTCTTGTTCTTGTTTTTATATACTCAAATTTTTAAAAGGTTAATTTAAACAAGAATTGCGAAATACCTCTGAAAAAGGCAATTTCTCCAACTATTCAGACATTTCTGACCAAATTAATTCTGTACAATCCCGATAAAAATAGGGATAAGAAAGAAAAGAAAATAAATTTGCGATTTGGCAATTTGCGAATAGCATTTGACAAATTTGATTTTATGCACGTGCGTCCAAAGGTACCTACATGAACTTTTTTCGCATGTAGGTACATATTTTGGATGTTATGTGGTGTGCCCAGTATACATGAATAAAATATATATTTTTTTATTCATATTTAAATATTTTTTTTAATTTTTAAATAAATAAAAAAAAACAAGTAAGGAAGCCTAAGTTCGAGTGGAATCGAACATTAGATACTCAGCTGTAAGCTTTCATTGTTTGTTTGCGTTTGATGGAAACACGGTGTACTTTATATAAAGCGAGTGCTTCAAAAAGTGGGCGTAGCCACGCCCATTTTAAACACTTCTATCAGTCATCTAACTACGCATTTGAATATTATTCTTTGTGCAAAATTTCATTCCTTTATGACTTCTAGTTACAAAGATGTCACGTTACAAATTCCCAAAGGGTGTTCCAGAAATATCTTTGTTAAAAAGTAGGCGTGGTCATAAACCGATTTCAATAAATTTTTGCGTGTCTATTAACACAAGTTATAGAAGTATATAAACCAAGTTTCGTCATAATATCTCAATTATTTGTCGAGTTATGGGCTGAGAAATCTCGAATATTCCTGCTTCTAAAAGGAGGCGGTGCTACGCCCATTTTACGAAATGTTTATGTTTTTTGTTTTATGTCCGTAGTTGGACTCCTGCCATAAAATTTCAATGACATATCTTTATATTTGACAAAGATATCGCTTAAAATGTTTTTATTAGGCCCCTTTATAGTTCCCATATATAAAAGTGGGCGGGGCCGTCAACCGATTTTGACAATTTTCCGTCAAAACATTTACCTAAGTAAGCAAATCACGCGTACCAAATTTCATCGATATATCTTCAACGGTTTCTGAGTTATGATATATAAAACTTTAAATATTTGACCCTTAATAAGTGGGCGTGGCACCGCCCATTTTCAAAAATTTCATCAAATTTCTTCTTAGGGGCCTGAGCTCAACACGTGGGTAAAATTTCATCACGCTCGCTTTAATAGTGACTGAGATGGGAGTGCCACATAATCCCCAAAAAACAAAATCCCCAAGACACAAAATCCTTAAAAAAATCCCCAAAATCAAAATCCTTAAAATCAAAATCCCCAAACACGAAATCCCCACATTTTTTCGGGGATAGCGTCCCCCAAGAGATTACTAAGGCTAGCCTCACATGAGGGCAGAAAACGCGCAGAACTTGGGACAATGTGCACACATGAAGACGCGGCGATTTTGATTTTAAGGATTTTGATTTTGGGGATTTTGAGTTTGGGGATTTTGATTTGAGGATTTTGATTTGAGGATTTTGATTTGCGGATTTTGATTTTGGGGATAATGTGGTAAACCCGACTGAGATACCAAATTTCCGATATTTTCTATATAGGAAAAGTGGGCGTAGTCATGATCCGATTTCGCCCATTTTCAATACCAACCGTGCCAGTCTCGATACCAACGTGCATTCCAAATTTCATCAAAATATCTCAATTTTTGCGCGAGTTAGAGTGCGTACGGACGGACGGACGGACGGACATGGCTCAAACGATTTCTCTTTTCACCCTGATCATTTTGATATATATAAGTCTCTATATCTATCTCGATTATTTCATTCTGTTACAATCCACCGTTATGTGATTAAAACTATAATACTCTGTGTACTAGTACAGCTGAGTATAAAAACAAAAAAAAATACAAGCCACAGGCCGGATTCGAACCGCGATCGACAAAATGCGAATCAAAGGCGCTACAGCTACGCCAACGAGCCATTTACATTGTGCATGTCAAACGCTGTACTTTAATTGTATTTCTTTCAACTACCTACTATGCTCGCATCTTTTTCGATGGACGACAAGTGCGCAATTGTCTTTTCACACATATATATATGTGCATATAAAATATAATCTGAAAATAAATGTCGAGTTTTTCCTTTGGACAGCTAAACCCATCCAACCATTGCTTTTGGAATGATAGAGTTTTCCTTGATCAGTTTGGGAAATTTGGGCGCAGAATCTATAAAGTCATTAATTTGGGATCTATAATAAACCACAAGGGGGGGTTTGAACCCCCCCCGTGGATCCGCCACTGATGTAGGTATTTATTTCACTTTATAACACATCCAATGTTGTGTTGCCTTTAGCATATTGCGGTTTTCCTTATGTAAAAACAGCAAACAAAAAAAAAACAAAAACCACAACAGCAGCAGCAACAAAAGCTGAGCTGTGAGTTCTGCGTTTACTTTACTGTTAGCGCTTTTTGTTCTGGTTACGAATCCACATACTATGTACGTACATATGTGTGCATATTTGTATGTATGTACATATGTATTTGCGGAGTAGCATTAATCATTAGGGCAACAGAAAATATGCCCTAAAAAATTCGTTTTTAGCGCTAAAAATATGCCCTTAAAACTTAGTTTAAGCACTGAAAATATGCCCTTAAATTTTTTTTATATACTTAATAAAAAGATATACGGCATGGTAGGTTGTGCGCTCCCCTCTCATGCAAGAGAAATAAAAAAAATTCACATTTGCGAAACACATCTTCGTTACCAAAAGAAAACAAGTATTTTTACATACGAAAATCTATATATATATATTAGGGCGGGTCAATTTGTACTGATGGAATAAAACCTACTTTGTTTCGGCCACAGCTGCATTCTCTGGTCAATTCTGAACAAAAAAATCCAAAGGAGCATAGTTCTAAAATGAAGTTTGACCCTCCGCAATTTTAATTTTAGATAGTCATCCCTAAATTTTTTTTTACATTTGTTAAAAAAATGTAGTTGAAGATACTTAAATTAAATTTTGAGATTTATTTGAGTTGAACCCATTCGTCGGCCGACACATTATCACAAAATTTAATCAATTTGGGTAAAGTTTACAAACGACGAAGAATTCACTATCAGAGATCTTAAACTTCTTTCCTAAATATCTCGAAATCAAAATTTATTACGGATATTCTGAATACGTCATTGTATTCTACAGGCAAAAACTAAGTTGACGTGTTTCGGCGTTTCACTTAGATATTTCAAACTTTTAAGATATACCTGTTGTAACATAAAATAATTTGGAGAAATTCTAAAGAAGGTGTTTGGAAAATTAATGTATTTCCCTAAAAAATAATCAAATTGCATACTTATTTATTCAAATTGCTATTGCTGTAAATTACAAAATTTTGCGATAAATTTTCAAATAGAAAACTATGTAGATTGTCGCGGTAAGTTTTTAAACGTAGAAAAAGATCTTTCCACGTCAACTGAAGATATCGGGGCGTATTTAAAAGCAAGAATTTCAGTCACTGTGTAGCGTGTAGTGCTACACGTTCAATATGAATATTGCGATATTTTTCTCGCTCTGAGGTTCAAGATATTTTACTTGCGTCCTTTTCGCACTTTCAATTTCAATTCGTTTATTGCCAATATTGCGATCCGGATCACGGATTTCAAAATTTTGCGATCCAGAAACGCGAGCCATCAAGACTCGATGCTGCACTATCAATATGAATTACGATCCACGGATTTCATCAATATATATTGACCATATGACGTATGCAGTGTTGCCACTTTAGCTATTTTGTAGCTAGATTTAGCTATAACTTTTGGCGTTTAGCTACAGATATTTGCGTTTAGCTATTAGCTATTTTTGTTAGCTTTTTTTTTAATAGCTTAGCTATTTTTAGCTATTTTTCTTAATCTCTTTATTTTGCACATCAGTTTATCATTTTAAGCTAATGAGTCATCTGTGAGCTTATTAGAACTTGAAAGTGTATACTGATCCTTATGATTATCAAACTATACAAAAGTTGATAGTATGGCATGCCTTCCTTATTTTATCGATTATTGGTGCATTCATATGCAAGGTTGATCAATAAGGTTTTCGCAATGCGCAAAAGCAACTCTGCCATACATTTTTGTTGTTGCCCATTTTGCTGAGTTCCCAAATGACCATTGGCATACGCTACACTGTCAATATGAATCGCGATATTTGAATCGGTATTGATGAATCGCAAGCTAGTGCTGTACGTTCAATATGAATACTGCGATATTTTTCTCGCTTTTTTACTTCCGTCTTTTTCACGGTATATTCGTAAAATTTGTTAGAACTTTATTATCAAGTTAATTGAGCAACTCCGCCAACGCTTACCGCAGAATATTTAATCTTTAAAAAATATTGAATTTGTTTTCTGTAAATAATGCTTTAAATGCTGTAAAGCCAAAAATATTTGACACTTTCAAGGATGAAAAGGGCCACTTTAACACGGAGGAAATCACTATTTTAGAAATGCAATGGAAAAAACTACACGCATACCCATGGAAGGAAACTACCTCTACAATAAAATTTTGGGTAGAAGTAAGAAAGCTTAGAAATGCTCTTAACGAAAATCCGTTTGAAGAACTACAATCTTTTGTGTTTAATTTTCTAATCCTACCGCTTAGTAATGCAGAAATGGAACGTAGCTTTTCTGTTATGAACGCAATAAAAACAAAGCAAAGAAATAGAATGCAATTATTTATGTTAAACTCTCTATTGACTGTTAGGTATGGTCTAAAAAGGCTTGAAAAATATTGTAATAACTTTGAAATTCCTAGCGATCTTATTAAAGCAATGACTTTAATTAATATATATGATTCAACCTGTGAATTAAATGAAGAAGATATGATTTTTGAAATGTGATTGAATAAAATTTTTAACTAAAGTTTATATATTAACTAGTCGCTATTATAATTTATTTTAATACTGCAATTGAAGTACATACATACATACATACATATGTAATGAATTGATTTTTTTTATTGTAATAATCTTATTATGCGGCGTACATATATAAGTACATACAAACAAATATATCGCTAGCTTAGAGTGCAAATTGTGTAAGTCCTTTTTTCAAACTTTGTAGGAGAGACAAAAAACAAAAAATAAAAAAATTTCAAAATGAAAAAAAATTTTCTGTTCATATAAAAATTTTGGACTTACACAATTTTCTTCGCTTTTTGGACTTACACAATTTGCGTATCACTGAATAACAACGAGTAGAAATATGACAAGTATCACAGACTTGTTTAGCGTGGTGGGTATTTGATTTTTTTAGCTTTCTACACTTAAAAACACTTTTTCATAAAAATGGACTTACACAGTTTGCACTCTAAGCTAGCGATATGTATGTGGCTACAATATATAATATATGTATATATAAATATTCACATATGTGAAGTTGTTTTATGTCACGTCTTTTTAAATAAATGATTATTTGGCTATTTTTGAAAAAAAAAATTTTTGGCTATTTATTTTAGCTATGAAAAAAATTATTTAGCTATTTTTAGCAATTTTTTTTTTTTAATTTAGCTATAAGCTTCAAAATATTCTGGCAACACTGGACGTATGCTATGTATGTAGATCGGCACCGCTGGCAGAGCAACCAACACACTAGCAAAATATTTGTGGTAGTGTGCGTGCAAAAGCAGAGCACTGAAAAACATTTATCCGCATACCATCCGCACAAGTGCAAACTGGTTCGCGGCCAGCTCAGCGATAGCTTGCTAGCAGCGCACATGAGAAACGAGTGGCCCTAAATGGCCCAGCTGCCGATCGCCGATGTAGATACCCAGCTGATTCGTGTAGCACATTTGAATGAAACATTGCGAAAATATTAAATTCGCCTTGAACTTGTCAGACAAAGAGGAATGGCAAATAGTATGCGCATATACAAAAAAAAATTGCCAGAGTACAAAATTTAAATAAAGACAATTTTACGAGCGAGATGGAAAAATACGACGAAATACTATGCTAAAATATGAATTTGTAGCAAAATATGCCAAAAATATGCAAATAAGTCAAGATATGCAAAAATAAGCCTTTTGACCTAAATATGCGAAAATATGCCCTAACAAGTTAGGCTTATTCTCTTCGTCTTGAGCTAAAACGCCGATATATATTTATCATACGTAAATAGGACTGCAACAGAAAAATATGCATTTGCATATCTTCTGTTGCCCTATTAATCATAAATAAATTTTTCTTTATTCCATCTTCATCGTGGTACATTCGCCAAAGCGGCAGCAGCAAGCAACCAGAGCAGCAATTGCTTTAGCTCCACTTACTTTTCTTACATCAGACATTTGCATACATACATACATACATACATTCATATGTACATACATATACCTATGCATAAATATGCATGTTCAACTTTACTTCCCATTAATGCTTTCGTTATTTTGAAACCCTTTCAACACTCATAACATAATTGATTTCGTTATGCAACGCCGCGCACGCCCTGCCACGCCCCGGCACATTCCAGCGCACATTTCAACAAGAAACCATCTTTTCAATTATTTATGTAGCTTTCTTTTGGCTACGCTTTCTTTCTGTGTGTTCTTTCTTTCTTTTGTATGTGAGCGCACATGTTATGGTTGACAGGACAATGCATACTTAGTACCTATGTACATATGTACATATGAATGTGTGTAGCTTGTGACTTCCGGACTTAACTTAAGTATGTATGAATGTATGTATGTACATATTTGGCTTGCTAAAGTTGACTGCATGTGAAATTTACTTGATTAAATTCTTCCTTTTTTTCGTTTTTGGTTGCCCTCAAACTATGGGTTAAGAAAGGTAGAGGTATCGTTTTTAAGGTCCATTGGCGGTGGTTTAACACCTTTTAAAAGGGATTTTTTTGTGATTGAAAATGATTAAAGACGCGTTTTTGGTGAATAGTTTGTTAACGGAAAACATAAACTTTTGGAGCGAGAATTACAAGAAATGGAAAAAATAGTATAGAGGTGAAAGTTTGAAATAATATTGAATTTAGAACAGAAATGAAGAAGAAGAAAAGGACGAAGGACAAGAAGTAGAAGCAGAAGAAGAAAAATTAAACGAATGAAAAGAAAAAAATATCACAAAAAGTATGAAGATTTATACAAAAAAGGAATAGGAAACAGAAAAAGAAGAAGAAGAGACACAAAGCATAAAAGCGAAAACTAAGCTTAAGGAAATGGGAAGAGATGGAAAAGGAGAAGAGAATAATGAAGGTGAAGAAGAGCTTACAGTGTAAAAATTAAAGCATCAGCGGGTGGAAGAAAAAAAAAAGAATAAGAAGACGAAGAAGAAGAAAAAGAGGAAGAAGAAGAAGAAGAAGAAGAAGAAGAAGAAAAGCTAAAAGAAGAAGAAGAAGAAAAGCTAAAAGAAGAAGGGAAGAAGATGAAAAAACGACAGGAAGAAGAAGTACAACCAGAACAATAAGAAGAAGAACAACAACGAAAATAAGAAGACAAGCAAAAGGAAGAAAAATACATAGAAAAGTAAGAGGAAAGGGAAGAGGAAAAGGAAAAGGAGAAACAAGAAGAAGAGCAGGAAGAAGAAGAAGAAGAAGAAAAAGGAGAAAAGAATGAAGATGAAGAATAGCTTACAGTGTAAAAATTAAATCATCGTTGGGTGGAAGGAAAAAAAAGAAGAGCTGAAAGAAGAAGGGCAGAAGAGGACAATAAAGACAAGAAAAAGAAGTAGAACTAGAAGTAGAAGTAGAAGAAAAGGGAAAAGAAGAAGAAGAAGGATAACAATAACGAAAGTAAGAAGACGAGCGAATGGAAGAAAAAATTTATAGAAAAGGAAGAGGAAAGGGAGAGGAAAGGGAAGAGGAAGAGGAAGAGGAAAAATAAGAAACAAGAAGAATAAGAGCAAGGAGAAGAAGAAAAGGAAGAAGGAAAAATAAATGAGGATGAAGAAGAGCTTACAGTGCAAAAATTAAAGCATCAATAAGAAGGAGAAAAAGATGAAGATCAAGAAGAAGAAGAAGAAGAAGAGGAACAAGAAAAAAAGAGAGAGAAAAACTAGAAGAAGAGGAAGTGGAAGAACTACAACAACAGTAACAACAACAACAACAACAATAAGAAGAAGATGAAAGATAAGAAGCTGAAAAGTAAGAAAAAAAGAAGAATATATTATACGAAAGGGGGGTAATTTACTTTATTGCAAAGTCTGCTAAGCACAGAATTTAATAAAAAGCTAAAACTAAAGTAAATGATTACATGTCAATAACAAATGTTTCTCATGCACTATTAACTATTAAAATCTTATCTATTATATAAAAATGAATGTGTGTGTGTGTGTTATTTATGGACTCCCAAAGTAATCAACCCATCTTTATGAAATTTTCACAGTAGATTCATACGATATATGCGCTGGTGATTGAACAGACTTTCGGAAAAGTGGAAAGCTTTTGAGGAGGACTTCAACAAAAAGCTCTTTAAATAGTTATACCTTGGCTGCTTTCCGCGATATGAGTCAAAGCATGGACCGGGATGACCCCTGAATGCGTCCGAGTGATTTTGGTAGCAAATGAAAGGCGTTGAGCAGGGCTTCAACCTACAGCTTTCCCAGAAATGGCTCAAATAGTGGGCCCGGGTGGTGATGGATGGTCTCGGTAATGCAAAGGTAAAGGTAAAGGTAAAGGTAAAGGTAAAGGTAAAGGTCCTTTGGTTATGTATTTTTATTTACACACACCCACCCAAAAAAAAAAAAAATATATGCGGAGAAAATATTCTTTATTACTGGAATTTTTTTTGTTTACATATCGTTAACTGCCAATCATGTTTCTATGACTTTTAACGTTCGCGTTCCTTCCTCCTTCCTAATTGTTTCATGGTTATGCCGTGGTTATGCCTACGAGCAAAACATCAATGAAATTCGGACACATTTTCGTCATCGGTGAGAGGTGGTTACGCTTAAATCGATGATTAGAGCACACATACACAATATAACACATTATTACCCCGAAACCTCGACGTGCTGGGTGCTTGTTTCACCCAGCAAATTTTATCGTTGTGAGAGTCCGAAAATTCTCTCACTCGTCGAGTATTATCGTAATCATAACCACGGCATTACAAACGTCAAATGAAAACAGTTGGAAAATTAAAAACAGGGTAATAAAAATGAATTTTTTTGGTGTCGGCTAAAAATCAGTACAAATCAGTACAAAAACCAAAAAATCAGTATTTCTTAATGTTTTTAAAACCATCAGTACGGAGTACGAAAAATCAGCATTGTACTGATCAAATCAGTACGTCTGGCAACCCTAGTAAAGATAAAGGTAAAGGAAAAGTAAAACAAAAGGAAAATGAAGGAGAAAGGGAAATGTAGAGGGAAACTCTCATTATAACATACAAATTTTTTCGTCGCTGCGAAGCGGGACGGGTATCTGCTAGTGTTTAATACATACACACATAGATTAAACGAAAAAAAGACTCACGCCGATATTTATGATTTCTATTTAAGAAATATACTACCTACATTAAAGTGAACTGCATTCCGAGTACGAACAAAGTTTATTTGTGCGAATGTTTTGGTTACTTGCCACCCAATAAAAATCAAGCCCAAAATATATGGACAGTTATTAACATATTTATGTATAAACGTACATATGTACGTATATATGTATTTATATACCAATCCGCATAACTCTCCTCTCATCCCACTCACTTTGTATTCTAATGTTCAAAATACATACGCATAAGTCCAAAACATACGGTCTTTGTCTTGCCGCTTATTATTATTGTTGTTGTTATCAATATACTGATGCATAACTGATTACGGCAATATAACTATAAGTATCACATACTTACCCTAACATACATATACTAAGCTCTATTGTTGCTGTTTTATTCTCAATTTGCCATAAAATATGTTACTGGCTTGCTAAAATATTCCTTCACACGTATATGTACATACCTACTCGTAGGTACATGCCACTTATGTATGTACTTATGCCACTGATAAAAGTATATAACCATATAAATTTCCAAGCATGCATATTTATTGACCAACATTATACTTTTTTACTTAACATCATTTACTGACTGGCGAAATTTCGTGCCTGTTCCTTTACTTGCTCTTCTTCTTATTCCTTTGGTTATGTATTTTTATTTACACACACCCACCCAAAAATTCATAGTCATGAAATTCAATCATTCATTTCGCAACACTTCCGTTTTGACGTAGAGCTTTTAAATGTACATAGTAATTTGTATGTACATAAATTTGTTGTTACACAAGCCCATTTTATTCACTTACACACTTATGTATTTATGTATGAAAATGGTAATTTTTATTATGTTTCCTGTGTCGGCAAATATGTATGTATGTATGTACTTTTATAGCCGCCGGTTGTTTGTATCAAGGGTAATATGATTTTATTCACATAACGAGCGGTTTAAATGGCATAAAAAATAATCGTAAAACACATTGCATACAAATGGAAATAAATACATATGTGTACCACATATACATACTACATACATACACATGTATTCGTTATAAAAGGAGGAATCGATGGAGCCATATATGTGTTTGAATACATAACATACATTTGCGTCGGTTATGAGGACACCGCATTGTGTGGATATGCCAACAGCTTCCAAGCAGGGCCATTTTTCTCGTGTATGTACCACTTAAGGTGAAGTTCAAGTAACGGACAGGTTAATTTATCAATATGATAAATTCGATTTGGTTTACGTCGATTTATGTAATACAAGTACATATGTAGATCGCAGCATTTTTAGTGGCAGCAATAGTAACTACACTCTAAACAGCTGCTTAAAACAATAACAAAATAAAGGGAGTATTTAGGTGCCCGCTGCTAAAGCGAACAAATTTTAACGAATGCCCTTCACTGTTGGTCACCTGCATACATTTGCATGCAATTTTGGCGAGTTGTAAAAACACTCGCTGAAAGTTGTTCGCTTCAACGCCAGCGCCACTCGTTAAACGCAACAGCATACAAAAACGAATAATCGCCGACATTTTGTCTAGTTAACGAAAGGACAAATTTTAAAAAAATTTTTTAAATTTTTTTAATAAAACGACTGCTATTCTTCTGGTTATTGATAATTTTATTAATTATTTATTATTAATGATTTTACATCTCAGTTGAGATATAAAGGAAGCGGTTGATAAAGACTCTATTTTATTGCGCTCAGCTCGTTACGTTGGGCACGTATCATGTTCTTGTGTCAACCTTACATTGTTTTAAGTCGAATAAGGAAAAATTTTTGTAGTTTAAGAATTTGCTGGTAGTTCATATTAAATGCCGCTGCGAGTCTTCAGAAGAAATGTAAAAATGTGTACATAAGTTTGTATGTACATACATATGTATGTATAGTAAATGTGCGATCCTATAACCAAAACGGAACTGCATTAAATAAAAATAAATAAAAAAATATATAAACTACCAAATGCTTAATTTGATACTTAAAATCAGCCATTATTTGTCCAACAAAGCACATGATGTATGTATGTACATATGAATGTATGTAAGTATGTATGTATGTATGTGTATAAATAAAAGGGCTTTGTGATGATCGCAATAATAACAATAAATTCGAATAACCAATAAATGTAGTGTAAGTATTAGGGCCGGTTTCACCATCTCCGGTTGAGCACTTAACCGGAGATTTTTGCCCGATTAAGCAATTTATTTGACAGCTCGCCATACAATTTACGTCAAGCTAACCAGCGATTAAATTAACCGGAGATGGTGTAACCGGCCCTAAGTGTCTGGAAAGTTTTTGATTATAACCAATTCATACTCACAAAAAATAAATTGTTTGTTACTTGATTATTATAACATAAACATTAAGTCGAAAAAATTTGTGCAAATTCGGAAAAATCATAGTAAAAGCTAGTAAAGGCAAGTATTGTATTGTATTATGTGTGTCATATAAAATTGCGGTTAGAGAGTTTTTGATAAAAAAAAATAACTTTTTATAGGCTTGGCAATTTTCTAAAACGCAAATAAAAGGACGACATGAACTTAATAATATGCATATTCATGTGTATATGTATGTACATTAGAGTGCGTTTAAAATTCAAATTAACGATATTTTACTGTATCGCCCCCTCAATCGGTAGTACCTGACATGGTCAAAGATATCACACATAAATTTTGGTCCCGATTGGTGGCGGTTAAGGCATGGCGCATTGAGCTCAAAATTCAGAAAATGAAGGGTGAAAAAATCAAAATATTTTTTTTTAATTATCTTATACCCAAAATTAATAATTCTATACCCAAGTATAACAAATATAAATGTTGGTTCCGATTGATGACGGTTTAGTGGTGTTTTAAGGGGGTCAATGTTCAGATTTCCATAGAAGACTTACATTTTTAGTGTCGCATATTTAAACTCTGAGCTAAGTTCCTATACTCATATCTACTGCCCGGTTGTTGTTGCTGCTAGCTTAACAGCAAGTTTGCTTTTGCAAAATTTCGAGTAACAAACTTTCAGAGTAAGCAGATATGCACAAACATGCAGTAAAACACAAAATATGTATGTATGTATTCAACTATGTATATATACCCTGTAGTGAAAATCTCTAGTTCCGAACTAGGTCGCTTCTAGGGAATTTTTTGCCACTACTAGTGTGAGCTAAATCTCTTTGGCATGTTATCAACTGGCGAATTTAATATGGCGATGTCCTAGGTGGTGTCAATTGTCACCCTCTGCACTACATTTTCGATAGTTCCGAATTAGTACTAAATTCTACAGTTTTCACTAGTTCGTTTATTGGCACACTCAGAAAAAAAATTATCAACACGATTCATGTAAAATTAACACGATCGATCTTTACACAGGGAACATCAACAATTTTTTCAAATTACACGATGTTTGAAACATGATTTTGGCTTTGTAACTGTCATATGAAAATTTGGTAAATTCAACCAAATTTTATTGTTGATACAACATGAAGAAATTTTAAAATATACAAGATGATTCAAATATAAAATTTTATTCCTAAATGTCATTTGGAATTTGGTTTATTTAACATGATGATAGTGTCAATATAAACTAAAAAAAAAATGTTAGAAAAATGACGTCCCCATTTTAGTGTTAATAAAACATGAAAACAAATGTTAAAACAACAAGAACCACAATTAACAATAAAAGTTGGTTGATATAACACGAAACAATGTTCAAACATAAACGTCATTTGGAATTTTGGTTTATTCAACACGATGATAGTGTCAATATAATCTAAAAAAGTGTTAAAAAGAACGTCAAAACTATTTTGAAACATACACAATTTTTTCAACGTTTGAAGTTCTGCTGTTCGTGCAAAACACAAACTAATATTATTTTTTTTTAACAAAAAGAAAATTTTGTGCCGTGGCAATGATGGGATTTTAGCATCATTGGCAGTGCGTGATAATGGTTTTTCCATTTATGTTTTTAGTTCGCAGGTAAGATAAAAGTGGATTGCATTTTTGTTGCTGAAAGTTTTTAATGTTAAATACCTTAGACAAATGGCTATATGTGCAACAGTGTATAGGTTAGTTTTATTAAAACTTACGGTTGTTTTAATAGGAATACATATATGCTTTTATGTTTCATTTTTATTAAAGTAAACTATATAAATACAAATTTTTTTAATAACCACATTTTAACTAGAAAAATTTAAAAAAAATATATTTCCTTCATAGAAAGTGGCTATATGTGCAAAATTTTCTTTACATCATTTTATATAAATTTATTTAAATTTAAGAAAAGTATGTACTAAATTAATATGAAATAGTGCTTCCCCTGTTGTGTTCTACCAGTCTTAGTCTCCGGTGTATTGAACTGGCCAAGTTTTTAAGGGCAGATAAGTAAATTTTTCCCATTTCGTGACAATGGATGGTTTCATGTCCATAAATGTGTTATATTGGTTTGTTAGAGCGAAAATTATGGCTGATTTGGGGTATAATCCAAAGGTCCTCCATCAGGTTAAAGCCTGGTCTGAAGGCTGGCCATTGCATTAAAGGCATATTGTCCGATTCAAAAAAAGTTTCGTTGCCCGTGCGACATGAACGGGCACATTATCCTGCTCATAAATCCAACCGTGACCATGTTAGACCCCTTCAAATGGAATCATTTCAGTATACAGTAACTCTATATATGATTATCTATACATTCGGCTCGCTAAGAAGCATATGTGGGACTTGCCTGAAGCACTTAAGGCAGCCTATAACATAAGGGTGCCACCACCATGGATTCGTTCGAAGTAAGTCTATGGTGGATGTCGCGTATCCGTCCAATATTTGTGGTAAATGTCAAGACCATTAAGATTAAACTTCTTTTTGTCATTACAAATTACATTTTCAAATTCTATGTCCCAAAATTGGTATTTTTGTAAAAGCCGATTCGGACATTTTTGTGGTGCTTAGTTAGACGAGGTTTAGATACCTTTGATTGATACTGAAGCTGCAAGTCGTGGGTCAGAATTTGTTGGAAACGCTACCTGGTAACATTAAGATTTAATTCGGTTTTAATTTTGATGCATGTCCTGTGTAACTAATGGCCGAATTCGGCGTTTAGTTCACTCGACAATGATAGTTTTTGGACCGGTCCGTCTGCAAATTGCATAGTCCAGGCAACTTTTCGAAAAATTTGAAATGGTGGTACGGTGTCGGTTTGTAGAAGACGCTATATGACCGATTCCCATCCCGCCTTCATGCATTCCCCTGATCCTATCCTGCTCCTCAATCAGACCTGTTTAATTTCGAGTACAATTACTACTCAATACAATTACTTCATAAAGTATTTGTAATTAAATAGTAATTGCTTTTCAGCTGAGATTCAATTAGTACTCGAGTACAACTACTTGTAACTGAATAGTAATTGGAATTACCATCAATTACCAAAAGTTATTGAAAGGAGTTGAAAGTAGTTGACAAAGTAGTTGAAGTACTTTTGCCAATTACTTTCAATTATTTTCAATTACTTTCAATTATTTTTTTAATTCCTTTCAAGTACTTGATACCATTTTTATGTATTTCAAAAATTTTGTATTTTTATTTATTTAATTTCATTTTATATAAATAAAGCGGAATAATTTAAAGCTTATTTTATTTTTTACCAAGTGGTAGCTTTTTATGACAGCCTAAATGAACTTTACATATTGTCGAAATTGCTAATGCGCTTTTATAAATGCAGCTTGAATGTATTTTGCCTAAGCATCAGAGATGTGCCAGTCACACCCTTAATTTGCTTGCGACTACTGACTTCTTGAAAATTTTGTAATCCAACGGAGAACTTGATTACCAGAACAATATGGTAAATTTCTATTCATTGGTTGATTTTTTTTGGTTCGTTCATGGTTTTTTAAATCATTCAGGTTTTTCAAAAGTGTAACGCTTTGTGGAAGAAGTGTTCCTATCCAAAGTCCTCAGAAGTGGTAGTTCGCGTTTTGGGCTGTTCACTTGTTGTCCCCGTAGTAACCCGCTGGAACTCATTATACGATGCGGTTAAAAGGTTACTGCAGCATAAGGAAGAACTGGGACACCTGTGCTGTGAAGTAAATGTGCCGCAAATCCACTCAGGGGACTTGAGGTACCTGGAGTCATACGTTGCGTTAATGGCGCCGGTAGCTGCAGCGCTTGACTTTATGCAGGGGCACAAAGAAGTTAAATATGGCTTCCTTATACCGACTCTCATGACGCTGAGCGATAAGCTAATTAAATTTAGCGAAAATAATGAATTCGTTATATTCCGATCGCTCGTCATAAATTTGGAAAAAAAATTGAGGGAAAGGTTTGAGCCATATTTTCTTCTAGCACCAGAAGCGAATATTGCAGTAGCTGTAGCGGTTTTGACTCCAGGTATCAAAAATAAGTGGATCATAGTATTACAATGCACAAATCCGGCCATGACAGTCGAGCGAGTGAACCGGATCGTCATTCAGAGCATTACTGAGTCTCTTAGTAAGGATAATCTTTCGTTTAATTTTGAAAATAAATTAAAACGAAACGATTATGATGCGTTATTTGACTACGATTCCGGCGGTATGAAGATTCCAAAAATTGCAAATATTGTTTGTAATTTGTTTGTACATTTCTTTACAGATGGAGATACCGTTACTCCGTCAGCTCGGTTAGAGTCAACAGAAGATGTGGCAGCTGCAATATCGAACCAATATTACAGCTATCTGAACGATGATTCCACCGCCGAAGACTCTTTAAACAAATATTGTTATCTGAGGGAGGCGTATATAAAATTTAATACCCCTTTGCCCTCACCCGCGCCTGTTGATAGGCTGTTTTCTTTTGTGGGCATTATCAACAGCCCCAGAAGACAGTCCATGACTGACTTCTCATTCGAGAAGTTGGTCATTATGAAGGCTAACTATAAATATTGTTCGTAAAAATAAAAAATGAGTTTGAACAACCTATTAATTATTTATATTTACCTAGTTTATTTTTAAAATAAGCGTTAAATTATTCCGCTTTATTTATATAAAATGAAATTAAATAAATAAATTTACAAAAATATTTGAAATGCATAAAAATGGTATCAAGATCTTGAAAGGAATTGAAAATAATTGAAAGTAATTGGCAAAAGTACTTCAACTACTTTGTCAACTACTTTCAACTCCTTTCAATTACTTTTGGTAATTGATGGTAATTCCAATTACTATTCAATTACAAGTAGTTGTACTCGAGTACTAATTGATAAAACGTAATTGTACTTGAAAAGAATTGATTACTTTACACTAAAACCAAAGTATTTAAATTACTACTCATTACGATTAGTAATCATTACTTAACAGGTCTGTCCTCAATAGAAATATCTGTTCCCCGCGCGATTATTAACTAATAAATAATAGTTTCAATTTAAAATGTGCAACGTATTGGGTTTTATGTCGACAAAATGCGTTATTTTTCAGTTACAGGCACTTGGATAGCTACGACTCCGTCGTCAAAGTCATTTCAGAGCAATAAAGCATTATGCACATATAGCTATTTTCTATTGAACTCTCGACACTTTCCAGTAAGCTAAGGATATTGTATAACAAATTTGGTGTAAAGTAGAAATAAATGGGTGGAACATATGCACAACACTTTGACGAACCAAATTGCATACTCAGAAGCGAGAAATGGTCATTCCAATCTAAAAGAAAATATATATATCTTTTGCAAATATAGCCATTTGTCTAAGGTATTTTCTTTTTCCTCTTCATAGTTTGCAATTTTTACCACGAAGAGATGTTTAGCGAATGGAGTCTTTCACGCAGCATGCGGTGCATATACCGTTGCATTAGCGGCCAAACATTACTCGGTGCCAGTGATAGTAAGTACTATCGCCCATGTATAAACTATTCGTATGAGAAGGACGCTTTCAATTTGGTCGGTTGTGCGGGTGATGTACTCGAACATGCTTTATTGATCTGATAATTATATATTTTACTTGAAAGAGTTTTTAGTGCTTAGCACGAAATTTTTATTTTTAATACAATTTTTAATTGTAGGGGTAAGTGGAAAAAAAATTCAACAACTATTTACAGCGAAGATTGAGTGTATAGCTATTTCACGAAAAACCATTTTCGATCATCAGCACTCTTTTCGGAAGTGGATGCACCGGTTTTTCGTGAAATAGCTATACACTCAACCTTCGCTGTAAATAGTTGTTGAATTTTTTTCCACTTACCCCAACAATTAATTATATATTTTGTTTTATATGTTTTTTTTATTTAAAAAAAATAAATTGTAAAATCAACAAGACTTTCTAGTTAATTTAACAATAAATTTAAGGTAAAATCAAAACAATGTTATTGTTAATTCAACAGGACCATTTCGTGTTAATTTAACCAGCTTTTATTGTAACATTAACTAGTTAAAATTGTAAAATCAACAGGAAGACTCAATACTTTTTAATGTTAATTCTACAGTTGTCATCCTGTTAAACTAATACTTGACAGTAGTGTTAAATTTACACGATTACATGATGGCATACATTAAGCATCGTGTTGAAAAAAATTAACCACAAAATTTGTTGATTTTTGGTTGATTTCACACTATTTTTTTTCTGGGTGCACAATTTCGATAGTTCTGAACTAGCTACAAGTACCTACAAATTCTACAGTTTCACATCTGCCACTTAAGTGCACACTTCATGCAAGTGGCGCGATGGTCCACTGGCTAACGCGTGTGACAATCAATCTGGCGAGCGCGGGTTCGAATGCTGTCCGTGTCGAGGCGGCTAATTTTTTTAATTTTTTTTTTTAATTTTTTATTTATTTATTTAATAAAAATTTACAAAAATATTTAAAAATTAATAAAATAAAAAAATTTAAAATAAGCCTGAGGGATCGGAAAATCATAATTAGGCGAACATTTCATTCAAGATGCAAATTGTACTCTTTATACGATATGCTTCACTAACAATCTGAGAATTATAGAAATATGAAAGCCCGCCGGCAAATGGACGAACGAAAAAAATACATGGAATTTTTGTCACTTCGAAATTGCATACAAATAAAAGTGTGTCTTATAATGGTGACTCAATTCACTCCTTCTGAACTGGTGAGAGTCTAACTACAATTGAGCTAGTTCCTTTTTGTTCGGAACTAGAAATTTTGCTCACTAGTTATTGAGTTCCCTGCAGGGTATATGTGTATGCAGTGGACACAACAGCAACATTTTGTTTTCTGTTTTCTGCACTTAAAAGCGCGCAAACATTTCAAAAGCGTATTTTTATGGTGCGCAGCATGAAAGTTTTTTTGTTGTTGTTGTGCCCGTAAAAGTCACAGCTGTTGAAGAATAATTGCAAAGCAAAGTTTTTTTATTATATTTACATACAAACATACGTATGTATTTCCATACATATGTACATACATACACACGCTAGAAGAAAATGTAGAAGTCCAAAATTATGAAAAGGCCAACACACTTTTATACTTTGCTTTGTTTTTGCCTTTGTTTTTTGTTTTTGCTGCCTAAAACCAGACCTGGGTAATATCAAGTACCAGTACGACTTGTGACAAGTACATTTTAAAATAATTGTACTAGTACTGGTACTTGCATTCCCAAATTTTCAAGTACTAGTACAATTACAAGTACAAAGAATTGAAAAAGAATTGAAGTTTTAGCAAATACTTCAAAGTAATTGAAAAGAATTGAAAGTACTTGAAAAAAATTGATAAATGTACTTGAACCGATTTTCAATTCTTTGAAAGTACTTGAAAATAATATTTTGAAAGTACTTTGAAAGTACTTGAAAAGAATTGAAAATCGGTTCAAGCACATTTTTCAATTATTTTCAAGTACTTTCAATTCTTTTCAATTACTTTGAAGTATTTGCTAAAACTTCAATTCTTTTTCAATTCTTTGTACTTGTACTTGTACTAGTCTTGAATATTCTGAAAGTACTTGGTACGGACTCATTACTTCAAGATCAAAATATAAAGTATTTAAGTACGTAATAGTCCAATTACTACTCAGTATTACCCAGGTATGCCTAAAACTATGTATTCTATGCCAAATGGCGGCGTTCTCTGCCCTGAAAAGTTTAGTTTTTTTGGCGGTGTGAACATTTTTGTGTTGTTTTTTTTTTTTTGAGAACTTTGTCTAAATGACTATGTTTGTGCGCGCGTTTTTCTTTTATTGTTTAGCTCACTAAAGATATACATACATATATGCATGCATAGATATGTACATACATAGGCATGTGGCTATATATTTAGCAGCAAACAAGCGCATGTCTATGCATGCGCATCTAAGCACCTTTTTGCAAGTGTTTGTGGCTTTTTGGGTCGAAAACCCCTTTTGTCATTTGGTGTGATTTTATTGCCACTCTGGTTGTGCTATCACTTCTTTCGTGCCTTTTTATTTTTGGTGCATCAACTTTTTTATAGCTTCTACATACACACAAACATGCAAACATACATACGTACACGCATACATTTGCACAAAAACACTCATGCTTATGCCCTTTTTAAGTATTTTATGATCTTGTTGTTGTCGCCAGTGTTGTTTTGTGAGGCAACGCCGCAACTCTGTGCGCTCTCAAATGCCTCATGCTAGCGCACAGTCTCCGCTGCTGCTGTCGTTGATGTGCCTTGCTGCTGCATTGCAGTCATTTTGTGGTAAAACAAATGCCAAAAAATCATTGTTGTTGTTTTTTTTTCTTTGACATTGTTTCAACTGTAGTTTAGCAAACAAATCCGAGCGCTCAAAAAATGAAAAAAGAAAAGTATAATCACGTCGCCATTTTTTTTTCCTTCTAGTTTGTCTGCAACAAGCCGCAGCGTGGTTTATGTGGAGACTAGGACGCTTAATGCTGAAATCGTGTTGAAATATGCATTTTCAGGTTTATCAGCCATTCATTCCTCTTTTTGGCTTCAAAATACATACTAAATGTTTTTGCTTTTTGAATTTTTAAACTAAGATTGTTTAACTTGTAAAGGTTTTTCGGTTGTTTAAAAGTAAATACATACCTATGTATGTACATACATACTAAGCATCATAACGACCACGATTTATTTATATACGCCCAAAAGTTATCCTTCCAGGAAACATGAACAATTCTGACGTGTATTTTTATTGTTAACATAACAACAACTCACATAACTTTCTTTGCTACAATAGATTGATTTTTTTCACCTGATTTAATACGTTACTTATGCTTGAAATAACCTTAAGTAAATATGTATGTATGTATGTACATATATGTACATATATTTAAGGTTTACTGTAAACAAAAACGATTATGTACCCTAAAAAGAAAGAACAACAAGTGCTTCCGCTTCGTAGTAAACACCAAAAACACTAAACGAAAAAATTATTTTTATCTTCGCTTAGTTATATGTAAATAAAAGAAACAATACTTATGAATATACATATCCATTTATATACATACATATGTATGTACACTATCCTTCACATATACATACAGGTATGTATATACATATCTTTGTTCACATGGAACAGTAGCTTAAGTGTACTTAAGGAAAAAATGAGTTACTTTCCCAAAAATGGAAATAATTCATTTCAGGGAGTACATTCTGCAGTTTTTGTTTAAATTATTTCTCAGGCTTTCAACCAGCTTCAGTCTCAATGATTTCACTTAGAAATCATGTGCGGGGAACTGCTACAAAATTACACCAACTGACGAGTATCTTGAAAATTTGCCTTTCGACATAAGCTACTGTTCGATATGAACACAGATATGTACAATGTTTTTCTAAGGACAACCAATTTATTAGTGCTGGAAGCGATATCGATATAATATCGATTCATCGATGTTTTTGAACTTTTTCGATATATCGATATTTTTTTTCCGATATTCGATATATCGACGGTCATGGATCCATCACTGATAAACGCGGAAAGAAGCTGGTAAAAGGCAGCATTGCCGTTTTGTGGGTAATTCCCCAAATTTGGAGATTTTTTTAAAATTTGATTCCTATGTAGAAATTCCTGTGTTTAAAAGTAATGTAAATACGAACATTTTTTTTTTAAATGTTCATTGTAGAATTGCAAAATCAAGAAAAAACATTTTAAATTTAAAAATTTTTATTTCTATTTTAAGCACTATGAGATTTTGAACCAAAAACTTATGTTTTTTTTCCATTCATTTTTATTTTTAATTTAAACATTTTCTTTTTAAATCCCAAATACATTTTAATTCCAAAAATTTCATTTTTAATTTAAAAAATTTCTTTTTTAAAATAAAATGACTTGGTTGAAAACATGCATTATAAAAATAAAAATTTTATTTTTGATTTATTTTCTCTGAGTGTAAAAGGTATTTAGAATGCATTATTAATTTGTCTATTTCAAACCTTTTAGTCTTTAACATGGTTTTTTAAATAACTTAAATGCGAAATATTTCAGTGAACCACTGTAATTGATACCTACTCTTTCTGGCTGGAACAGAATTTACCTTTTTTTTTTTGATTATTGAATTCCCTTTTCAAAAAAGATTTCTGTTGATAATAAATTGAAATATTTAGTTTAGATGTTTATTTAGTTAATTTTTAGAGTAATATAAATGACTGTCACTCTCGTTCAATTCAGGGCACAATAATGAATGCAGACATTTCGAAAAATAAAGCTGTTATATATAGATATGTTAAATTAAGGTTTATATAAAGAAGAGCTCCCGATTTTTTTTGAACATTTTCGAGTAGCCCGAACAAATGCTGTTCAAATTCTCGAACACTTGTTTGTTTGTTTGTTTATTACGCGCATGTTTGCACGGGTATTTTGAACAATGCGGGCATTTGAAGTTTGTATTTTTCGTTGGTTTATTTTTTTTTGTTGTTGTCTTCATATGTATTTTTTTTATTTTTGTTTTCTTGATACAAATACCCGGGTATCTAGAGCTCTAATAAAGGGGTCGATATATCGATAATATCGATGTTTTTTCTCAAAAATATCGAAAATATCGATGCTCGTAAACATCGATGTTTTTCCAGCACTACAATTTATTGTCCCCAACATTTTACATGTTCATACATACATACGTACATGTACTTTAACCGCACTTACCCTGCAAAAAATGCGATCACTCCGGGATACATCCGGGACAACTCGCAAGGGAGCATGCGATTACTACCCATTTGTATCTCTTTATATGGGTTGAAGTGTTCTCTTTTGTTTGAGCATGTCCTATGAAGAGACTAATTGTACCCAGTTTGTACCCGAACGGGTAGCAAAAGCGCACAATTGTACCCGTTTTGTACCCGAACAGGTAGCAAATGCGACACATCCATTTGTGCGACTAATTGTACCCGTTTGATACCCTTTCGGGTACAATTCGTCTACAATTAGTATACATATGTACCCGTTCGGGTACAATTGGGAACAATTGTAGACTAATTGTACCCGAAAGAGAGCGCTCCCGGACAAATCTTTTTAGAGACTCCCCTGCAAAAAATGCGATCACTCCGGGATACATCCGGGACAACTCGCAAGGGAGCATGCGATTACTACCCATTTGTATCTCTTTATATGGGTTGAAGTGTTCTCTTTTGTTTGAGCATGTCCTATGAAGAGACTAATTGTACCCAGTTTGTACCCGAACGGGTAGCAAAAGCGCACAATTGTACCCGTTTTGTACCCGAACAGGTAGCAAATGCGACACATCCATTTGTGCGACTAATTGTAACCGTTTGATACCCTTTCGGGTACAATTCGTCTACAATTAGTATACATATGTACCCGTTCGGGTACAATTGGGAACAATTGTAGACTAATTGTACCCGAAAGAGAGCGCTCCCGGACAAATCTTTTTAGAGACTCCCCTGCAAAAAATGCGATCACTCCGGGATACATCCGGGACAACTCGCAAGGGAGCATGCGATTACTACCCATTTGTATCTCTTTATATGGGTTGAAGTGTTCTCTTTTGTTTGAGCATGTCCTATGAAGAGACTAATTGTACCCAGTTTGTACCCGAACGGGTAGCAAAAGCGCACAATTGTACCCGTTTTGTACCCGAACAGGTAGCAAATGCGACACATCCATTTGTGCGACTAATTGTACCCGTTTGATACCCTTTCGGGTACAATTCGTCTACAATTAGTATACATATGTACCCGTTCGGGTACAATTGGGAACAATTGTAGACTAATTGTACCCGAAAGAGAGCGCTCCCGGACAAATCTTTTTAGAGACTCCCCTGCAAAAAATGCGATCACTCCGGGATACATCCGGGACAACTCGCAAGGGAGCATGCGATTACTACCCATTTGTATCTCTTTATATGGGTTGAAGTGTTCTCTTTTGTTTGAGCATGTCCTATGAAGAGACTAATTGTACCCAGTTTGTACCCGAACGGGTAGCAAAAGCGCACAATTGTACCCGTTTTGTACCCGAACAGGTAGCAAATGCGACACATCCATTTGTGCGACTAATTGTACCCGTTTGATACCCTTTCGGGTACAATTCGTCTACCATTAGTATACATATGTACCCGTTCGGGTACAATTGGGAACAATTGTAGACTAATTGTACCCGAAAGAGAGCGCTCCCGGACAAATCTTTTTAGAGACTCCCCTGCAAAAAATGCGATCACTCCGGGATACATCCGGGACAACTCGCAAGGGAGCATGCGATTACTACCCATTTGTATCTCTTTATATGGGTTGAAGTGTTCTCTTTTGTTTGAGCATGTCCTATGAAGAGACTAATTGTACCCAGTTTGTACCCGAACGGGTAGCAAAAGCGCACAATTGTACCCGTTTTGTACCCGAACAGGTAGCAAATGCGACACATCCATTTGTGCGACTAATTGTACCCGTTTGATACCCTTTCGGGTACAATTCGTCTACAATTAGTATACATATGTACCCGTTCGGGTACAATTGGGAACAATTGTAGACTAATTGTACCCGAAAGAGAGCGCTCCCGGACAAATCTTTTTAGAGACTCGTCGCACACTTTTTTACAGGGTAGCTGAGAACACAACACAGCGAAATGACTAAAGAAAGGCAACAAAACATGCGAAGGTAACAAACAAACAAAGGCTCTTACTGGCTTACAAGCAAGGGCATAATTGAACACATACATATATGTATGTATGTACGTGTTTATATATCTATGTACATACATATATACCCTGCAGTAAATTTGTTTCACTGCTGAAGGATCAGTGATGATTCTTTGTTGAATATTCATCACTGTCGTCATAACTCTGTATATTTTTATTTGTTCTTGGTTTTTTTTTCTGAGGAAAGCAAACCATTTATATGAAAAAATCATCAGTCTTTATATGAAAGTATTCACTGATGCCTCCTCGTCACAGGTGAATTGCATCAGTGATTCATTAAGGATTCATTGCGGATTTTTACTGCAGGGTAGATGTACAAATGTATACAATAGTAAAGGTGAACATAAACATTTGCGTACGCTTTTGTTACATCGTTTATATGTAAGTATATGCAAGAAGGTGCTCAACAATTTTATATGCTTCATTCTTCTTATCACACACAAACAAATTTCGTAAGCAAAATTGAAACTGAGCACTCATACGCCGTGGCGCACTAATATAAGTGTGTCTGTAATGCTTGAACGAACGTTTATGCGCACATAAAACTAAATATGCATACATATCTATATGTACATTTATAAGTATGCATGTGTGTAGATTTGAGGTATCACATGCATTAATTTGTGTTATTTAATAGTTACCATGTGCATAATTCGTTGTTGTGTGCGAGCGATAGCATGAAAATGAAGTTTGGGTGCTGCATAAAAAGTTGCCGCCATTTCGTTGTAGATTAGTGTCATGGATGGCTCTTTAAGAACTACATTGATTTTTTTTATATGCGCTTTAATATGGATAAGTATTATTTGGGTCAAAAGAGATGCGTATACATTGAGGAAGAAACAATGAATAAGAAGAAGAGAACAAGAAGAACAAGAAGAACAGCAAAAAGAAGAATAAACTCTGAAGACGAAGATGAAGATGAAGATGAGGATGAGGATGAACATGAAGATGAAGATGAAGATGAGGATGAAGACGAAGATGAAGATGAAGATGAAGATGAAGATGAAGTTGAAGAAGAAGAAGATAAAGATGAAGAAGAAGATAAAGATGAAGATGAAGATGAGGATGAAGACGAAGCCGAAGATGAAGATGAAGATGAAGATGAAGACGAAGAAGAAGGCAAAAACGAAAACGGAAAATAATGGAAGAACAAGATAAGAAAGAAAGGAAAAACATGAAGGCGAAAATTAAAAATGGGAAAGGAAAAGGAAGAATAAGATGAAGAGGATAGAGAAGAAGAAGAGGAAGAAAAAAGAATGGGTAGAGGATTGTGAAGAAGAATAAGGAGAAGAAGAACAAGAAGAATAAGAAGAGGAAGAAGAAGTGAATAGGAAGAGGATTATGGTGAAGAAGAAGAAGAAGAGAAATAAGGAGAAGAAGACGAAGAAGAAGAAGAAGGAGAAGAAGAAGAAGGAAAATAAGAAGAAGAAGAAAAATAAGAAGAAATAAGTGATGATTGTCAACAACAAAGACCTCTACGTCAACGACAAAACTATCATGTATTTCGGGCTTCCGCGGAAAAAAAATTCATATATGTATGTACACATGTACATATGTATTATGTATATACGCATGTATGTGCTTTGTTTTTGTTTTAGCATTATTGACAGTCGATGCAGCAAAAACAGAAAATACACCAGACGTATCTAAATAAAAAGAGCTTGTGCTAATGAAACAACGTTATTCATAAGCCATGGTGAATTTCCTAATTTAACACACATATGTACATACGTACAAATAAATAAAGCAAACTCTGACTTTGCTCGAAAAAAAAACAGCTGCAGAAATAAATAAATCAATTAAATAAAAAATTATAAAATAAATATTATAATAATTTCTTTTTTGACGTCACAAAGCATTTTAACGACTGGCATTTAAACAAATGGAGTAAGTTTGCGCTCTTACATACATATATACATATGTATACCTGGTACCTTATAACGCCGTTTAAATTTCATAACCGCCCAAGTGAGACTTTCATAACAGCCTAACCGACATTTGTGCCAAAATGTAATTGCTGACGCCCAAATCTACGACTTCCGTGCTGAAAAGGACATTAAAAGGAAATAAGTATAAAGCTTGCCCAGCTTCCCAAAGACCAAATTTACGATATTGATCGGGCGCCAGGAGTTGAAGTTTGGTTATGAAAGTTTCACTTAGGCGGTTATGAAGTTTCGACGACGATATGCATGCATATTAGTAATATTATAATTTACATCACGTAAATATCTATCCACACTAACTGAAGTACATAAATATTTTATTTGCAGCAACGCTGAGGAACAACTCAATATTAAGCAACGCTGCAAATACTTCTTCATATACCATTGGCGCGGTTTCCTTTCTGTACTTTTTCCAATAATATTTTTGCCGCTGCTTTTTATTAAACCAACAATGGTATGTATGTACATACATAGGCATATCTAAATGCATACATATAAATACATTCATATGGAAATAGCCTAGGCTTGCATGAAATTTATTTGTAAGAACTCATTGGAATTGCTGATTTATTTTATTTATTTATTTATTTAAACATGCACATATGTATGTATGTAGGAAATGCGCTGCGCTTATGTTGTCTGTTTAATGGCTGTTTTCTGGATTTTCGAGTTGATCCCATTGGGTGTTACTTCGCTGTTGCCTATTGCATTTTTTCCCATAATGGGAATCATGGTAAGCATCTATGTATGTAAACACATGTACGTATGTACATATGTATGTTGGGTACTGTGTATTAAATCTACATACATTTATTCATTTTTCTCCATAGGATACTGCATCGATTGTGAAAGCATATTTTCCGAATGCCATTCTTTTATTCTTTGGCAGTTTGGTTGTGGCCTTGGCCATTGAATATTCCAATTTACACAAACGTATTGCTTACGGTGTGCTGGCTTTGGTCGGTTGCAGTCCCTATAGGTATGTAAATGATTTGCGAGTTCATGGAGTTACATACATATGTATAAATGTATTACGTTTGGGTGAGCATTGTGCCTCTGAGCTTGACTAATAGTCTTTTTCGAAATAGTATGTATGTATGTATGTAGTACATTTTCGCAGCTCCAAAGTGAGGTTATGTTTACCACAAAAAAAAAGATTAGCTGGGTGGCTTACTGAAAAGCACTCAAGTCAGAATAATCTGCCCTAAGCCATAGCATTTTCTACTACGTTCCTTTCAAAGTTAAACAAGCTCCATTTGATTAATATTATCCAATATCGTCTCCAAATAAGAGTGACTTAATGATGCTCTGAAAAAAAAAAAACGTTGTAAATCTAAAGACTTTCGCTGTTAAATCAACTACTTTCCGCAGTTGAAATGTGCCCAACAACGCTCCGTTGTTGTTTCAAAGGTGCGAGCGTTTTTGATTTAAGTCAATAACGGAGATTGTTGGAAAAAATTTTCACCTAAAAATAAATTTTTGTTTGCATTTTATTCTTCACCTTCTCTCCGCCCGGGTCCCAACTGCAAATATGTAGCCTCCGCTTGTTCTCCTATTCTTCTCTCCTTCTTATCATTCACTATCTATCACTGCTATCTTTACTTCTTATTCTGATTTTTCTTCTTTATTTTATATTCTCCTCCGGATTCGAACCATGACATCAACCTGAAATTCTATCCAATCATCACATAGTGGAACATTCAACATTATATTGAATTGTATTAACCTATTTATACTTCCATTTCCTAAAAAATCCATGAATTATTTGAATCATTGTAAAAACAAAATTTAAAAAAATTTGTTCTCATTAGTTTTGTTTACAACGGAAACTGTTGGGTCAAATACTTTTGCCTTTAAATCAACAACGGGGAGAAAATTGTTGCTAAAAATAAACTTTTTTTTGGATTTTTCTCTTCATCATCTCTCCATCATTATTTTGTTTTGTTGGTTTTCTCACAAAAAAAATATTTTCTCACAAAAAAATTTTTAAAGGCAAGTAAGTTTTTGAATCAACAACGCCCGTTTTTGAATAAATTGTTGGATCAAAAACTTTGCTGTAAAAACAAATACTTTTGCTGTTGAATCAAAGACGGAGATTCAACAGCCGAAAGTTGTTGGTTTAACTACGGGTATTTTTTTCAGAGTGAAGATTTGGAAAACATGCAGAGAGGCTTGGAGGTCCTCCTAACACAGATGCTGAAAAAAGTTTCAAGGATGATGAGGAAAACGAAACGATCAATAATATCATATAAAAAAATTACCAGCTTTAAGTAGCGCGAGACTGTGATCCTGGACGACTTCTTTCCTAGAACCTACATATCGTCGCTATAGAAGAAAAAAGACGCAAAGTGTTTTGTTGAGGAAGAAAGACGCAACATTTTTTTATTTCAAAGAAAGACGCAGAGAAATATTTTTCGAAGGAAAGACTCTATTTTTTTTGATAACGAAGAAAGACGCTTTATTTTTTTTACTATAAAGAAAGACGCATTCAAATATTTTTTAGGAAACAAAGACGTATTCGATTTCTGTTTTTTCTTTGTCAATATTAATGCTAATGCGTCTTTCTTCGCAGTTAGAAATGCTAATGCGTCTTTCTTCGTCGAAATATTTTATAATGCGTCTCTTTTAGTCGAAATATTTTTTAATGCGTCTATCTTCGTCGGCATGTTTTGTAAAGCGTCTTTTTTCAACGATATATTTTTAATGCGCCTTTTTTCGTCGACAAATTACTGGCATGCGTCTTTCTTCTTCTGGAGCGACGATATGTAGCATTTTCAGGTCAAATGAAACTTTTTTTCAACTCAAGTGAAACTTTTTTCAAGTCAAGTGAAAGCTTTTTCAATTAAATTGAAACCTTTTTTAATTTAAATGAAACTTTCGGGTCAAAAACTTTTTTCAAGCCAAGTGAAGCTTTCTTCAACTCAAGTGAAACTTTCTTCAACTCAAGTGAAACTTTTTTCAAGTCATGTGAAACCTTTTTCCATTGAAATTAAATCTTTTTCAATTGAAATTACACTTTCAGGTCAAATGAAACTTCAAGCCAAGTGAAACTTTTTTCAACTCGAGTGAAACTTTTTTTCAAGTCAAGTGAAACCTTTCTTTTCAAGAGAATTGAAACCTTTTTCAATTGAAATGAAACTTTCAGATAAAGTGAAACTTTTTTCAACTCAAGCGAAATTTTTTTCAATTCAAGTGAAACCTTTTTTCGATAGAATTGAAACCTTTTTAAATTCAAATGAAACTTTCAGGTGAAATGAAACTTTTTTCAAGTCAAGTGAAACCTTTTTCAATTGAATTGAAACCTTATTCAATTCAAATGAAACTTTCTCAATTTCATTTTCATTGCAAAATGTTTAATTTCGATTAAAAAAGGCTTCACTTGAGTTGAAAAAAGGTTTACTTGGCTTTAAAAAAAGTTTCACTTAGCCTGAAAAAAGTTTTAATTAACCTGAAAATGCTATATAAATCTTGAACTAAATATATTTAAATAACATTCATCGTTTTTTTTCCAGATTACACTTCAGCATGGTATTTATAACAATGTTCGTATCAATGTGGATTTCTAATTCGGCTGCTACGGCAATGATGTGTCCAGTGATTAAAGGCATTCTAACAGAAATGTCAGCTGTAAGTATTTGTAATTAAATTTTATACAAACTTTGCATAATTTTCTTTAATTAATTTCATACCACATAAATTGGAACTACATAGCAAGGCGTGCTACAAATGTATGATGACAGCATAACTGGAACCGATGAGTAAGTGCTATTTCTTTACTAAACTCGCAGAAAAGTAATAATCCGATCTATCATTTTTAAGGCCACCTGCACCCTCCGGTCCAGCCATCGCTTTCTACCTAGGCGTGTCATATGCCTCATCCATCGGTGGTTTGGGCACGCTCATCGGCACTGGTACCAATATCGCTTTTAAAGGCATTTTCGAAAAGAAATTCCCCAATACTAGCGATGTCAATTTCTTGCAATTTATGGCATTCAATGTACTGCCAATGTTAATAAATACAACGTTGATGGCTTTAGGTTTACAATGGCAATTTATGGGACTATTTCGTAGAGGGAGTAGTAAAAAACTTACAACAACAAAGGAAGCGGAGTTGGCGGCACGTTTGGTTATTAAGGCGAAAGCAAAAGAATTTGGTAGATTTACATTGCATGAACTGCAAGTTGGCATTTTATTTATATTGATGATTGTGCTATTCTTGACGCAAAAGCCCGGCATGGGTAATTTGAAGGGTTATGCAGATGTGCTAAATGAAAAGTGAGTATGTATGTGGGGGCGAAAATGTGCAACAAAAATTTAAACATGATTATTTATAATAATATATGTATGTAATTTAATTAATAAATTTTTTTCAGAAAAATTAAATCATCTGCTGCTTTGATAGGCGTGTCAATTTTACTTTTCGCTTTGCCGGTCAATTATCTATTCATGAAGTATTTCATATGTCGCAGTAAGTTTGGATTCGATAACACAATGAAAGACTTACGTACATACATATACCCAAATAGTAATCCCTAAAAGTCTTTTACAAACTCAGATCAGTAATTGCAGAAATTTGCAATACATCAGCATACATAATATTATCTATAGGTTAGGTTAGTGCGAAGTGGCTGCCTCCGCAATACAAGAAAGTGGGCGTACACTTAGGCCAAATAGGCTCTTTGTGATACCACATGGGAGCGTAGTTTCCTCGATCCCTTTAGAAACCTTTCCGGAAAATAGATTTATGTAAAATAGGTTAACATTAGATGCACGTGAACGCACCTTTGGCTAATGCAGAGCAGAAAATCTAGTATCTTTGCAATTTCCATCTCCGTCAAACACTCGAAGAAGTGTCTATGAAAAGAGCAATACCTGGCCATCGGCCATTCACTTTCCTCCAAGTCGTTGCAGCTAGAACAGGAATATTTTTTTGTAGAGGCCCATACGAGTTGCATGTATGGCCATGATGCCTGTTAGAAGTCCCTCCAGCGAACCTATGGAGAGCTGGTTCAGATGTGGCACCGATACAGTTCGCCCCTCATCCAGTCTAGGCCAGATTTATCTGGCCTGGAAATTACAAAGTTGACTGCCTGGCACATCTAGCTTTCGCCTGTGAATGAAATGAGTGAGATTGAAGGGGTTCAGTAGGACCAGCCGGCAGTTTCTTATGATTGATAGGATAGCTGTAAGACATTCCCTGCACCATCGCTAACCGAAAAGAGCAAAAATTTTATTTATAAACTAAGGAAGCATATAAAATTTGTTGCATATTTCAATGCATAATATTTGTTTTTTTTTTTCGTTGCATATTTCAAGGAGATATATCCGATTTTTGTTGCATGGGCACTTCAAGGCGTCGTTCATGTTCTTCATTTTCTCTTTATACTTTACTTTCCATAATGAAATTTTGAAGCGAACATTTTAACTCTCTATAATATTTTAAGAGCATTTTAACCCTTTAACGACTACTTTATTCAGACTGGACCCAGGAGACTGGGTAAGATGAGCATTTCGTGCAGGAGTTAGTGCCTTAATTATTCATCAAAATTAATCATATTATAACCTCAACATCTAATTTGGCAACGATTTAAATTTAACCCTTACTTAAAAGAGTTTTAGAAAAAATTTTAGCTAAAAATGCATGAAAGATTCTGCGTTGGCAACATTCAGCCGCCATATAATGACGCTGAAATTATCTCGCAGTATTTTAAATAAAAATAAAGTTTTTTTTAACATGAAATTCATTTTTATTTACAAAATAATTTGCCATATTATCCACTTAGAACCCGCCGAAGAGGGCACTCAACGTCCTCTACTCGATTGGCAATGGTTCGCCTTGCGTCACTCATGGGGTCTACTCTATTTGCTGGCTGGTGGCTTTGCATTAGCCGAGGGTGCAGATAAATCGCATTTCGCCGAATTTGTTGGTAAATCATTGAGCGTTTTGCAAGCGCTACCAAGATGGCTATTGCAGTTGTTAATGTTAATTATAGCCATAATAGCGACAGCATTCACTTCAAATGTGGCCATGTGTAATATTTTAATGCCAATCATGATAAATATGGTAAGTAGATGCATAAACCTGATTGCATACTCTTTATACAAAACCCAATTTATTTGATATGTATGTATGTACATAAATTATATATCAACACACATGCATCGTTATTTATTCTATATGACCTTCCATTAATAAATCTTACAGGCCATTGAGGTACATGTTAATCCGACTTATATTTGTTTGCCCGTCGCATTGGGTCTTAGCATGGCTTTTCATTTGCCCGTCAGCACACCGCCAAATGCGATTGTGTCAGCTTATGCCAATATTAAAACAAAAGACATGGTACGTAAACAACATTTGAACTTCAAACATTAAAATTGCTTGCAACTTTAATATTAAAATTAATTTGTTTTCCCTTTATTTCTTTGCAGGCCATCGGCGGGATTATACCAACCTTAGTTGTTATAATATCAATATTTGCTTTTATGCAATCATGGGGTTTGGTTATATATCCTGATTTGCATAAATTTCCGGCATGGGCTGAAGTTGGCTCCAGAAGTGAATAATATTTGCTGTTTCATTACTTTATTGTGACACTCGTACTGCTTTTTTTGTTTATGCGATTTTTTCGACATTTTTTTATTTGCATTTAAAATGTAATTACATACTTTTGAATTGCTTAATTAAAAGAAAATTAAAAAAAAAAATATTATTTCACAAGCCTAAAACTAAATATGATTCGTTCTTGGTACTTTTATACTAGATACTATGTGCAGACATCAAATCGCAATTTTCAAACACTTTTACGGTGGTTTTCTTCATACTTCCTTTTCACACCATTTTCCGAGCACTCCCTTGTGGCATTGAATGTTGGGAGTTCTTTTTCACTTTTACTTTGGAGCGCACCGAAAGTGGTTGGTTATGTAAATTGACTTGATTAATTGGGCTTGTCTAAACATGCTACATACATACATATAAGTAAGTTAAATTGCAAACCAACGAGCACAGCGAAGCCACGTGTTTTATTCGTTGTTATATTCACGTTGCCTAGCGGCATGTTTATACTCGTTTTTTCTTGTAAAAAAGGAATGAAAATTACACTCGCTAAAAAGCGTGCCACTGCTAAAGATCTACTAAACAATAGCGCTTTAAAACTAATTTAAAAATAACAAAAAAGAAAAATCTGGTTGGCAATAGTCTGTGGAAATTGAAGTTTAATTTAGTTACTTTATAACCTAATTTAAAAAAAAAAAACTTTGTAGGTATAAATATTCATGAATATGTATACGAAAGTAACAGCAGACTTACATACATACATACCACCGCTATACAAAATAGGTAGATGCAGACTTTTCAGAAACTACCCAGTAAAAATCTGGTCATCGCTATTACCTGTCAGGCATGATAGAAGGCCTTGCCATGGAACATCTGGCAAGTTCATCACTTCTTTCACGCATTGCCAGTAATGCAGAGTGGAATGAGCTTCCATTACCCATTCCACGTAATACAAAGAAGAATGGAGAGCGAAAACTGAACTGGAATAAATACCAGTGGAAATTTCCATCACGCCTTACATTTTTCGCCTTCTTTCTCTGCTTCCCTGTAAGGTATTCTTTATTTGATTCACTAGAATCCTTGCGGTATTGCGTGATTTATTCGTTCGGCGGTAATGCAGTGGGCAAGTCCTTCCCTCCAATGACAAGCCCATGCTAATGTCAGGCATTATGTCAACGAATGTGGAAGCGATTGCCAGGGTTTTTCTGGATTACCCTCTTAATTCCACGGTCATCGAGTTTTTTGGTGGGTAGTAGATACTGACTGTGAAGTAGTTAATTTAAAGTGCATGAAACTAAGCCACAAATACATATATGTTAATATATATACGTATGTATGTATGTAAGAGACTTTGCGACCCATATTCTACAAGCCCATAAGAATGTATACATCAATAAATTATGAAGCACAATTCAAGGCGCTTAGCTACAACCCTTTTACTTAGTTTGCATAATTTGTTTGCGATTAACATTAAAGCAACGTAATTTAAAAAGTTTGCAGCCATAAAAGGCCATTATTTTAAATATATAACGTATATATTTGTATACATATATATAATGTAATATTCATGGATAAATCAAATGCATGCATAGTTTAGCTTAGAAGTTTATACATACATATGTATGTATATATATATATATTTTTTTTTTATTTATTTATACAATGCTTATATAATAATAAATTATTACACAAACTAAAGCAAACGCAGCACTAGCAACAGAGGCTTACGGCTGATATATATATATATGTAGATGTCGCCAAACAATAGCAAAAAACTGGCACCATTAGTTAGTTACTTACACAATGACTTAATATATCCGCTATGCTTTTGTTGCATGTCATTTAAAGCTGTTATGGTTGTTGTTGTTGTTGTTGTGGTTAACGTTGGTGGCATTGTCGTTAGGAAAAGTGTAAGCAACATTAATAATATTGTCGTGAAATCGTTTGTGATTGACATAATGACAGACACCAACGGCGACATTAACAGCGTCAGTGAGTACGACGCCGAGTCTGACAGTTGCAGTGATGCTGCGACACCGGCACGGCGCTTACGCTGACAATTTTGACAGAATCAATTAATTTTTGCACGCTATACTTTTTTTATTTTTTTTTTTTTTTGGTTATGGCGTCATATTATTTTACATTTTTTTAACGTTCACATAATCAATATCTGCAACACATACAACAAAGATTTTTTTTTCATTAAAACTTTTTCACTTGCAAGTGATTTTTGGTTGCGGAATTTTGCTATTCATACAGCAATACATATGTATGTTTGTATGGATGTTTTTATCACACTATGTAACACCTGAAAAATTTTTACATTTCGTAACTGTTAAATTTATTTTCACATTATACATATGTATGTAGTAATATTTTACACATGTTTCGTACTAAACACACATGCATGTATGTATTTACGATGTACTGACTCGTCGCTCTGCATCTTTTAAATTATCAGCGGTTGATTATTGTACACTTGTACTTGTAGGCAGTTGTTGCTGTTGTATTGCTATTGCAAACCATGCTTACAGTCACTTAATGAGCGAACAAATTAATTTGTTATTTATTTTATTTTATTTTTTTTTATTTAATTTAATTTTATTTTATTTATGTATTTTTTTTGTTTTTCTTCACTTCTGTGTTGTATCACTTATATCCCTCTAAACTCTTTTTGTATTTATTCGTTTGCGTGCACATAGATATTTCACACTTTTCCTCGCGCATAGCATTCATTTACCTCATGCATTTGCCTAGATATATGTACATACATACATACATATATACCCTGTATGTCTGCATTTGTTGTTTTTTACATATGTATGTATTTCAGCCGCACATTATTCAACCGCAACACTATTCCGCAATTATTTACGAACACCACCGTTATGCCGCATCGCCAGCATACGAACTGACGACACATTTTCAATTCATTTTCATTCATTCAAGCGCGTCATGTACGTGCTTATGCTGCTACTGCAACTGCTGCTGCAAAGTTGACATCCTTTTGCCGCGCATATGTTATTTTAACAGAGCCCACCAACATGACTGCTTACAATCATACAAAAGTTTTTCGCCGTTTTGTGCTTTAGTTTAGTCCGAAAACATAAAAATTTCTCCTTTGCACCATGTTGCACAACCCCTTTGAAACAAACCCAACAGCAGTAACTTCTATAGCACAGCATGTTAATTAACATTATGCGGCGAAAGGATGTTTAGCATTATAACAGTGTTCTACAGTTGCTGTAAGCTTACAGCAAAGTGTTCTCATATTAAACTGTTTAAACGCTTGCTATAAATGTGTCTATACATATTATTTTAAATATTTTTATCCCATAACTTTATATTTTCTGTAGAATTTATGTACCTATATGTGACAAAATGTGCTATAAATGTCCTTTAAGCGTTATAAACGCGCATATATTTCTGCTGTAGTCCCAAAGCTTAGTTGCTTAAACTTCTGCTGAATATGTAAACAGCGAATGTTAATAATAATGTTAGCAGTTGTGATAACTATAAAAAACAACTTTTCGCCTCTTCTTTCTTTAAGTATATTAAATGTAACTATTAAAAATGTCTAAATTTAATTAAAAAAAAAATTATCACAATCTTATCATAATCATCTCGCTTAACAAAAAAAAAAAAAACACAAAATCAAAAGCAGGAAATGTTATTTTGTTGCGTAGACAAGCATGTCTCAGTTTGTTTATGGCGTGGTAAATCGGCGCTAAGAGTGGTGAACTAACTGTACTGTGGTGTTTCAATTTTGATTGAGGTTTGCCCAACTGTGGTAAGCCAATGCATATTGAGATGCAGCATGTATACATATGTATGTATGTACTTATATATACATATCTACATACGTATACCTGTATATATATACATACATACATACGTATGTTTCTCACCCGTTGGTTCACATACAGGATGTGTGCGCTAGCTACTGGAAATAAAGCCTTAAAAATCCCTATAGGTGGCGCAATTACTACGTATCGAGACGGAGTTTGTCGCTTGAATCTTTCGAATTTTCTTTCCTCCATTTAAATACGATATGTAGAAAATGTTCATCATACGCCACGTGGCAAGTTTTTATGAAAACACAATTTTATGTGTTCTCCATTTGATTAATTGGTATTATTATTTGCAGCAAATTTAATGCAAACAAAAAAATGAAGTTTTATTAATCGATTTATTAGGAAGAATATCGAAAGTGGCCGCTGTGGTGTAGTGGGTAGAGTCTTGTCTGTCATACCAAAGCTAATTATAACCAAATTATTTGGTTTTTAGCGGTCAGCCATTGGCGGTTGGCGGCCCTCGAGAGGTATTTCTGCAATGAAAAAGCTTCTCACAAAAAAATGCATTCGCCATTCGGAGCCGGCATAAAACCATAGGTCCACCCAATTAGTAGGAAAAACAATCATGCCTATTACGGTATCCGACGGATGCCACTCCCGCGAATGCCATCCGATTCGCACTCCCCTCGCCGGTCAAATTTCACGCTATTACCATAACCGTCGGATTACTGCTTTATCGATTCACCCTGCGTATCATGTCAAAAGCTTTTTTACATTTTACTACATTGTCAGTTGTGATTTATTTGCATTTTGAAAGAATATAATTGAATAAATTGAAGAAAAATTGATTTTTTTTTGCAAATGGAAGTACTCTTTGTTGTGTTTGCGGACTTGAAGCTGTTCCAATTTCTTACGAAGTACTCGCTAAATTTTGTACTTCTGCATTTGGCCTCGAATTATTAACGGATGGTTCGCAATCAACGCTTATATTTTGATCATCGCGCTACAGAGCCTACCAAAATGTCTTCCAGTGAACTTCTGCGTTTTGTCCTCCACCTGTAACTTGCATTTGGAAGCGGTTATTTGTTAGCTTGATCTTAATACAGGATTTGGATTCAGACCAAGTAATTTTGATGTTGGTCCCAAAGCATTCAAATCCGTGCTTAATGTTGTCCAAAACTCAGATCAACTTCTGGAGACTGCTTGCTCATGTTATTTTGCGATATTTTCGTTAAGCTTCTTCCGCTCAATCAAAAAGGAAAACTGCCCACGTTTTTCGTACGAATTCCATTTAAAAATAAAATTAACTCATATATGTATGTATATTTACTTAAAATATATGTATGAATTATTTTGTTATTCGTTAAATTTCATTGTAATTTACTACGCAATGAAAATTCAATTTTTTAAATTTCTATGAATCCGCACCAATTTTATGACGAATCGAAATCAAAAGATATTACAGCTACTGCGTTTCGATTACGGTTATAGGAATGCGGTGAATATCCGAACTGCTTTATCAACATGTTTTTTATTCCCGGACTGCATTGACGATCGGTTATGAGAATAGCAAATTTTACCAAAACGATTCGCATTCCCTGCGAAAGGCATCCGCCGGATACCGTAATAGGCATGAATAATTAAGCAGCACGCCTCAAATTGTGAAGAGAAGCGCAGCCTTAAAACTCGTCAGTGTTATATCAGCGCCATTATTGGGCGAAATCAAATTTTCACACAAGGCCGAGAGTAGATAAAAGTTATCGCCTCAAAGCGGAGCACAGCAATGTGCAATTTAAGACCCTTAGTATTTATGTTAGATTAAAAATAAAACAAGGCGCAGAGCTCAGCATAATAAGTAATAGCGAAAACAGCTGTCATGGGAGATGTGATCACGAGCCAGCAAGCTGATATTGCCGTAACACTTTAAACTCTACGTACAAAAATAAATCATTTAAAAAAATTTTTTTTGTTTATAAAAGATTTTATTATATTATACACAATTCACATAATCAACTAAGAGAAATGCATTAAAGTTTTTTTTGTTGTTTTGTTTTTATATCAATACAATAAACTCTTGATATAAATTGGAATTATTCGACACAAATGCATGCACTCCAAATACATACGTATGTAGGCGGAAATATGCGCATGCATGTACATGAGTATGTGTGTATGTTGCCAGTTTCTTTTTAACAAATTTCTATTATTTCATATATATTTAATTATTCATTTATTATTTACGAACCGCAAAGTTAATTTCAATTTAATTTTCAATCAAAGTAAAACTAATGAAAAATATAATTTTTATGCACGCTTTCTATTTAACTTACAAAAAATGGAACTCTTTAAATTACATACATAGTACAAAGTTCAATCTTTTTCTACATAGTAAAATTACATACATATTTCATGTTGAATTCAATAATATTACAGCTTTTACAAACAGTTTTTTTTTTCTATTATATAAAGCTGTTATGCCTTTACGCCGCTGTTTGGCATACATATTTGTCTAAGAAGATTGTTTGTTTGTATTGTGTGTGTTTTGAATTGTTTTAAATTATATATTCTGAACTTGTTGTTGACTCGAACGCCCACAAAATGTTGAGTTGCTGCGGTTCAAATCATTTCAGTTTGGAATAGGTATCAACCTTCTTATGGAATTGATTATAGAAATCTAATGCAGCATTATGAGTTTGATTCAAAACTTTGTTAAGGTTTTCGGGTGATAATTTGCCACTGCAAGTGGAGAAAGTAAATAGAAGAAAATGTATTAATATTAAATAATTATTAAATATATTTACTGTTTTGGACTAATTAGACTCACATGAAAACCTGTGTTTTGAAGAATGTAGCTGTTTTACCGAAAATATCAACGCATGCATCTTTAACCACCACAGAAGTATGTTCAATCTTTTTGGGTAAGCCGGGTATGTATTGTTCGATCTGAATGAGAGAAAATAGAATTTAGAAAAAAAAATTATATATAATTAGTTGAAAAGTTCTGAGCTGAAATAAAACGTTTAGTCACAGTTATGCATAGAAACATACATACATACATCGCATCGAAATCAATGAAACGTCTTTATTGTTGCTAAATGCATAGCTTTTTGCCATACACATTATTTGTATGTACATATGTATGTACGTAGATATGTGTATGTAGCCAAACAAAATTATTCGCTAAAGGTTAAAAAATATAAGTAAACGAATGAACCCAGTGATGATATCATTATCAATTAAACGCCGCACATAGGGATATTTTATCAATCTGGGCGGCCAAAACCTCATTTCCTAAAACTGGCCCGATTTCCAAAAAATAAAATTTTTTAGTAGGCCAGGACCCTAACGCATAATTTTGAATAAAAGTTTATTCTCAAAACTCAAACACAAAGTTTTTACAGTCAATGAAAGTTTGGTCATTCGTGTATTTCTCGCGGCATTTTATAACGTTCTTAAAGTTTCAACATTTCCAATTAATATTTTTACGGTTTTAAGTGAAGTTTTTTAGAATACTGTTATGGATTCTTATAATACAGGTAATCGAGTACAAAATTCATGTTTATTGAGATTTAGTTAGTTGTTAGCGTCTTCTTAATTACGTTTTTAAAAAATGATGTATTAAAAAAAAATTTCCCAATTTTTTGTTTTCAAAAGGGTTTTTGTTTAGGTGCCCGGCATTGTCCGGCACTGACTCTTTTTTTTCTAGATAGTCTGTTCCCTGTTATTTTGAGTTCAAGATAGATCGGTTCCGGTTTTTTCCGGTTTTAAGAAAAACAGGCGATTTTTCACGTTGGGAAAAATGACCCCACCACACAAAAAAAATTAGTTGTTTGTGGATTCGAGAACACCCATCTAGGAATATATAAATCGACGTGCTCCGAATCCAAAGTCCGCTTGTCCAATATACCCCCAAAACTTCGAGAAAATTGCGAAAAGCTAAAAAAAGCCCCAAATGGCACATTTCATCGACCTAACCTACTAACATGTATTTCGACGTTCTGAATCCAAATCTGAGGTCGGTTTGGTCTCACTACATCACTTTTTAAAAATGTAAAGCCACATTATTTTCTATGTTAAATCGAATTGAAATCACCGTGGGTAACATAATTAACAATTTAAAGCCAAAAAAGAGTTTTGGCCGCCCAGAATGATTAAATACCCCAATGTGCGCCGCTTTAATACACATACAAACATACACACCTATGAATAAACATGTCACAATATGAATGCCCATATTAAACAATAAAAAAATTTAATTTTTAAAAATGCATATCGCTAGCTGAGAGTGCAAAATGGTTAAGAGCCTTTTTTCAAAATTTATAGGAGACGAAAAGCAAACATAACAAAAAGTAATAATTTTCTTTCATGTAAATAATTTGGGCTTAGCCAGTATGGGAAAATTTTAGATTAACAAAGCACGTCCCGAAAAAATTACTTTTTCAGGGAGCTAACAACAAATATCTCGTAAACTATAAACCTGCGGCAATTTTTTATTTCAGTTCTGAGATCTTTGAGGGCACCTCTATCACCCTGAGAAAGTGATTTTTCTCGAGGCGTGCTTCTTTAATGTAAAGTTGAGCCGACAATATTCTTCGCCTTTGGGCATAGCCAAGTTTCGCGTCACTGAATAACAAAGAGTAGAAATATGACAAGTATGACAGATCTATTCAGCATGGTGCGTATTTAATTTTTCTAGCGTTCTACAAAAAATATAATTTTTCATAAACGTGGACTTAGCCACTTTGCACTCTTAGCTAGCGATATGTATGTATGTATGTACATATACCTATGTCATCCAGATTTGTGCAATAATTTTTTTTGTATGTTTATGAGCCAATTTAGCCACTAAAATCACTTAAATTACTTATTTATGTGTTCACTTACAAAATTCGCCACAACTGGCAGTTTGGACGCAACAAAATCCGCCACCACAACAAATACATTGACGATTGCATTACGCGTCATTTTACACATATCCAATGCCAACTGACCCGCAGGTTTGGCATAAACTGGCACATGTTGTTCGGCCCATTTGTAACCGCGTGCCGCCGCTCCCATCGTTGTATACCAACCTTTCTCCACATACGGCAATACGCCGGCATTCTTTAACGCCTTGCCGGTAGCTGAACGTTCAAATATGCCCTTGCCATTGACATTTGTGTCGTAGATTAAAGCGCCGGCAATGATTATGATCAATAGAAAACTGCCAAAGAACCATTTTCCGCAGCCACCTTTTTTTTGTTCGTTCGCTTGTTGTTTTTTCTTTTGTTGTGTTGCTTTCTCTTGAATGTTCTATAAAGAAGTAGAAAGTTCAAAAAAGATAGTAAATTTAGTATAGTTAAATTGTTTACTAATTATGAATTGTGTTAGAAAATGTTACAAACTGAATGTGGTTGCTTTCGGTATTACCTTTTTGCCAGCTTGTTGCTGCTTTGCTGTTTTAGTCTTATTACCTTTGTTATTTTGTGCCATTTTTATTTTTCGAAATTACTATAATAAACTCTTTAATAAAATAAGAAATGTTTTCTTTTATTTCTAATTAAGTAGCAAGTAGATGTAACGGAATAACTCGATCGAAAATTGCAACATCATACATTACAGAAACTTATTGAACCTAAAACGACCAAGTTATGGTACGTTAGTTTATGTAAATTCGACGACGTGAGTCGGTCAATTCCGGTGGGTTCCGACAAATGATCCATTTAAACATAAAATCTGTACAACTTAAGAATCTAACAAGAATTCAAGATATGTAAATACATGATCAGGTGGAGAATGACTTGCAATTTCTAATTGGTGCCAGTTACCACGTGAAAGAAACGACTGGCGCGCATTTTCCCCAGCGGGTTAGGGGACTTAGAATATACCCACGGTAAGGAATGCCTGTCGTAAAAGGCGACTAAAATTCACCGGCCTAGAAGACTGATAATGGCCAAAAAATCGTTTGCACGACAGTCGGGGTAGTGTCAGGAGGGACTAGTACCCGCGAGCGTACCGGATTTATCCAGTAAAGGACTGTCACTTCCCCTTCACTTCTCAAAACCTTCGGTGAGCGTCTTGGTGGCTACAACAACTGGCGCGCGTGTGTTGTACTCGGGCCAAATTGCTTAGACGGTTAAGCGAAACCAAGTAGAAGAAAAATATCCGCTTGATGGCGCTGTTAAGTTATTTAAAATTATTACACGTATTCTAGCTTTTGTATTTACATACATAGGTACATATGTATATGCATGTATGATGTATGTATATTGTACTTAAAAAAACAAAAAATAACCTACTAAACAAGCATCCATAAAAGAAATTGGAAAAGTAATCTGCACAACCTTGAATAGCTACGACCAAGGCAGATCTAGGAAGGTAGGCCCGGTGGCGAATTCAAAAATGTCCCATGTATTTTGTTAGTGTAATCGGTAGAGTGTAATGTCAAAATGAATGAATTCGCTTGGGGCTCGTCCATTCCTATTGGCCATGATGTGAATTCGCTTGGATTTTGACATTACACTCTACCTTTGCATATAAAAAAAGTAGTTTCTGAATTCGCCACCGGGCCTACCTTCCTAGATCTGCCTTGGCTACGACCACGAGCCACGTGTAAACAATGCAGCCAGTGGTATATGTATATGTGGACTGGTACGTACATGTTTGTAGGTGCGTACGTATTTAAATTAATACATTATGCGTGTGCACAAGTGTATACGACTTTTGGCTTATAACTATGACATAGTTACTATGTACATATGTATATATACGCAATGTACGCACAAAAGCCTAAAAACAAAATTGGAGTCACATACATACATACATATATATGTTACCAAGTTATAAATGTTTAGCGTATATTTAAACACCCTGTATCGAAATGCGACAGCTAGCCAACCTACCAAACAGCCGGCAGATACGCACTTCTACACATACACACACGCTTCTGCCATACAACAATAAAAATACATGATTCCACGTCGCTCACTTTGTGCGTTTCATCCACCATTTCTATCTCTATCCATTTGCTTTAAAATTTTTCCATATATGCGCGCACATATGAACAAACATACATATATGTATGCGCGTATCTCCGGTAAGATTTTTGACGCTCCATAAATGCAGAGTTAAAGCAGCATCAGCTTCACTTTATCAAATTGATATGTACGTACATATGTATGTTTGACTTTAGATTAAAACATATTTTAATATTGATATATGAGTATATAATCTGTGAATGCTAAAAATTTTTAATCTTCGACCCTCAGTACACTCCCTTGTGAGCAACAAACACAAAGTTCCAATTGTAATTTCCAATCGATTTTTCCGAAACTTTTATTCTTCAATGACTATTGTTGGTATTAATGATAAGAAAAGGTTGATCGATTTATTGTACTTTTACTTATTTAACAAATAAAATTAGCTATATAATTTTATTTATCTGGTTTTTTGCATTAAAATTAATTTTTTCATTTAATATCAAATGAATCAACTAATCACTTTCTACCAAACTTCGGAATAATTATTAACTACATATACACTCCTAAAATAAAAAGTGCTGCCATATTTGCGAAAGATGCACGTGTGCAAATAAAAACTTTTAGAGGTGATTCACGTGGCATTCTGCTTATTTGCTAATGAGAATGCTAATTTCTTACTTACTATACTTTTAGTGCACGTATAAATAGTTTACCGTGCAGCTCAATAAAAAAGTTTACAAAATTATTTAATTTCACAACAAACGAATTCATAGCAACTTCATTTAAAATGTGCACTTTGCGCAAATTATTTGTTCAATCTGGCATCGCTTTTAGTACAGTAGCGAATAAAAGCAGGGTGTTTCGCATTTTTGAATTTTTAAATTCTCAGTAACCCTGTAATCTTAACCCGCGTCTACAATGCCAAACTCTGATGGTGTCAATAGCTTTCTTTTAGGTCTACCTCAGAAAATTTAACATGAATAAGAAAAATAATAATCAAAAATTACCTTTACAACGGCAATTAAATCGTTCAAATTGGGATCCTTCTTTTTTGCCAAAGAAAGTTCATCATTCAGCTGCTGTGCTTCAGCCAGAAATTTGTGAAATGCTTTAGAAGCTACTAATTTCACGCCATCCTCATCATCTAGTTGTTTCTCTGCAAATACAACCAAACATAATTCTAACTGAATAATATTTTAATACAACATTTTTAAACTTTCTTAATCTTACTTCGGTTATAAACTAATTTGTATTTTTCAACCGGCTACTCCTTATGTACACAAAACTTACCAATTTCTTTAAAGAGTAAAAGCGATGGTAACAATTGTTTCTTATAATTCATCTTCCATACTTTAAAGCTGTCGTCATCGCTATTTACAAGGCAACAAACACAACCGGCTAACTCACTGCGACTCCTACGCGCATCTTCAATATCACGGAAGAGCGTAAGGAATATGTTTGCGTGCTTACTGCTGCACAAGATATATTTGATCTAGAAGAAAAAAAAAGACATTAAAAAATCATTCATATTTTCAAATTATGTTAAAGACTCACGAGATATCCTTGTGCGCATTGCACCAAAGCCTCTTGATTATCTCTCGGTATAGAATAATTTTGCTTCAAAGCATTGTAAAACATAAAGAATGTCGATTGATTTAGTGCTATGTTGCAGCTAGAAAGAATGAAGGAAACATTTAATATAATTTTAATTAATGGCATATGTAATTTATTCCATTTTGCATACTCTTTTTCGGCTGATAATAAAACTTTTTCTATATATTCTGTAATATATTTTGTATAGTTTTTCAATTCCAAATTCGGTAACATCAAGTTTTGCCAAACTGCAAATTATAAAAGAAAATGGTATTAATTTAATTACATATTTATTTAGCAAATATTTTATGATTGCTTTTTATTAAAATCATTTATATTTACCTTTAATACCCTCCGTTAAATTTTTGTAACCACCTTGTCCAATTGCCCATAGAATGCTTAAGCAAATATTACTTCTATTTTGATAAGAATTACGCAATAAAGCAATTTTGGCCATATTATCGGCTGCAATATGTGGCCACTGCTGGCCGATCAATTGGAGTACGAGCTGTAAGCAAATATAATTAATACCTTACCTGTAAATATATATACATATGTACATATATACAAACCTTGTAGCCCACAATCGGCATATTCTTAGATAACTCCATTGTCATATTTATTAGAAGCGTATGATAAAAATATGACAAATTTTCTTCGCCCACAGACTCGAGAAATTCCAACACAGCAGCATTTAGTGTAGGTTTTATTAAGTTGCTGGGATAGTGAATGGATTTCCCAGAAAATGTCGGATCGCAATCGAAAGGTAGTTGCCCATTGAAAAAACTAGCAACCTGTATATAGAATAGCAAATAAAGCGTATTTAGCACTTTATATACTAGTTCCGCAATTTATGCAATCCACAACTCACCCCTCTAAGCCAAAGTAATTCAGAGCCAGGATAAATGGTTTTAAGACTTTCAAGCTGATTGCTAAATTCTTCTGCTTCAATATTCCTTAGCACCATTTCGATACTTTTAGGCTTTGCGGCTCCTGTTGTTGACTTGGATTTTCCAGTTTGTTGCTGTGGCAATTGTTCTTTAACGGAACTTTTATCCTTGGAATGTTGTTGATTATTATTTAGCGCCTTCTTGGGCGATGATGACTTTGTCGATTTCGCTGAAGCACTAACGGATTTTGTTGGTGATTGATTGGCTTTGCTTTTCTTTCCGGTGACCAAGTTGCGATATTCATGTGATGGCACTAGATGGAATTTGTGGATATTTACAAAAAAGATGACACGTGTTCATGTGTAAATATGCATGTTTGTGTGTATGTAATTCTCGCTTTATTGGTAGGTACTACTTACAAATTTCTTCAAGTTTTGGACCGAGCGCCGCCAATCGTTTTTTCTCCGTATGCGCTTCTACTTTTATATCAAAATTTCTTGCCTTTTTCGATTTTGTTACAACTTCCCATTGATTAGATGCCATTTTATATTGCTCAGCAAATCGTTTGTTTTTAATTAATCAAATTAAAGCACTTTACCGGTGAAATTACTATGCATGTAATTGGAAAGAAAAAGAGTGTTGTGAAACTCTACAAGTATGTTGAGAAAAAAACAGATGATAACAAATGACAGCAAACTGTTAGGTGAGTTCCCGTGGCAGAGATCCACATCCGGATACAAATTTTACAAGCAAGTGCAACAACACTTGTGATCCTGCTATTTATCTGGATCGAAAAAATCTAGTACAACCTATACGGATACGAAATTGATGCAGATAAACACCAGGATCACAAAATTCTTGTTGCATTTGAATGCAATTTTCTTATTCGGATCTGGATCACTGCCAAGGGAACTCGCCTATTGTTTTCCAGACTACCAGGTTCATACTGGTGAATAGCAGTTTTATTTCTACTCAACAATATATGCAATCTAAAAAGTTAAATAAAAGGTCAAAGTAAATTATTTAAAAAGGTAGGTGACAAGGCTTTCAAAAAATATATCATCGTTGGAACCCTTATCGTCATCAACTCGTTTTTGAAGCCTTGCTTTGGACATCGTATACGCTTTTAAATATGTAAACCACCCCTAGGTTGTATACCTACATTCCAAATTTTATTTAATAAAAAATAAATATATCATTTTGTTATATATTTTTTTCATGGATGGTATATTCCAGCCGATTTGATCAAAATACATACATACATAAATTTGTGAAAAAATTATTTATTAAAAACTTAAAAATCACTAAAAATTTCAAAACTACAAAACTAAAGTTCAGGCACATCTTCCCATGAGAAACCTTCTCGTTTCATTAATATAGACGCCATAATGTAACTGTAATAGCCACCTGGGATGAGCATTAAGCATCCAAGTATAAGCAGTGGTGAGGCACGGTCAACATATTTTTGGTCTATTACCTCTGTGAATATCAAACCGGCAGTTGTCATGCATATCTACAAACACACAAATAAAAAAATTATTAAAGCAAATGAATGTAGTATGTACATACATACAAGATCAAACAAGAACTTACCGTGCCAACAATAAAAAAAAATAGTACAAATGATATTGTCTTCCATGGCAATTTCTTATCATATCTGTTATAGAATTGTAAATCTTCATCATCCACACCATAACTATCCAGATCGTCTATGCTATTATTATCAATTTCCGTTTGAAGGCTTTCATAAGATCCTCGATGTCGTCGTCGTGCTGCAGGCATTTTATTGTTTTGTTCGTTACAATTCGATTTTATGATTCGAGACCGTGAAAAATATTGAAACTTGAATTTCTTCAAAAATTTTGTAAATGATTTTGACATATGTATGTACGTCGGTAAAAAAAAAAAACCATTAGACCAAGTTCACACGCCGATACTTCTGATGCTCAATTTAGGCAACATCGTAGCAAAAGCTTTTAAGCGCAATTTCCAGGTCGGTCTAACTATCGGAACGACTCGTGAATCCGAATCTGTCCAAGGATCTCTGGCTGTACGCAAAAATACTTAAGACGTTTTTTACTACAACTTTCTTTTTTTATTCGCTATTCGCTAAAAGTTGGAAAATGATATAACGCGCAATAGTTTAATTAAGAAAATCATAACAGTTATTTAATGCAGTTTTTATTAACATAAATAAGCCTAAAAAATTAATACATACATATCATATAATGTGCAATTTAAAGCTTGAAAGCTTGTAGTAGCTATTCATTAAACTATTATTACAATAAGCTATGGCGAATTTTGTTCATTCAAAAATGCATGCATACATACATTTCTTTGCCGCTTTTTTCATTTGATCTTAAAACTAGTGACTTCATTTAACTATTTAATACATACAAATGAAATATCATATATATGTATATATATATTTAGGTTATTTTTTTATTTGTTAACGAACACAATTAGTGCATATGCTCTACATATATATGTACATACATACATACATATGTATATGTGCCGAAATATGACTATTGCGATTTCTTTATAGCTGCTGCTGTTACAGTGCTTGCTATTTGTTTAGGTTTCTTCAATGGATTCTCAACGCATTCCTTATAAAGCTGATTCAAACCAAATGCTGCACGCACATTATCGGCTGAGAAAAAGAACTTCTGCAATTTACCTGCCGCATCTCCGCATGGCCTTCGCTCTACCTCCTTTCCATTTTTGAAAAGTATTATCGTTGGCAATTGACGTGAGAGACTACTATCCGATATTCGATACTTTTGAGCGACATCCGGGAATCGTCCAATATCCACTTTGCCAAATTTCAAATTATCCAAATTGTATTCAGCCGAAAGTTCAGCATAGATGGGTGCAAAATTGACGCAACTAGGATTCCAAACGGTATAGAAACAAATTAGCCAACTAATACGTTTGTCTCGTAATAGCTCCTCTTCAAATATTTGCATATTCCGAAAGTAAGTTATATGTTCGGGCCCACGATATGATGGTTCCGGTAATATAGTGCTCACAAAGATGCACAGTAGTAAAAATGCAATGCCGTAACGAAAATCACTGTAAGCCCATAAGATGACATTGGCCACTTTTGTATAGAGAAATGATGCTGACAAATAGTTGACCATTGTGACACTTCCAGTTTTTCGTGAGCGTATCATAACTACAATTAGTAGAAAAAATAATATTTCCGTTTCGCGACTATCCAATTCACACATTTCCTCGCCCCGATGCCTAAAGAGCCTTGTACAAATTGGTTTCAATTTTTTAGCAACTACATATGAAATTGATAACAAAATATTTGTCCAATAATATGGCCGGCCCAGTTCATGCAGCTGCTTCTGCAACGACATTTTTCTTTGTTGATTTGCAGGAACAGTAAGTTATGAGTCTTATACAAATTAAGAAATTAATTAATAATTTCCGCTCAATGGTATTAATCAATTTTTTTCAAGTTTATTTTGCTTCTTCTTTCTCAGGAAGAAGATGAAATTAATTAGCACGTTCCACTATATTTAATATAAACACTTTTATAACAACGAGTATGTGTACACGAACACTCGTTGCTAAAAAGGTCTTGTGCGTATAATAGAACATGCCTATTGAGAACAGAATAATAACGAAACTTCATGGACTCTTGAATCGACCTTTGGCGCGAAAACACGTTTCTGAGCGATTTTCCTAAAATACTTGTGAATTCTACACAGCGATTTAGAAAAACTTGCGTTTTCTACAATATTACAACAAACAATAACAAAAAAGGTAAAAAATTGATATTATGGTTTACCCTCCGCTGGAAAACAGCGCAGCCATTGGAGAGCCACCCAAAAATGTGACTCTTCAACGCTGCAGGAAGTACACCCACCATGCTGATGAGTACGCGGTGTATATCCAGGCTCACAAGGGTAGCTCTCATCTACCCATTGTGAAGCTTGGTAAAATACTCCACAAAGACTATGACAATATTTTCGTTTTTTTCGTCAACAAGAAAAAAATAAAAATTGTCACAACTTCAATAACAACGGCAAATCATATTGCTGCAAATGAAGCACTGCGTAATAATTTTCAAACCTTCATTCCCGCAGAACGATGCGAGGTAAAGGGGGTGATAAATATTCCGGCTGACCCGGAACTCGATGAAAAATACATATTTGACAACTTGATAATCAAGCAATTTCCCGAATACGGACCTCTTCCAGAAGGAATCGAGATCCGTGAAGTACGTCGCTTCACTAAACCAAATCCCAATAATAACGCTCTCAGAATTGACCTCGACACAATGTCTGTCTCATTCACAGGAAATAGATTGCCTTCCCACGTCGTTCTTGACGGCGTGATTTTCCCCGTGAAATCATACGTTGAGCCTATCATACAATGCCGCAAATGCTGGCGTTTCAACCACTCTGAAAAAGTGTGCAACAGACCTCGTAAAGTATGCTCCAAATGTGGCAAAGAACATGACGACGCATGTCTCGCCATGCCCATGTGTGTTAACTGCCACAAATTTCATGATGCCACCGAGCGCTCATGTGAAAAAAGAATAATCTTAAAAAACCAAAAACTTGAAAAAGCAAAATCTCACGAACCGCAGAAAAAACGTGATAACGTAAAACCGGCACGAAACTATGCAGACGCGTTTATCTTTAGTCCTGATGACTTTCCTTCGCTTCCGACGAAAAAGGCCCGTACCGTCCCGCATGCAGGTACTATAACTGCAGGGAATAAACCTGCAGTAATTAACCCTGCAATCAGCAAAACAAATAGAAACAAACTTACCGACACCTCATCCAAAGATGATAAGACTAAAGAAAGTTTACCGACCTTACCACAATCGAATACACCGTTGGCAACGCCAACTCTTCCATTAACAACAACTACATCTGACACCCCATCGAGTGCCAATGCATTCACTTTCGACGATTTCGAAAATTTCCAAAGGAATATGCAACCGCTTTTTTCTCAACCAGTACGAGCTCCAGTAATGACTCTTCCAGTCAACAACCTTTCACTTAGTACAACCAATATTCAACTAAATGATGAAGATCTTACAAATTAATGCCAAAAGCATCAAAAATAAAAAATCACAACTCTCACAATACTTAAATGATAACAGTATACCAATAGCCTGCATATCTGAAACATTTCTAAAACCTAATGACTCTTTCCAAATTGCAAACTACAACGTAATCAGAAAAGACCGCCAAACTTCCACATTTGGTGGAGGTGTTGCGATTATTATAAAACATCGAATATAAGGCGCTTAACGTTACATCTTCCAACAACCTAATAGAAGTTGTAGCCATCGAATTAAAATCACTTAACGAACCCATCATAATTTTGTCAATCTACATTCCGCCATCTGTACAGTTCACTGAATCTCACTTAAATAGTATTTTTTCATGCCTCGGCTCTCAATCAAGATACCTTATTTGTGGTGATTTCAATGCTCATCACATATGCTGGGGCTGTGCCTCTACCGACAGTAAAGGTAGGTCATTACTGGATTTTGTTGAAAATAATAATCTTGTAATACTCAATGACGGTGCGTGTACTTTCTTCGGAGGCACCAACCCTAGCGCAATTGATATTACGATTTGCTCCCCCAGTCTTGCTCTATCAAGCACATGGAAAACTGTAAACGAAACGCTCGGTAGTGACCATTGTGGTATAACCACCGAAATATGCTTTAACCCCACACACAGACCTAAAAATTACAATAACTATATACCCCGAGAGCTGTCGAAACCTCTTATCAACCAAAAAACATGGGAAATCTTTCATAATGAGGAATTCACATCATGTCCTGACTCCGAAAAATTCAACATCTTTACCAAATTATTCTTCAAGAAATTTAGCGTAAAGGGGAAAACGAAAGCGAATTCACGTCCTGATAACCCCTGGTGGAACAGCGAATGCAAAAAAGCATCCGCCATTCAGTTGAAGCGCCTGTCTGCATTCAAAAGGCTTCCATCTAGGGAAAATCTGGATGCACTTAAAGCAGCTAGAAAAAACTATTTTTATGTTATTCGTTTTGAAAAAAGAAAAGGATGGAAAAGGTTCTGCGAGGAAATCAATCCCGAAATAACTATTAAGGAACTCTGGGAAAAAATAAAAATATTTCGCGGAATCGGGATGCCCAGATCGGTCCCGATGCCTCCGGAATGCATGTCCGAATTAGCAGATTCCCTAACTGGCCCAATTGGTCCTTACAACACATCTCCAACCACACCAAACCCATATAACCATACTTTATTAATACCATTCAGATATAGCGAACTAGATACGGCCATCACTAAATCTAAAGATACAGCCCCCGGTTTGGACGGCATAAGGAATTGTCATATTAAAAAACTTAACGCACGAAACAAACACTCTCTCCTTACCTTATATAATATTATGTGGAGCACTGGAGAAATACCTAACTCTTGGCTCCAGTTTAAAATTATACCGCTTCTGAAAAAAAATTGTCCCAGCAACTCGGCGTCCTCATATCGCTGCATCGCGTTGATACCCTGTTTGAGAAAACTGTTCGAACGTATGATTAACACTCGTATCGAGCACTTTCTTGAATCTTCAAATAAACTGCACCCTGCACAATCAGGCTTTCGTCGCGGTAGATCTACAGCTGATAATATCCTTACACTATGGTCCGCTGCTAAGCTTGCCATATCTGAATCGAAGTTTTTAGTTACAGTTTTTATAGACATAAAGAGTGCTTTTGATAACATAAACATTGACATGCTTAGACAGCAACTCATCGACCTCGGTCTCCCTGAGCACTTATGCAACATCATTTACAGTCTATGCTATCGAAAAGAGCTATTGATTAACTCGGATACAGCAAAGGTGCACCGTAATTCTTTTACGGGCACTCCACAAGGAGCCGTCCTAAGCCCTCTATGTTTTAATGTTTATATAAATCACATCTTCTCTGAAATGAACACACAGGTACTCGCCTATGCAGATGATATAGTTTTATTTACAGCCGACTCATCCCAAAGTAGGGCTATCCTTAGAATACAACATGCATTAGATTCCATAAACAGTAAACTCAACGGCATCCAACTTACGCTATCCCCGTCAAAATCTAAATGCATGATTTTCTCGGCTTATTCAAGAAGACATACACATCCAATAAACCTTCAAATAAATCAACAAAATATTGAAATAGTAGACACCTTTAACTATTTGGGATTCACATTTCATAAACATCTTAACCTAAAGTATCACATTAATAAAACGATACATAACTGCTTTCAATTCATGAACACCTTAAGATCTCTGTGTGGCGTATCATGGGGCTCTGATCCACAGAACCTTATTACTCTATACAAAGGCATAATCAGACCCAAGCTTGAATACATGTCATGCATTCTACTGGACTGCCCAGATGCCCTCATGCTAAAACTACAAAGAGTCCAATACAAAGGCATCCGCATTGGACTAGGGGCCATGATCTCCACCCACACTCTCAGCCTCGAGCAAACGGCTAATATCATGCCATTGCCAGAAAGATTCACGAAGGTAACGGGAAATCTCGTTAACAAAATACTGGCCAGAACCGAACACCCAGCTTTACCCTTTATTACCCGGCTTTGTCAAACTAATCCAGATTCCTCTAAACTTATTCAAGCTTTTTCAACAAAAATAAATAACTTTGATATCAAAAAATACGACAAACATCCATACTTTCTTTATAACCCGCTGGACATAAATAGGAAACTAAACTGCATAGAATTTCTCGACGTCAAAAAGCAATCATCAAACCCCACTCAAGTCAAACAGAAGTTCGAAGATAAAATGACCGGAAGATGGAGAAATTTCTCAAGAATTTACACCGACGGTTCGAAAACCGACCACAAGGTCAGTTGTGCGATTTGGTTTCCGAACTATGATATCGAGGCCACTTTCTCTTTAAATCCACAAAGCTCTATATTTTCCGCAGAAGCCTATGCCATCATTGAAGCTATGCAGCTTATACAAATTCAAGAAGACAACAATTTTCTAATAATCTCAGACAGCAAATCAGTACTGACAGCACTTAACTCCTACTGTACAAGTAAAACACACCCCTACATCTTTGAAATTAAGAAATTACATTCAATCTTGAAGACTATAGGTAAACGAGTTCATTTACTATGGGTGCCGAGCCACCTCGGCTTGGAAGGTAATGAATACGTTGACAAACTTGCATCTCAACACATCCCGACACGTCCCACAGATAAGATAATACATAGAGACTTAACATCATATGACAAGCAAATTACTATAACATCTTGGCAAAATAAATGGAATGATAGTCCTTACGGCAGGCAACTACATTCCATTGCTCCCAAAATAAATACAACACCTTGGTTCCAAAATGTCACACTACCTCGAAAATTCATTACTACAATCAATAGACTACGCTTCGGGCATATCCAATCTCGCCAACACTTGGCAAGGATTGGTATTCTGCCTAGCGCGAGGTGCAACTGCGGCCTAGTGCAGAGTATTAACCACTTGACTTTCTTTTGTAACTTGATAGACAGAAGCGCCCGTATCCGACTTATAAGAGATCTACTCGGGCTTCAAATTAGATCATTTAATGTCCTCGTAATATTAAAAAGTAATAATATCAAAGCGTATAGAGCTCTATACAGATTTTATTCTGCAATAAACATTACAATTTAATAGGTTAAAAAGAAGCACATCTCAAAAAAAAAAAAAAAAAAAATTTAAATTAATTAAAAAAAAAAAAAAAAAAAAATATAAATAAATAAAAAAAAAATAAAAAAAAAAAGAAAAATTAATTAAATTATAAGAATAATTTACACAAGCCAGTCTAAAATTGTAACCCTAGTCATACACCGCTGTATACAAATTAGAATAAAAAAAAAAAAGGGGGAGAATATATATACATATATGTATATATATATATATGTATGTATGTATGTATGTGTATATTCTTTTTTTTTGTCTTTGAAACTAAAAAAAAAAAAAAAAAAAAAAGGAAAAAAAAAAAAAAAAATAAAAATAAAAATATTAAATCCATGTTAATAATATATAAATAGGCTTATATATATCATACATTGTACCTTTTACTTAAAGTTGAACTAGATAAAAATGCAAAAGACTTTCATACATACATTTATATACCGTAGTTTAATACTTAGTACCTAAGACATAAGCAATGTCACAACTGAAATAAAAATAAAAAGTATGTAAAGATATATTAATAGGCTTATATATGTATATCATACTTTGTACCTTGTACTTCAAGTTTAACTAGATAAAAATACAAGACTTTCATATGTACACTTATATACACATATACACATATTTCTCAATCGTAGTTTAGTACGTAAGACATAAACAATGTCAAACTAAGGAAAAGAAAAAAAAAAAAAAAAAAAAAAAAAATTATAAAAAAAAAAAAAAAAAAATAAAAAATAAAAAAAAAAATAAATTATTCAAAAAAAAAAAAAAAAAGGAAAGGAAAAAATGAAAAGAAAAGCAAAGAAAAGAAAAGAAAAGAATAAAATATAGATGTATATATATATATAGATACACACACAAAAAAAAAAAAAAAAAAAAAAAAAAAAAAGAAAAGGAAAACAATGAAACCTCACCTGTACACCACAATATAACTACAACTATATCACAGATAAACAACTATATCCAACCAGTACAACCAAAATCAGCGTTATAGACCAAGTGTCTCGAGCTGATTTTTTTCTGTGAATTGCCCTACTGGGGTTGCTGATGCGCTGTCATCAGCAAATGAATGAAGAAGAAGAAGAACGAAACTTCATAAGGCGCGCATGCGGTTACGCGCGTATGGAAAAAAGTTGAATGCATTTGGATGAAAACTTTTTGAAGTAATCCGATGTATGTACATATATTCTAATACTAAGCGCCTTTTCACATTACTCGGTACGACATCGGATCGACATTTTTTGCTCGGTATTTTCAGCTTACCGAAACGATTCCGCGTTGCTGTATTTTTCACACTTGTGGGAATATTTTCGGTGCATAATCGGCAGAAAATAGGAAAACAAACATCGAAATTTGCAAAACAAAATTTTTAACTTCAACAAATCACTCAATAATAACAATAATGTCTTCTAATGAAGACAAGGACAATATAACTTGCTACATTTATAACCGAAACGAGTTTTTTATTGACTTTGTTCTTCTTCTTTTATTACGCCCCAAAAATGTATGCAGTAATTCCTCAAATTTTACTGACCGCTCTTACCGCATTGCGGTATACCGAAATTAATCCGCTTCGATTTCATGTATGCAACACTAATGTGAAAGTACCAATTGAAATACATGTGGTCGGTAAGGTTTCGGTATACTTTCGGTAAAAACCAAAAATGTCGATCCGATACCGCACGAGTAATATGAAAGCGCTCTAACTCGATAGTACCTATAGGGAATGGGTTTTCCATATCTATATTGGTTTTCTATATATGTATAAAACGTTCCATGTATAAATAAATAAAAAAAATTGAACCATATGCTTGGAATGCTATACATTCAAAAAGCAGACAACAGCGGCAATGCGGTCGTACATTTAACTGTCAAACTTAACGAGCATTTTCGTGACGAGTAAAGTTTATTCTGGCATTCGTTAAAGTGACTTCCTCTCGCTGTTTTCTTTTACATCAATATGGCTGATCAGGTAAGATGTGATTTTTTAATTATTTATTAAATAAGCGTGATAACAATTAAGAGATATTTTAATATGTAAAAGAAAAAGACACAAAAATCTCACAGTGGAGGCGCAAATAATTTCCAACCACGTAAAGATAAGCGAAATGCGCTAAATGTGAATATGTGGCGGCTTCCATGTGCTGCATTGTGACAGTCTCGCGGAAATTTATCTGAAATGTGTGTTCGCATAAAAATTACTTTAGGCAACTATCAATTCGTTCCAACTATAAATTTTAATTTATAAAACTGCAATATATTCGAAAACAGCATAAAATCTTGTTAACTTTTTTCATGTGTTTGGTGTACCTACTTTTGGGGAAACTTTCCAATAATGTCACACGCCCCCAAAAAAAACGACTTCTACCGGGAGGTAGAGGAGGGGAAGGGTGTTCTGAATCCGTAAAATTTAGGCGCCGGACGTACCTCGTTTTCGAGGAATTTATGGTTAAAGTTTAGTAACTCCATATAAATTCGATAGATAAAGAAAAAACTTTTGCGCAGAACACTTTTCTGCGTTGGCGGCCTTCGGCCGCGCTTATAAAAAATAACCCTGGGCTACGCCATCCGTCCGGACGTGTGCCCTAACCGTGGCTACCGCCACGGTGATGTCCTTCTGCGTAGTACACCCTGTGAAGTCACTATTAGCAACATTTTTAATAAACGTGATCTTAACGCAATATTGTAAAATTTATTAAATACATTAGTAATATACGTGTTGTGACTAAAATAAAGAGTGAAATTTGTTTTGTAAATGAGGAATTGGGGGTTGTTATTGGTAAAAATTTAACAACTTTAACAAATTCCAGGAAAACTAGCTACGTCCGGCGCCTAAATTTAACTGATTCAGAACCTACTCCCCCTCCCCTACAACCCAGTAAAAGTCGTTTTTTTCGGGGCGTGTGACATTATTGGAAAGCCAACCCCTACTTTTTTCCGGCAGCAAACTGAGCGCTCATTTCGCAAGCAATTTTCCATACCAGTGGTCCGAAAAAAGTCACCAAATGCTAAAAAGAAGTTGCGAAAGTATCGCAATATAGGTCTAGGATTTCGAACTCCTGTCGAGGTAAAATTTGAAAGTAAATTATATTAATCGTCTTGTTTTCTTTATTTGCATGTGTGCCTCTGAAAATTGTTGCTTGTTTCCCGTACCTGTACCCGATGTGTCATAAACCAAACCTATTGTTGTATGACGGACCCAATGAAATAATTTACTAATAACGTACCCAGAACGAAAGGGCATTCCAAAAACAATTTGGCATCAACCTAAATAGGAAAATCAAGCCAGGTCTGGCGAAGAAGAAGTCACTTCGTCGCTACCGTGATATTGGCTTGGGTTTCAAAACGCCCCGCGAAGTAAGTTTTTACATAATTATGTTTACTGCATGTATTCCTTAATGTATGCACAAATGTATGTAAAAAATTTGATTATTGATTTGTACTAATGGATATTTTCTTATTTATATCTAGGCCATTGATGGTACCTACATTGACAAAAAATGTCCTTTCACTGGCAATGTGCGAATTCGTGGTCGCATTTTAACTGGCGCCGTGCGTAAATGTAAAATGCAGCGTACCATTGTCATTCGTCGTGATTACTTGCATTTCGTGCGCAAATACAGTCGTTTTGAAAAGCGTCACAGAAATATGAGTGTGCATTGTTCACCATGCTTCAGGTATGCATAGGACAGAGTGAAACATAACTTACGAGAGAACTTTTAGTTATAAATTTTTCTTTAAAGATTTAATCTTTGTTTCTGAAACCAAATTTAAATGATGACAAAATCATGACGGTCTTCATAAACATAATTGCTGAAGAACCTGATATACTTTTTTAATCTACTGATCTTAATAAGATTAACTGTTGCTTGCATATTGTTGTAAACTTTCAGATTAATTGATTTCACATTTTGTTTTCAGGGATGTTGAAATTGGAGATATTGTTACAATTGGTGAATGTCGTCCACTCTCAAAGACAGTGCGTTTCAACGTTCTTAAAGTTTCTAAGGGACAAGGCTCGAAGAAAAGCTTTAAGAAGTTTTAAATTGAAATAATTTTTATAGAAAAGAATTAATAAAAAGTTAAAAAAGGAGGGAAATTTAGAATAGTTTTTTAATTTTTTAAGAACACAGATTTTTTTTAAACCATTTGCGCAATACTTCTAAAAGCAGTTGATGGCATGAATGACTAAATGGCGTGACCGAATGAAATCGGATGCGTGGAGAAAACAGTTCATGGATGCTTAAACTGTAGGTGAGTTAAATGTACGATCTTTATATATGTTTTTATGCAAGTGATGACAAAATCATGACGGTCTTCATAAACATAATTGCTGAAAAAACTTGATAACCTAACCTTTCTGATACTATCTTTAAATGATTAGATATAATTTTTCATCAATTTCGTGTTAAATAATTTTTTATTTTCTTGTTTTTGCTTACAGATGTTCTTTACTGCACACCTTGGTCACACCAACCAGCACCCCAGGTCTCAGCACTTTTTGAAGTGTAACAAAACCAATACACAATCTTGCGAAATAGCATTTTTAGATTGCCAGACCATTTCCTACATATTTATTGAAAGGCTTATAACTTATTTAAATTTTAATTTACAGACAATAAAATTGATGTATTGTGGATTGATTTTCCGTCATCCCTTGTCAAGTTTAGTTTTGAGATAAACCGATTTCGGTTCATATGCGCCATCTTCAGTGTATTATTTCGAAGGAAGGCATATTAGCCAAAACCGGTTTGTCTCCAAACCAAACTTGACAAGGGATGACGGAAAATCGTTCCACAATACATCATATTCATACCCTGTCGGGAAAACAAGCAAACAAAAAGTAACAATAAAATTGCCTACCAACGTGGGTACTCTCATACAAATTTCTTTGTTTTTTTATAATATATTTAGAACAAGTATGTATATGTTTTGTTAAACGCATTGACAACCTTTGGGCAGTGGTCAAGGAAGCTGTAGCTGAAGATAAGTATTACAAAACGAAACGTGCAAGGAGTAACAGGCGCGGGGAATACTAACCACTACTATCGAGGAATGTGAGAAAAGCGTAAGCTGCATAAAATCTCAATGCGTTTGGTGGATTCTGTCCTGGAAATTTTAATTAGCTGAATTGTAAATGATTGGCTTGAAGTACTTTATTTTTTTGATACAACGATTTTCACAAGTTTTAGTGCCCTTTGACTAGCCAACCAGCTCTGCGTTTAAGGGAGGTTTCACATATTTATATACTTACCAAAAACTAAACAAATAGTCTTTCATTTCCGCTAATTGTTCATCATTTTTATTTTTGCAATTTTATTTTTAAACATTTAGAACTGCTATTGCTGAATAAATGGATACATTACTATTTGTTTACGGTTATTACTATGCGTCTAGTGTATTTTAAGCACATAAATAAGTGTGTATCTATATGTTGGTAAAACGCAATGTGGCTTAAATAGTTAAAAATAAAATAAATTGTGCATTCTTGCATGTGCAATACTATTGTGCTTCTTATAATTTGTTATTGTTTAGCTTGTGTTTTACAAATAGTTAACACAATTAAAATTGTATTTTCTGCTTGTGAATTTGCAAACTGTCAATTTTTTTCTGGCATTAAAGATTTATTTAGGATTTATTATTTTTTTTTTTTTTTTTCAAATTACTACACATTATTTTTCTTTTGTTTTTTTTTTTTTTTTTGTCGGTATAATAAACAGTTTTAATAGCTAAATAGTTATAGCGTTCAACTAATTCTTTTAAAGTCCTCTATTTGGCTCATCTTTTGTTAAAAAAAAAAAATTTAAAAAATGCTTCTTATGGGAACACATGCTCGTTTCAGCACATATGTATCTACAGTCTTATGTATAACTACATATCTGACGTGTTCAATTCTATTATGCAATTTAAATAAACTGAAATGGACTTATTGTTTTACTGCCATCAGAACTACGTGGCTTTAGTATACACATACATACATATATGCATGCCTGTTATGTACCGGTAAATATTTTTTCTTTACCCCAATAAACACAACGGATTCGCCTCGAATTCGAGACGAGATCGCTTCTCTGATTATATTATCGCGGCGATAGTTCGCGACAATAGATCGGCGAATCCGAATTCCCAGGCGAGTCACCCCTCATTAGCGATTCGCGCATTTTTATATTCTCGGATCGTTGGCGATTCGAGATTTAGACTCATTGGCGAATACATTCTAGAAAATCTTCTTCTGCGAATCCGCCTCGAATTCGCCACGATATCATCCGAGCTTTCCAGTCGCTTGAGTAGAGTTTTAAATGGCAAATTAAAGTCCAACAGGGAATTTCTTCGTGTAAAGCAAGATTTAATAAAATTAATAAATGCTATTGCGATAATTGATTTTTCTCGAGTCCATCTCGAACTCGATACAAGTCCGAAAAATTACATTCACCTCCGCGAATTCATCTCGAATTCGCCGCGATATCATCCTCGCGTCTGTGTTTATTGGGACGTTATGCAATACATATTTCTATAAATTTGTGTGTAGTTAGAAGTACTTTTTTTTTATCAAAGCGGTACATTGATATTATGTCAGGTTCTGGTATGGATTGTAAAACGGTTTTCGCGAATTTTTTGAGGTTATGTATAATTTATAATTTTCATAATCGTCACTGAAAAAATAGAGAAGAAAATTTCACGCGTTAATTGGTGCTATATTAAAAAGTGCGGAATTTTGGTTTCATATATAATATATTTAAGTCTTTTTGATGTTTGTACATACATATGTACATTGTGTTGGTCCATGTCTAAGGGTCATTTTCATTTTTGGGTTGCAAAAAACAATTGTACCATTTTGTTTTATTAATTTTTTTTTTTTTTTTTTTTTGAATTTATACATAGAATGTGTGTAATTCATATGCGTTTTTTATCACTTAACCTTAAATTACGCTTTACATTTTTTGATGCATTTTTTTTGTGAATATTCATAATTTAGCTTTAAAGCTAATTTTTCTTTAAACATTTTTTACTTTTTTTTTCTTTTGAATTATTTTAATAATATTGTAGTTAGTTATTATTAGTATTTTGTGATTTATTTTCTGTCCTCTCCTGATTTTTAAAGAGTTCTTTCTGTTCCAAACTGACAAAAAGCACCTAAAAATTCCTTTTTTTTTGCAAACGAAAATGCCGATGCCATTATTTCAAACACAAAAAAAACATATAAACTTTTTTGTCAGTTCTATACAGAATCACAGTGTGTATTCAAACACTTCAATCATTTTTTCATCACAGTCTCAATGAAAATACATTTTTCTTATTATCTCTGTTGGACTATTCATAGCCATGCATTTTATGCATATGTATGTATGTACTGGGACATATGCTTGTGTGTTTTTATTATGTTTTCGTATACATGTTGGTGAATATATATTACATATAATGAAGGTTTAACATTTATTTAAGTTTCTTTACTTTTTTGTTTTCATTTTTTTATTTTTAAGCTTTTCAATGCATTTTTATTTTTTTTATTTTTAAGTTTTTCAATGCATTGTTTTTTTTTTTTTTTGTACATTCATACATTGGGATACCCTCGAAATGTCGAAAAAAAAAATGTCGAAAAACCAATGTCGAAATTTTCAAATTTTCAAAATGTCGAAAAACAATGTCGGAAAAAAAAATGTCGAAAAATGTCGAAAATGTGGATAAATACTTGGAATGTTTTTTCTTTATTTTCGGTAGGTGGGTCAGCTTCGATATAATGCGCCCTACTGAGTATCTAAGAGATTCCATATTTTATAAAAAATATGTTCATCTAAATAAATGAAATGAATAAATAAAGGCGAAGGCCGCCTACGCTGAAGGGTGTACTACGCAGAAGGACATCACCGTGGCGGTAGCCACGGTTAGGTTGTATATCCGGACTTTGGTGGCGTAGCCCAGGGTTATTTTTTATAAGCGCGGCCGAAGGCCGCCAACGCAAGAAGGTGTTCTATACAAAAGCACTGTGGATGGGTCTATAGATTTTACTCCAGTAAGAGAGTATTAGAGTGAACTTTGTGGTATACGGGTATTTTTAGCGCTTTAAATTGACTTTTTAGGTAGGTGACCTTTTCACCTTTACCGATTTATTATTAATAAACTATACATTTTCGCGCCCTATGGTTTACATCTTAGTGATCTATACGACCCCCGCCCCCCCCTACCCCTCGAAAATAACAAAAAAATTCCAGTCCTGGCGCGAATTTTACACATCATTAATTACATTATTTCGACATTTTAACTTTTCGACATTTTTTTTTTTCGACATTTTTTTTCGCCATTTTTTTTTTCGACATTTTTTTTTTCGACATTTCGTGCCCAACCCTCATACATTGTATGCATTTATGTACATACGTATATGCATATAGCCAAGTTTCAAAACAAAAAAAAAACCAGTCAAATTGAGTTATATTTTTGAAATTTAAACAAACGCCTTTAGCGGTATACTTTTTGGGCGATATATATCCTTTTTAACACGCTTTTATTAGTTTCACCTGTATGAATGTATGTATGTATGTATGTAATTTCTAGCTGCTGTCAAAATATATGCAACATATTTACTAATGAGTTTAGGTTATAACTAACGCTATGTACCAACAGATGGCGCGCGTGTATTTATATTTTTAAAATATTCACTTATTTAGGTTATGTACATACATATTATATCTGGCGACAACATTTATGTATACATAACTTGCTAAATATTGCTTAATTTTTTAGCGATTTTACCATTAAAATTTTTTTTTTGATAAATCATAAATCTAGTTTTGTTTGCACACATACATCTACCACTTAAATTATAAGGAAATTCTGAAGTTATAAACTAAAAAAATGTACATAGATTCCTTTTGCTTTTAACTAAGTTAAAAAAAGTATACAAATACTTTAAAAACAATAAAATTAAAAAAAAAAAAAAACAAGAGAATACAAAAGATTCAGATCCATATTATTGTACATACGTGTGCATTATACATATCATGTACATGCAATACTATATCTTTAGCGCTATCATACATTTATATACATGTATGAATGAATGTACGCATATACTTCCAAATTACATATATTAATATAATAATTTGATTACAAAAGCTTTTAGAAAAGCATATCACATGAGACAGGAAAAGTGTAAATATTGAATATTTATTACATACATACTTTACATTTAATTATTTTATATGTATGTATGTATATGCGAAACAGGAAACTTATATGCTAATATTATAATTAATAATAAAGTTATACATACATCTACATATGTATGTTTTTTTTTTTACTGGAGTTTTGAAAAATACAAAAACAATAGCTGACATAAAAGTACTATTTTATATACATATGTAGCATTTTATAATACGTTTTAATTTTTTTTTTAACAAAATTGTGTGCTTATTTTATTCAATGTATTAAAAGCTCAGCTGCTTGGCATATCCACAGGTTATAGGTTATGTGAGGTTAGGTTAAGCTGGCCAAATCTAAGATTTTCACATAGACCAGCAATTCTTGCATAGTGTTGCCAACAACAACTAACAAAAATAATATTTTTCGCGCACACAAAAAATATACGTACATATATGTAAATAATGGCGCTTTCGCTTCAAACGGCATTCTTTGTTGTGCTTTGCAATTTTGCAATAATTGTAGTTATGATTTTGCTGCAAGAAATTGTAAATTTTATAATTCATATTCAATAACAAATAAGCGACTCACGCCATACAAATAATTCCAATTAACATCTCTCTCATCGCCCAACTTAGCATTCACTCCTATCTTCTTCAACTCTCTACTCCCTACGCGAACGTTTCGGCCGTGTTGCGGCAATTGATGTCGCCGCAGATCCCGCACCAACACCACCACCACCACCACTATTATCACTTGCATTCGAAGCTGCAACATCGCTGCTGCTAGTTGCTGTTTGTAAAGCATTGTTGTTGCTGCTGCTGTGCTGTTGTGATGCAGCATGCGCTGTGGCATATGTGGAGGCAGTCGTTTGATTACCCAACTTATCAATGCCACGTATCTTTCTGCTTGCCACTGATTGTGCTGTAACTTGCAAAGAAATTGCATGTGTATTTAGCTTTTCGGCTAATAATAAATCTTTAAGTCCCTTCATTTTTTGACTATACAACGTAATGACAGGACGTTTAAGCATGAATTCGTATGGTTCAATATCATCACGGTACACACCACACAAAGGTGGCGGAGAAGGAGTGGGTGTAGTGCAAATGCTCTTTTTTGAACATGACGCAGGCGAATGTACTTCCCTTTCTTGCAATACTTCATGCTTTAAACGTGTTGCTTGCATGCCATTTGCTGCTGCTGCTGCCTCATTGTTGCGTTTATCCTCATGTTGCCGTTGCTGTGAATGCTTCTTATTAAGTTCAGTGAAAGGTTCACCACCACCCTGCAATAAGAATTCAGGATTTAAAATCTTTTCACCACACGCTGCAGTTATATCCGCCAAAGTAGTAGTGGTTGTTGTTGTTGCTATCATATCCATTTTCTTTGCATCCAACGAAGCTTTCTGTAATATTAATTTTTAAATTTAAGCAGTTTATTTGCATATTTATTTATGTATGTACACGCACCTCATCTTTTTTCAAAATATTATTATTCACATTGTAACCATCTGTATTGTGCTCCATTTTTACATCGACTGAAAATTTATTTTCCAGTTTAATAGCCTCACTTGCCGCCGTAGTAGCAGCAGCATCTTCTTTCATTAATCTTTCACTATCATCCAACAAAAACTTCTTTGATGTAGAAGAAGACACTGTTGCTTCCGCAGTTGTTGTTTGATTTTTATCCATATCCTCTGGCACCTTAATCACCACTTGTGATCTTATATCATAATCAAATTTTGTTATATTATTCACCAGCGGCTTGGCCCAACCAATGTGTAAAATGGGTGTTAAACTATCCTCCTCCCACTGGCAAATGCCATCATAGAAACGCAATAAATTTGCAAATACTTCGGAATCACGTAAAATACTTCGCGCCGAATGTCCAGAACTTTCTGTTTTCATTACATGCGGTATCATTTCGTTGGCAATATCTAAAAGTTCCTTATAGATTTCTTCGTCATCACGACAACTGTATGTATATAAACGTATGACATCAGCGGCATTAGCCCAAGCGGCAAAAGCTTCACGATACTTCAAGAGGCGATTATAGAAATTGCCCTGTAAATAAAATAAAATAAAAAGGCATATAAGCACGATGGTCATTTCAAAGCTCTAAATACCTACTTGATAAGTGTAAGGATAGACATGATGATTGTGATAATATTTTCGTGCTGAGTGTATAGCCTCCTTATAGAGTTGTTCGCATGAGATGCGTTTAGGTGTTGCACATATTTCTTCCAATTCGCCAAGCGTACCTTTGAAATAAACATAAATGTAGTGTTAAAAAGTAAAACGTGTAAATTTGTGTGTACACTATTTTGAATTTTCTAGCGAGTAAAAACCGTTAATGTGAGAATTAAAGCAAATCACAATGAGCGGTTGAAATTTTATTTAAATTTTTTTTATACAAACCATACATACATACATTAAACTAGTTTTTTCCACTTACCCAAAGCCATTGGATACTTTGTTAAGTGACCCATATCGTATAGCATCCATAAAAGCTTCTGTTGCATATCAGCCACTTCAACACAATCACTAGTTGTCGTCATGGAAATATTTATTGCTGATACAATTGCAGCCACTTCCATAGATCTATCACACACTACCGCATGACCACTCAAATACAGCCATGATCCCGATTCTATACCAGCAGTTATATCTTGGCCACGTTTATCTTCACTGCCTTTACCATGCCAAGTTACCTCAATGCATTCAGTCGAACCAAATTTCGTACCAAATACAACCCAAGCATGATCCTCAGATATGGCTAGGTGTACATCACGATAGCCCAACATTTGGCAACCGGCAACAACAGCTAGCGCTACACCAAAGCAATCCAATTTATTACCAGATAAATAACAATAGAGATTTTGTAAATGTGCACGATCCTTATAGCTGCTGCGTATGAGAGAATGCCAAATGACATCTGATACTTTTTTTATGATTTCACGTGTAGCTTGGCGATTGGAGGTGGATTTTGGTAGCGGTCCCACTACGGATAATATACTTTGGAATTTTTTATATAAACCGGACACCAACTCATATGTGATAATGGGAAATGGTATGCCATTACTTTTTATAATGGCACTTGAGGCTAGGATAAGCAAATAAATAGAAGATAATAGTAAGTATATACATATATGCATTTGTCTAATATACATATGCAAATACCTGATGACGCCGCACTAATAATGCCGGGCGCTAGAAGTGGCGTTAGCGGCAACGTGATGTTTGCCAATGTTTGCGGGTTGCTTAGTGCTTTCTCAGCCGCTGTGGCTGCATCGCCCGTAGTCAGCGAGAGTTCAACATAGCCAGCTATTATTGATAGCAACGTTAAATCTGGTTCGCCGCCATATCCGGTAGATCCTCCTCCACTTCCTATGCCCTCTAAAGAGCGGCGAAAAAAGTTTACAACATCTCCTATTGATTTAAGCGGAAAATTACTGGGATCAATAGGTATCGATGAATGATAGTTAATATGTCGCTCTGTGGGTAGGGAGTAATGCTGTTGTGGATTGTTGCCGTGATTTCCTCCATCCGATGGACTGGCACTTGCATTACGTGTCACGGTAGCCATTGCATTTGCGAGAGAGAGAGAGAACCACTTGCAACAATTACGTCTTCTTAATTTAATATGTATGGATGTATGTACGTGTTTCAATGCACTATAGTTGCAATGGTTTGTAACAGCAACGGCGTGAAATGCATTTAAAAGCTTTATGTAAGGACAACTAGAAGGGACGCTACAAGTTGACAAACCACTTTTTACGTCGATTAAGTATCCCAACACTTTCTTTCAGCACTCTTTTGTCATTTTCAGTTATGCAGTTTTTTCGCTTATCGCACTATTAATTATTTTCTCTATTGCTTTTGTCTAATTTTTGCCAGGCTCCACAATTAGATATATATTAAATGTTTATTTAACATGTATTTCTCCAGTCTGCCACACTTTTTTCCATTCCATAGACCTTGGCCAAGAAATTTGCAGTAGGTTTTTTCTATTTTTTGTTTTTTTTTTTTTGGAGAATTACAATTGCATTCCAATGCAATAGACACAAACACAATGCAAATCTTTACACTATGCAAGTGTATTTCGCAAGGTGGCAGAACCCCATCACATGCGGCCGGTTGTCGAGTTTCATATGATGAAAATTAAGTTAAAAGTTAAAAAAAATTGTTAACTGTGTTTTCTAACCACCTGCAATTCACTTGTCTCTATTCTTTTATATATTCTTGTTAACTTTTATTCCACTTGTTTACACAAAACGAGCATAAAAGCATAAAAATTTTATAAATGACGTCTTAAAAATTTTGTGTCAAAACAGAAAGAGTTGGCGGCTGTGTTGTGACTTCGAGAATAAAGTTCAGTACCATGGCAAGCATATTATCTAATTTAACATAAATTTTTTCACCTCGTACGGTAGAAATTTTCCGTTTGCTGATTTCAAAACATGTGTAACTTACTGAAGTAATGTCTCCCTTGATTATATATATGTATATCCCGTGCAATAAGAATTGCATAGAAAAATTTTGACACGGATTAGAGCCAGGGCTGCACATTAACGTTATTTTTTATCAATAACCGAAAAAATATTTTGTTTTCAATTCAACTTTGAAAAATTTTAACGTTAAGTGCTGAACAAAAAAATACTGTTTTGATAATTATCAAAAAAAATTATGAAAAAAAATTTCGTTTTGTTGATTACCAAAAAACAAATATTGAAAAAATTTTGTTTCGGTAGCCAACAAAAAAAATTATCAAAAAAAAATAACGTTAATAAAAATTCAAAGTAAAATGAAGCCGTAAGCCCGAAACAAATTTTTATTATTATTTTGTTTTTGATAATCAACGAAACAAAATAATTTTGATAATTTTTTTTTGATAATCAACGAAACGAAATAATTTCAATAATTTTTATTAGATATTCAACAAAATAAAATTTTTTTTGTTAATTTTTATTTGATATTCAACAAAACAAAATATTTTTGTTGATATCGTTGTGCAGCCTTGATTAGAGCATTTATAAGGCAGTGGGGCCAAAAAACCAAAACGATTATAACGTGGTTATGGTACCAATGTTAATTGCCAATCAAAATCGGAAACATTTCGTGATTGGTGAGAGGTGGTAATGCTTACATTGGTGATTGGAGCGCACATACACAACATAACACATGATTATTACTTAGGGTTGCCAGACGTACTGATTTGATCAGTACAATACTGATTTTTCGTGCTACGTACTGATGGTTTTAAAAACCTTAAGAAATACTGATTTTTTGGATTTTGGACTGATTTTTAGCCGACACTAAAAAAATAATGCACTGTTTTTAATTTTTCAACTGTTTTCATTTGACGTTTGTAATGCCGTGGTTATGCTACCGACAATACTCGAAGAGCAACGTGTAATTATTGTTGTGCACTCCGACGAGTGAGAGAATTTTCGGACTCTCACATCGATCAAATTTGCTTGGTGAAACAAACACCCAGCACGCCGAGGTGTGTTATGATGTGTATGTGCGCTCTAATCATCGATTTAACAACCTCTCACCGATGACGAAAATGTGTCCGAATTTCATCGGCGTTTTGCTGGTAAGCATAACCACGGCATAACCATGAAACAATTAGGAAGGAGGAAGCAACGCGAACGTTAAATGTCATAGAAACATGATTGACAGTTAACGATACGGAAACAAAAACAAAATGCCAGTAATAAAGACGATTTTCTCCGCATATATTGTTTTTTTTTTTGTTGGAAGGCAATGTACTGATTTTTTCGGGAAAGGTATCTGGCAACCCTATTATTACTGAGCATATACACAACATAACACATTATTACCCCCGAAACCTCGGCTGCTGGCTGCCTGTTTCACACAGCAAATGTGACGGATGTGAGAGTCCGCAAATTCTCTCACCGTCGGAGTGCACAACAACAATTTCACGGTGCTCGACCAGCAACATTGTAAGCATAACCAGGCCCTTAGGATTTTTAGAGCGCTTTCACATTACTCGGTGCGGTATCGGATCGACATTTTTTGTTTTTACCGAAAGTATACCGAAACCTTTGGCCGCTGTGGTGCAGTGGGTAGAGTGCTCGCCTGCTATGCCAGAGGTCTCGGGTTCAAACCACGGTCCGAGCAAAACACCAAAAAATTTGTCTAATTAGTAAAAATCCAATTATTGGGTTTTTTAAGAGCAGCGGTCACCTCTCGGCAGTGGGCGGCATACCCTCCGAGTGTATTTCTGCCATGAAAAAGCTTCTCACAAAAAATGCATTCGCCGTTCGGAGCCGGCATAAAACTGTAGGTCCACCCAATTAGTAGGAAAAACAAAAATGAGCACACCTCGAATTGGGAGAGAAGCTCGGCCATAAAACTCGTCAGAGTTATAATAGCGCCATTGTATTATATTATTATATTATTATTATTATACCGAAACCTTACCGACCACATGTATTTCAATTAGCACTTTCACATTAGTGTTGCATACATGAAATCGGAGCGGATTAATTTCGGTATACCGCAACGCGGTAAGACCGGTCAGTAAAATTTGAGGAATTACTGCATACATTTTTGTGGCGTAATAAAAGAAGAAGAACAAAGTAAGTAAAAAACTCGTTTCGGCTATAAATTTAGCAAGTTATAGTAAGGTTGTTCTCTGTGTCTAATATTTTTGCCGAGATATCATGATATCTTGAGAAATTTGCCACACAGAGAGAGCGCACCTTTAAGAAAATGAAATTCTAACTGAGTTCATTGTGAACTAGCATGTTAGTCATATTCTTTCCAATCTTTATACGACTGTTTTCGCTTTGCTTTGCTTGCTTCAATTTCGAATTAATTAATTTTTTATCTGAATAAAATAAAATAATTAAAAAGAACTAGAAACATAAATTTTAACTCACTTCTAATAGAAGACTATTGTGAATGTAATAACATGGTTGCATTTCCCGTGATATTTTTCTCATGATATCAAATATCACGGGTTGGGGTATGAGAAATTTGCCGAAGCTCCAAATTTGACAAGACGTGTATTTTGTTGTTGTGCTCGGCAAATTTATCACACTTATGTCATCTCGGCAAATTTGCCAGGCCAAATCCACACAGAGAGAACAACCTTAATGTCTTCGTCTTCACTAGAAGACGTTAGGGGCATTTCAGTTATTACATCTGGGTCTGGGTTAAGATAAATTTTTACTGAAACAATCCGGCTCATAATGAAAATTGGCTGCACTTGCAAAGAACTAAAAAGAAGAAGAAACATATACAACATATACCGAGCAGTAAAAAACTGAAATGAATCCTTTATGAATCACTGATGAAATTCATCATGAGGAGGCATGAGGAGGTGAATAATATAATAATAATACAATGGCGCTATTATAACTCTGACGAGTTTTATGGCCGAGCTTCTCTCCCAATTCGAGGTGTGCTCCTTTTTGTTTTTCCTACTAATTGGGTGGACCTACAGTTTTATGCCGGCTCCGAACGGCGAATGCATTTTTTGTGAGAAGCTTTTTCATGGCAGAAATACTCTCGGAGGGTATGCCGCCCACTGCCGAGAGGTGACCGCTGCTCTTAAAAAACCCAATAATTGGATTATTACTAATTAGAAAAATTTGTTTGGCTCGGACCGTGGTTTGAACCCGAGACCTCTGGCATAGCAGGCGAGCACTCTACCCACTGCACCACAGCGGCCACTGAGGAGGTGAATGCTTTCGTATAAAGGCTGCTGAATTTTTTCAAATAAATGGTTTGCTTTCCTAATGCCTATATGACTCCGTTCGGAGCCAGCATAAAACTGTCCAATGGTAGGAAAAACAAAAGGAGTACACCTCGAATTGGGAGAGAAGCTCGGCCATAAAACTCGTCAGAGTTATAATAGCGCAAAAACAATTCTTCTGTACGTTGAAAAGAGACAAATACTCCCTCAAAAACAATTTGATTGACTTTAAACTTCAAACTAAATGAAAATAACTATTTCAAAAATTATTTTTTTTGAAAATTTGAATTTAAATTACTGAAATAAACAAGTAAGGAAGCCTAAGTTCGAGTGCAATCGAACATTAGATACTCAGCTGTATGCTTTCATTGTTTGTTTGCGTTTGTTCGATATAGGGTGTATTTTATATGAAACGAGTGCTGCATAAACAGGGCGCAGCCACGCCCATTTTCAAAATTTATATCAATCATCCAAATAAGCATACAAATATTATTGTTAGTGCAAAATTTCATCCCTCTATGACTTTTAGTTACAAAGACTTCACGTTACAAATTCCAAAAGGGTGTTCCAGAAATATCTTTGTTAAAAAGTAGGCGTGGTCATAAACCGATTTCAATACATTTTTGCGTGTCTATTAACACATGTTATAAAAGTGTATAAACCAAGTTTCGTCATAATATCTCAATTATTTGTCGAGTTAAAGGCTAAGAAATCTCATATATCCCTTTGTCTAAAAAGAGGCGGTGCCACGCCCATTTTCCAAACTTTTTTATTTTTTGTTTCCGGTCTATTGTAAAACTCATGTCACAAAATTTCAATGAATTATCTTTATATTTCACATAGATATCGCTTAAAATGGTTTTATTAGGTCACTTTATAATACACATATATAAAAGTGGGCGCGGTCGTCAACCGATTTTGGTAATTTTTCGTCCACACATTTGGCTAAGTAAATATATCACGCGTACCAGATTTCATCGATATATCTTTAACGGTTTCTGAGTTATGGCTTATTAAACTTTCAATATTCGCTCCTTAATAAGTGGGCGTGGCACCGCCCATTTTCCAAAATTTTTGTAGTTTTTGTTTTATGTCCATAGTTGGACTCCTGCCACAAAATCTCAGTGATTGATCTTTATATTTGACAGAGATATCGCTTAAAATGTTTTTATTAGGCCCCCTTATATTTCCTATATATAAAAGTGGGCGTGGCCGTCAACCGATTTTGATAATTTTTCGCCAAAACATTTGACTAAGTAATTATATTACGCGTACCGAATTTCATCGATATATCTTCAACGGTTTCTGAGTTATGACTCATAAAACTTTCAATGTCTGCCCCTTAATAAGTGGGCGTGGCACCGCCCATATTCCAAAATTTTTGTGTTTTTTGTTTTATGTCCATAGTTGGACTCATGCGACAAAATTTCAATGATAGATCTTTATATTTGACAGAGATATCGCTTAAAATGGTTTTATTAGGTCACTTTATAATACACATATATAAAAGTGGGCGTGGCCGTAAACCGATTTTGATAATTTTTCGTCAAAACATTTGTCTATGTAAGCAAATTACGCGTACCAAATTTCATCGATATATCTTCAACGGTTTCTGAGTTATGACATATAAAACTTTCAATGTTTGACCCTTAATAAGTGGGCGTGGCACCGCCCATTTTACAAAACTTCATCAAATTTCTTCATAAGGGCCCGAGCTCAATACGTGGGTAAAATTTTAAAACTCTAGCTATATTAGTGGCTGAGATACCAAATTTCCGATTTTTTCTATATAGGAAAAGTGGGCGTGGTCATGGTCCGATTTCGCCCATTTTCAATACCAACCGTCCCAGTCTCGATACCAACTTGCGTTCCAAATTTCATCAAAATATCTCAATTTTTGCGCGAGTTAGAGTGTTTACAGACGGACGGACGGACGGACAGACGGACGGACGGACGGACGGACGGACATGGCTCAATCGATTTCTCTTTTCACCCTGATCATTTTGATATATATAAGTCTATATCTATCTCGATTATTTCATTCTGTTACAATCCACCGTTATGTGATTAAAACTATAATACTCTGTGTACTAGTACAGCTGAGTATAAAAATTATGAAACTCAAATGGCGGGATAGCTATGTATTCCATGTTATAAGGAGAAGCCAGTGCACAGTATAACTTTTCTTCCGAACTTCTTCTTTCCCCTTACGGCCAAAGCAGAAGCTTACAAGAGGCAAATTTGAAATTTTTATTTCCATATATTTTTTATTTTAAATATACTTTGTTTTATAGTTGTCAAATTGAAAAATTTGTCAGAAAAGCTGCCAAATGTCAAAAAAACCTACCGAAATACAAGCTGGCTCATGGGTTTTTAACCGCCTAGATGGTATTTCGTTTGGTTTTTCAATATAGCTTGCATGCTTGCACCAGATGAATATTCAACAAAGAATGATCAATGATCATTTAGCAGTGAAACAAATTTACTGCAGGGTATATGTATATATATGTATACATACACAAATGTCACTTTTCAGTTCTGCCAAATCAAAAAAGCACTGTGCTGCCAAATCAGCACGGAAAAAACAAATCGAACAGGGCGGATCAGAAATTGAACCAGCAATTTATCTGGTTTAATCGAGCTGAAATCTTTGTTGTTGCATTTACATGCAAAAATTTTTGTCTGGGTTAGGATCACCGTATGTGAAACACGGCTATTATTATTATTATTGAGTGATTCGTTGAATTTTAAAATTTTATATTGTAAATTTCGATGTTTGTTTTCTTATTTTCTGAAGATTACGCACCGAAAGTATTCCCACAAGTGTGAAACACACGGCAACGCGGAATCGTTTCGGTAAGCTACATATACCGAGGAAAAAATGTCGATCCAAAGTCGTACCCGACCAAGAAATGCTAATATGACTGTAGTACTCAAAACTTCTAGCTAGTTACACAATCAAAAAATTAAGTTCTTTTTCCAAACGCCAAAAGTTGCGCATTACGAAATGCGTATTTCTTTCAATAAAGATTAAAAATTGCGCAGATAAAGAAAACTCTTGCTTAAAAAATAATTCAAAACTTACAATCAAGGTTGATACATGGATCAACCTTGCTTACAATAATATGCCAATTGAATACTCTTATTACGACTGGTGTCAAAAGGTGAGTTCCCGTGGCAGTTATCCAGATCCGGAAACAAATTTTGCAAGCAAATTCAACCACAATTTTGTGATCAAAAAAATCTGTTACAATATATACGGATCCGAAATTGATACAGATAAACACCAGGATCACAAAATTCTTTTGCTTATCCGGATCTGGATCGCTGCCACGGGAACTCGCCTAAAATATTTCCGTCTTGTCGTCAAGGAAAAGCAGCAACACTACTATTCGTTATTAGGTTTGTTCGTTTACGGATATTTTTTGATGTTTTTCGAAAACTTTTAAAAACAAACACTTTGTCGCCGTTTTTTTACGCCAAATCTCCAACAGAAGAGAACCAACTGAGAGAGAAAACTGACATTTCATTTTGTGAGAAGCTGTTGAATTCTGTTGGACACATTTTTGCCAACAGCAATTTTCCAACAGGAAAACAGCTAATCAAACAACAGCTGACTTGAATTTTTGCAAGTAACAAGATTTGCAAAATATACAAATCAATTATAAAATTGGAAAAATACACTAAATTGGCAACAAATATGGATAAATTAAATATGCAAAATAAGTTAATACTTTTTGCGAAGTATTTATATGCATATTATGTACCTTAGTAAACTGTAATCTCCTTTGCGGGAATATATATTAACGGTGCCGCTGTGGTGCAGTGGGGAGTGTTGTGGCCACTGTGGTGTGGCGGACAGTGGCTAGTCTGCCATACCAGAGGTCATGGGTTGGATCCCCAGCCTGGATAGAGGGAAAATTTGTATATAATGATCCACGATCCGATAACAATTAATTTTCCAGAGGGTAGGGTGGTCTCACAGATCACAAAAAACAAAGTACTACCCTCCGGACGCTTATAGTTCAGGAGACATTCCTTGTTAAATTAATGTATGTATGTGTAGAACATCTTTCTGCGTTGGCGGCTTTTGGCCGCGCTTCAATAAAATTACCCTCAGCCGGCAGAATTCTCTTTCTGGATTAATATCCATGGAGCAATCGACAGTTGTTTTGTATAGAATACCTTTTGCCTTCAGCCGCGCTTTACAAAAATAACCCTCAGCCGGGAGAATTCTATTTCTGGAGAACTTTAATATTATAATTTAATAATAGTTGAAAGTGTTAAGATAAGATGAATTATCATCTACAGAATATTTCCTGAAAGTTTCACTGAGCCTGGATAGACAACAAATTCTAACTAAAACCCAATTATCCGGAAAGGAAATTTTGCTGGCTGGGGCTATTTTTTTTAAAGCGCGGCCAAATGCCGCCAACGAAAAAGTTTGTTCTACTCAAAAGTACTGTGGATCGGTCCATAAAGGGTTATTTTTTTAAAGCATGGCCAGGGCCGGGTGCATTAAATTGAAATCTCTTCTGCGGGGCAGCAGACGCGAAGACATACTGCGGTGGAAAACAGTATGGACATGGGTACAAAGAAAAGCAATTGTTAGTGTGATAATTATTACAATGAAATCATATTTATTAGATAGTAACAGCGAACCCCAGCGGGTTAGGGGATCTAGAATATACCCGTTGTAAGGAATGCCTGTCGTAAGACGCGACTAAAATCCACCGGCCTAGAAGGTTGATTATGGCCAGAAAAAATCGTTCGCACGACAGTCGGGCTAGTGTCAGAAGGGACTAGCACCCGAGCGTACCGGATTTATCCGGCAAAGGACTGTCACATCCCCTACACTCCCCAAAACCTTCGGGGAGTGTCTTGGTGGCTACAACAACAACAACATGAAGTTAATTGTATTGCAGATACATACATACATATGTGCATATATCTCCACTGTTTTCAGGCAGAATTGTAACTCCATTAGCATTTATATAGAACAAACAGTGCCGATTTATTGTAAAAGAGAGTTCCGGATGCATTTCCGAACTTCAAAAAACCTTTTTGCGAGCCTATGCGAACGATTTTTAGATTGAGGAGGTTATCGCGAGGTGACAAAAGACTGACCAAAACGAAACCCAAAACGAATAAAAAGAAATTAAATAAGAAAAAAAACTATGTTTTATTTTATTATTTTTATGTTATATGTACATATATACATAATTAACAGCAATAATTTCCACCAATTTTATTATCATTTTAATTTTAATCCTTTTTATCCTTTGAATTTGGGGCTTGTGAATGTAAATAAAAATCAGCTGTTTGCCAAAGCTGTTGAACTCTGCAAATTTTGTGTTCGTTTACCTCTTACGATATTTTTCTCTTGTGAGAGGATAGGTGACATTTTTCTCCAACACCTGGCTGTTGGAGGCTGCTGAGTAAATGCTGTTGGAGAAAGTACGCGAACAAAGCTATTATTCACTCGTTACATTTGACAGATGACTCTGCATTGTTTTGATTGTTTTTTTACTGCATCCGTCGGAATTGATTCAAGTATTTTGCAATAAAATAAAATTTGGGTCTTAAAAACTCTTAAAATAATGTCTGCAGATAAAGATAAGGAAAAGGACAAGAATGAGAAAGGAGATCTAGGTCTTTTAGAAGAAGATGATGAGTTTGAAGAGTTCCCCGCTGAAGGTATTAATGTTTTGTTTAAAGAGCGGAATATGTTGCTTTAACACATACATACATATATAATAACATTTCCAGATTTTAATATCGCTGATAATGATCAAGATGAAGTAAATGTGTGGGAAGATAACTGGGATGATGACAATGTCGAAGATGATTTCAATCAGCAACTGAAAGCGCATTTGGAAAAGCAAGCTATGGAAGCGTGAAATAAAAAAAAAAAAGTTATGTTAGTCTTAGCTATAGCCCTTTACATACCTAAATCTTTTACACGTGCGCGATACATAGTCTGGAATATTGTATTATAACATGTAAAATTCATTTATAAAACCGAAATAAGATTAGGCAAAGATTTTTCTTTTCTTATTATGAAGGAAAAGCAGTAGTTCATTGCCGGATAAGTATAAATTATGTAAAATTACAAAGTGATTGTATTGGAAATTTTTTTCTTTAACATCCACAGGCTCCACAATCAGTTCGAAGGTCTAAAAAATACCTTTAGGAAATGGTTCAGCGCTACAAATTATTGAACACAAAATCCTGCCTTTAAATATGCCAACATTTTCTGTTCTATTGTACATATATGTATATAGATTTTTTAATCGAGAAATTTTTAAACACAATAGGCGAGTTCCCGTGGCAGTGATCCAGATCCGGATAAGAAGTTTGCATGCAAATGCAACAAGAATTCTGTGATCCTGGCATTTATCTGTATCAATTTCGGATCCGTATAGATTGTAATAGGTTGTTTTGATCCAGTTAAATACAAGGATCACAAAATTGTTGTCGCATTTGCTTGCAAAATTTGTATCAGGATCTGGATCACTGCCACGGGAACTCAGCTAATAAAAATTGTTAATCAATACAAAGCTGTAAATATTGCGCAATTTTCAATCATGATTGGTATAAATTATCGATAACACATAACCTTAAAAAGTCGATGTCGTGACAGTTTCACATCACTAATGCTTGTTTACAAATATTTGATTTTTACCAATTTTTACCGCCTCTTTCGACTTGCAGTTTGATAAAAAATAGTTTTTTGTTAGGAAAATGGAAAGCAAAGCCGAGTTTATTGCTAGCTGGAATGAGTTATGCGCAGATTGCAAAATGATAGAATCAGATTTGACGAATCCCACCGAACCATGGCTCACCAAAGTGCTAGTAAGCTATTTAAGGATGCTTGGTTATCGTATTGCAATGGAGGAAGCCGATAAGCGCGACCGGCGTTTCCTGATAAAATTAGTGCGATATATTGATCATATTTATAAAATAACTGATAAAACATTTGCATTTACTTATTATGATTTGCTGCGGCCAAGTAAGTAATACATAAATATCGGAAATATTTAGTTTTTCAATATTAAAATGTACCCTAAATCCTTTTAACCAATTAATGTAGCACCTAAGAAAACGGCACACATGTTACGGATACTTTTAAACTACTTTTTCTACTGTAATATATTTAAATCAAATGTTTTTAAAGAGGCTACGGACCGTTTGAAAGAACGTCAAGAATTGGAAGAGAAAATCCAAAATACATTTGATGAGAACGAGCGACTTAAGCATAGGGCAGAAAATGTATGTACATATGTTAAACGATATACAAGCAGCATGCATATAACAATTTATGCATAATCTATTGTTTTAGATACAAGAAGAGGCAGATTCGCTATCCAAAGAAGTACCAATACTAAGGAAGGAACTAACATCTATCAATGCGCAGCTAAATCAACGTAAAGAGCAGTTACAACAAACGCAGGATGCCATAAAGGATTTGAAAATAAAAATAGATGAGCATAAAACGCAAGTACGCAATCTAAAAAAGCAGATTGTGCCCAATGAGGAAGCGCAGGAATTGCAAATGTAATAATAATAGACTTAAGCTTCAAATATTCTTTGTAAAAGCTACTAAATTTAATTTAATTTTTCAGGCAACTCAGCAACGTGCAAGAGAACTGCATTGAATGTGAGGAAAAAATACGACACATTGAAAGCAATTTAAAAAGCCACATTTCGGATAACGATAAAATATTAGAAGTGCTAAAAGCAATTGAAATTGCTAAAGATATTTTAACCGCAGATTTTGTGGAGGAGTTCAATGAAGCAGTAAAAAAATTAAACAATATGCACAAACAAATTGCTAAGTGTGAAAAGGAAAAGGAGCAAATGATTCAATTAATTGAACGTAATCAGAAAGCCGTGAAGACAATGAAAGAAAGGTTGAAAATTGAAGAGAGTCAATATAATGAGGGGAAGGAGAAGCGACAGCAGACGATTATGCAGCGAACTAAGTATATATTTGTCACATATTCTATATATGTATATAACTTAGACATGATATAGACGCATTAATGTTTATCACGATCTGTTTCGTTTATCTTTTACAGAGAATGTGATGTTCTGCTTAAAAAGCTCACTACTTTACGTGATGACATTATTGCTATCGAAAGCTTAATAATTGAACAAAAAGACATAAAATCATTCATTTTGGAACATGTTGCAACAATTATGGAAAACTACAAGTAAGTTGCACAGGAATGAAGTGCTATTCGCAACACACCGCAATTATTTAATTAACATCAAGGATATACATAGATTCTTCTAATATGCATTGTGTATTTAATTAATATATCTTAGACATTTCGTTGGAATATGAAACTAATATAATTTTTTATAATAACGTTATTTTGTATTAAATCCATGAAATTAATCGACCTTTCTCCACAAAATTTCATATACAACAGCCTGCAAACATGAGTGTTATTTCGTACTATAAAACTACAATAGTATCCATATCTAATTCATTATCATGTATATCCGTGCAATACACATATATATCTCTACGCAGAGCCAACACCAATTCATTCTCTTTGGGATGAGTATCCAGTGAATTGACCACGCCACTGCCATTGCTGCCTGAAAGAAAAAAAAAACAAAGAAAATGTTACAAAATTGTTATACCAACTATTACTACACTATCAACTGCTAACTCACTTATTCTAATATTTTGCAAAATTTTGCCTTCCAGCAAATCCCAAACCACAACAGAACCTTCACTTGTACCCGATACAATATGCGCATCATTCGCCATAATACCACACTCAATGTGATAGTCTTCCGCCTTATGGCCCTTGTACTCTGACAACAAACTACCGCTGTCGCAATCAATCAAGCGCACCACACTGTCCTGACACGCGGCCACAATGCATTGCTCATCGCGTGTTAATTGTGAAAATGTTACTGGTTCCCCAATTTTATCGCACACCAATTCACCCACTCTAATATCGTATTGTCGTATGCAGCCATCCAGCGAAGAGGTTATAATTTTGTGTTCATTAGTTTGTATACTTGTTATACAATCTTTGGCTTCTTTCATTGCTTGTACGGGTTCAAGACGACGTGTTCGTATATCCCAACATAGCACAGCATTATCACGTCCACCAGATATTGCAATTGAGGAATCTTCATTGAAACAAACGCAACGTACACCACCGGCATGTCCGCGCAGGCGTCGTACTGGCACACCAGTGGTTACATCCCAATAGATAATGCTTTTGTCAAGGCTGGAGGAGATAATGTGGCAGCTGTCACAGCTTCCAGCTGCATCTGTGACTTCGTCGGCATGTCCGCCATAGGTTTTCAGAAGCAAACCGGATTTTGCATTCCATAGTTTGATTTTTTTATCCGAACCGCAGCTTAAACAGTAGGAACCGTCAACTGGGAAATGATATTTGCTTATATTAAACATGGTATAATTGATTTTTTTTTTAATTATTCAAAACAAACCATTGTAACGTACAGCACGCACCGCGCCCTGTTTGCAGTCAATTACTTTATAGCGTTCAAAGTTTTTAAAACTGGCAATCATTTATAAATTTATGTGATGTAAACAAAATAGTAAACAATTGAATGGCTATACCTAGCGGTGTCATTAATATATCGCTAGATTTTATAGAAAAATTCAGAAAGAGGCAATGCAGCCCATCAACCATCCAACTTATCGTACAACTTAGGGCCGTTTTTACCATCACCGGTTAAGCTCTTAACCAGAGATTTTTGCCCGGTTAAGCAATTTATTTGACAGCTCGCCATACAATTTGCGTCAAACTAACCAGCGATTAAATTAACCGGAGATGGGCCATTTGCAAATTATTTGTATTTTCTTGTAATATTTTTGGGCATTGTGGACAATTTCTTGTATTTTTCGGGAAAATTTTGGAAAATAGGATCGTTTTATTATATAGGAAAAATTTAAGGCCGTTCTATAGATAAAAATATATTGACAATTAAAAATTTCTTTGATGTATCTCTATTGGTCTCCTAAACTGCGTTTTAAGGCCCTTGGCAACTCCAGATTGTCCAGTTTGAGTGTTTTTTTTTGAGTGAGTTAGTCAAACTTGAGTGGTTTTTTGTGTGTGTTTGTGCAATCGGCAGCCGTCGTGCTACACGTACTTGCTGTCGGATCGCGGCGACGAAAATCAAAATTTTTTGATATTTGCGTCAATCACCCGACACTCACACATATACACTTCCCCTCAATCTAGATTGTAAGTTGACAAGGGCCTTTAGACGTTCCTCGAAACAGAAATATTTTTAAGGTGATCCATCTAAATCAGCAATTTTCTACGAATCTTACAGTATAAAGATAAAAATCATTAGGCATTCCTTGAAGAAGAAAGTAATGGAAATTCAAACATCGCGGATATTGTGGTTATACGGTATAACTTACGCCGAAACTCCACAAAACAAAAATTATGTTAATTTTGTCTACCATAATCATGTCTAAAATCCACGTTTTCATATGCGTGGGCACATCATTATGTTATAACATAATTTGCAAAATGGCGCCGAATTGGCATGCCGTGTACGCAGAAGCACTTAGAAAGTTAAAAAAAATTGTTTAAAATTGGCGATGATCGCAAACTGTATATATGCACTTAATGTTCTTTTTATTTATTTTTTAAGCCAAAACACTCAAGCCGTGCGAAATTTCACGTTCAATGTGGAGATGTTGCCAGTCACCACTATTATGGTTGTCAACATCAATTGTCACTTCGTATCAATATAACCGTCGCGTCAATGCAATTCTGGTATTTACTTCATCAATGTATTGACGTTGACGTGTTATATGTTACACCCGTCAATAGAATACCAATATTGTTGTCGTCAATAGCAAAATAGTATCAACAGCTGTGAACAGTTATCGACTTTGATGACGGCAATACCAATTCGGAGGCATCGACACTATTTTTGACAATAGGTCCGTTCGGCGGCTGCAAATTGCAGCAATTTGCAAACAAAGAAATATATGTCTTGCTCTCCGAAAGAGAGAAACTTATGCAAATTTACTGGCATTTCAACGAACAGAAATTTGTCAAAATTTGCAGCAAATCAGCTGTTTGTCTTTATTCACAAGTGCATAACAAAATTAAAATTTTACGAAATGAAATCGAAGGGAAAGCGGGTCGGCTTTCCATTATTCCAGCACGCCCTGAGAAAAATGGCTTATGCAGGGCGGTAGAGAGGCTCTCGCAGATCTCAAAACTGAAAACAAAACTTGCCGGAGGCTTATAGTTCCCGAGATATTCCTTCTTAAAGTTGTGAAAATACTACGCAGGACATCACCGTGGCGGTAGCCACGGTTGGGGCACACGTTCGTACGGATGGCGTAGCCCAGGGTTATTTTTTATAAGCGCGGCCGAAGGCCGCCAACGCAGAAAAGTATTCTTTTGCGAAATTTTCGCTAAACTTCATGTGTGGTTAAATTTGTATGGGAACTTTAACAGCAAATATCTCGGGAACTATAGGCCTCCGGTAGGTGGGGTCTTCAGTTTTGTAATCTGGGGGCCCCCTCTACCCTCCTAAAAAAAAACATTTTTTTCTAGTCGTGGGGGGCTCGTCTAAAATTTACCTATCTCGGAAACCATAAGCCTCCGGCAAGTTTGGTTTTCAGATTTGGGATCTGTGATAGCCCCTCTACACCCATGTATAAGTCATTTTTCTCGTGGCGTGCTGGAATAATGGAAAAATTTCCCAACAGTTCGCAGTTTTGGTGTTTTGTTTGGTGGATTTTACAACTTTACCAACAAAAATCTCATAAACTATAAGTTTCCGGCAGGTTTTTATTTCTGTTATAACATCTGTGAAAAAGTTATTTTTTCGGGGCGTGCGACATTAATGGACAATTTTCCCATTTAAGTAGTATACAACCTCCTCTTTGCGATTCAACAACACAGAATCCCGAGAGTGCAGACGATGATCCCACTGCGGTGTCATTAACACGTTTCCTTTTAGCTGGTACCTTATTAAACAAATTAAATCATTTAAATAAACTTTATAAATTAAAATAATATAATTTTCTCACTTCATTTTCTATTGAATCACATATATTCCCGATTTTCATAGTTTTTTGACTTGAAATCACTTTCGATTTTTTTTTAAATTGCAACCATATGATCGCAAATCATATGTTTTTTCAGTCTACTGAACTCTGCAACGACAAATTTTGTCAGTAAAACTTTGCAGCTTTCTTCTTCTTTGAACTGTCAAAATTGCGCTCTCTTCTGCAAATTTTGACTGAGTTTATGCCTCAAAAAACGAGAATTTGCAGTTTTTTCTGCAATTTGCAGCAATTTGCTGCCGCCGAACGGTCCTAATATTGACATGATATTGACAACCGTAATGAAAAATTAGCTGTCAAATCATCAAACTGACAGTTCATGTAAAGGCAGTCATGTTAAAGCAACTGCTTTGGCATCTCTGTTATACCAGAAGACAGAGGCGGTCTCCATTTGCAATATATGTTATAACTAGAGGTTACCCGCGGGTGTCACACCACGTGCTTTTAAAAATATTAGCATATTGAGTTAGTCCAAAAAAGTTACATAGAAAAATATCATTCTTGACGTCAAAGATAGTTTTCTTATTTTTTTTTTTGTCCGTTGAGTACGTAATTATCTCATATGCCCAATACCAATTTTCAGTACCCTACTATAAATATTTCAAGAGATTTTCGCTGTAAAAATTTCAGTCTGTATGGGAGGTGCCCATCCCTGCTTTACCAAGACCTAGCGTTTTTACCCGTTTAATGCATAGTTATCTCACATGTCCTCACACCAGTTTTCAGAACCCTACTACAAATATTTCGAGAGATATTCGCTGTGAAAATTTCAGTTTGTATGCGAGGTGCCCATCCCTGCTTTACCAAGACCTAGTGTTTTTCCCGTTTAATATATAGTTATCTCACATGCCCTCACACCAGTTTTGAGTACCCTACTACAAACATTTCCAGATATATTCGCTGTGAAAATTTCAGTTTGTATGCGAGGTGCCCATCCCTGCTTTACCAAGACCTAGTGTTTTTCCCGTTTAATATATAGTTATCTCACATGCCCTCACACCAGTTTTCAGTACCCTACTACAAATATTTCCAGAGATATTCGCTGTGAAAGTTTCAGTTTGTATGGGAGGTGCCGATCCCTGCTTTACCAAGACCTAGCGTTTTTACCCGCTTAATACATAGTTATCTCACATGCCCTCACACCAATTTTCAGTACCCTACTACAAATATTTCCAGAGATATTCGATGTGAAAATTTCAGTTTGTATGGGAGGTGCCCATCCCTGCTTTACCAAGACCTAGCGTTTTTACCCGTTTAATACATAGTTATCTCACATGCCCTCACACCAGTTTTCAGAACCCTACTACAAATATTTCCAGAGATATTCGCTGTGAAAGTTTCAGTTTGTATGGGAGGTGCCCATCCCTGCTTTACCAAGACCTAGCGTTTTTACCCGTTTAATACATAGTTATCTCACATGCCCTCACACCAATTTTCAGTACCCTACTACAAATATTTTTAGAGATATTCGATGTGAAAATTTCAGTTTGTATGGGAGGTGCCCATCCCTGCTTTACCAAGACCTAGCGTTTTTACCCGTTTAATACATAGTTATCTCACATGCCCTCACACCAGTTGTCAGTACCCTACTACAAATATTTCCAGAGATATTCGCTGTTAAAATTTCAGTTTGTATGCGAGGTGCCCATCCCTGCTTTACCAAGACCTAGCGTTTTTACCCGTTTAATACATAGTTATCTCACATGCCCTCACACCATTTTTCAGTACCCTACTACAAATATTTCCAGATATTCGCTGTGAAAGTTTCAGTTTGTATGGGAGGTGCCAATCCCTGCTTTACCAAGACCTAGCGTTTTTACCCGTTTAATACATAGTTATCTCACATGCCCTCACACCAGTTTTCAGAACCCTACTACAAATATTTCCAGAGATATTCGCTGTGAAAGTTTCAGTTTGTATGGGAGGTGCCCATCCCTGCTTTACCAAGACCTAGCGTTTTTACCCGTTTAATACATAGTTATCTCACATGCCCTCACACCATTTTTCAGTACCCTACTACAAATATTTCCAGAGATTCGCTGTGAAAGTTTCAGTTTGTATGGGAGGTGCCCATCCCTGCTTCACCAAGACCTAGCGTTTTTACCCGTTTAATACATAGTTATCTCACATGCCCTCACACCAGTTTTCAGAACCCTACTACAAATATTTCCAGAGATATTCGCTGTGAAAGTTTCAGTTTGTATGGGAGGCGCCCATCCCTGCTTTACCAAGACCTAGCGTTTTTACCCGTTTAATACATAGTTATCTCACATGCCCTCACACCAATTTTCAGTACCCTACTACAAATATTTCCAGAGATATTCGATGTGAAAGTTTCAGTTTATATGGGAGGAGAGTGCCATCCCTGCTTTACCAAGACCTAAATTGTTTATCCGTTGAGTATATATTTTTGTATTATTCCTTTACAAAAATTTTCATTATTCTATACAAATATTTCAAGAGATATTACGAAAAAAAGGAACATTTTGTATGGGAGGTGCCCATCCCTGACTTTTAATCAGATTAAAAATATGCCTATAGCAATTACCGGGTGAAAATACCTTGGTGTGCAAAGTTTCGTGAGGATCCGTTCAGCGGTTTTCTCGCCAATTGAGTTTAAACACAATTTCCATTTCACATTTATAATATAAGATGCCCATCCCTGCTTTACCAAGACCTAGCGTTTTTACCCGTTTAATACATAGTTATCTCACATGCCCTCACACCAGTTGTCAGTACCCTACTACAAATATTTCCAGAGATATTCGCTGTTAAAATTTCAGTTTGTATGCGAGGTGCCCATCCCTGCTTTACCAAGACCTAGTGTTTTTCCCGTTTAATATATAGTTATCTCACATGCCCTCACACCAGTTTTCAGAACCCTACTACAAATATTTCCAGAGATATTCGCTGTGAAAGTTTCAGTTTGTATGGGAGGTGCCCATCCCTGCTTTACCAAGACCTAGCGTTTTTACCCGTTTAATACATAGTTATCTCACATGCCCTCACACCAATTTTCAGTACCCTACTACAAATATTTCCAGAGATATTCGATGTGAAAATTTCAGTTTATATGGGAGGAGAGTGCCCATCCCTGCTTCACCAAGACCTAAATTGTTTATCCGTTGAGTATATATTTTTGTATTATTCCTTTACAAAAATTTTCATTATTCTAGTACAAATATTTCAAGAGATATTACGAAAAAAAGGAAAATTTTGTATGGGAGGTGCCCATCCCTGACTTTTAATCAGATTAAAAATATGCCTATAGCAATTACCGGGTGAAAATACCTAGGTGTGCAAAGTTTCGTGAGGATCCGTTCAGCGGTTTTCTCGCCAATTGAGTTTAAACACAATTTCCATTTCACATTTATAATATAAGATGGTGCTTGTTATGACGGAATTCTGTTTTGAGGAGACGCCGGGTTATACCACATTCTGACGAAATTTTTCGGCTGTTATAGGCCATTTACATATATGAGATTATCTACTTTTTTCGAGGTTGACACAAAATCTTCGATTGAAATTCGAGGTTTGCCGTACAAAAATCCGCTACCAAAAATTCGCGATTTAAAATGAATCTCGAGATTATCACGATAGTTTTCTCAATGCAACCCTGTGTTCTTCGTGTAATCGATATTTTTTTTTGGCGAATTTGGGAGAAACGTCAAAATGAGAAGTAAACAAAATGGACGCCAGTAAGCATGGCCCAACAAGAATCGTATCGCAATAGTAAGTCGCTCTTCTTTCTATTTTATAGGTTATGAAATGATCGTCTTTTTTTTTTAATTATACTTTCTTTAACGTGTTAATCGTGCAAAAGCTTGTGTGTTTGCTAGCGTTTTTCAAGTTAAATAAAAACAAAATATCTGCTTTTTACATTCGTGAAAACAGCCATCGAACGGTAGTTGCCTATTCTCTTTTGACTGCTACGACCATATTATTATTGGGTCATGCAGGTAAGGAAAATTGACAGTTGACAATCCCTCTCCCAGCAAATCTAGATTTCATATTATATGTAAACGGGTAGATTTGCGAATCGAGATTTTCTGATAATCTCGTTATATGTAAACATGGTATTAAATTCAAAGGTAATTATGCCTATATGACACTACATTTTTTTCTTGGTTTTTTTGGTTTGGAAAACCCACCGAAAGTCAAAATACAAAAACAATTCTTCCGTAGGTTGAAAAGAGACAAATATAATATAATAATATATAATAATACAATGGCGCTATTATAACTCTGACGAGTTTTATGGCCGAGCTTCTCTCCCAATTCGAGGTGTGCTCCTTTTTGTTTTTCCTACTAATTGGGTGGACCTACAGTTTTATGCCGGCTCCGAACGGCGAATGCATTTTTTGTGAGAAGCTTTTTCATGGCAGAAATACTCTCGGAGGGTTTGCCGCCCACTGCCGAGAGGTGACCGCTGCTCTTAAAAAACCCAATAATTGGATTTTTACTAATTAGAAAATTTTGTTTGGCTCGGACCGTGGTTTGAACCCGAGACCTCTGGCATAGCAGGCGAGCACTCTACCCACTGCACCACAGCGGCCACCCGAAAAGAGACAAATACTCCCTCAAAAACAATTTGATTGACATTAAACTTCAAACTAAATGAAAATAATATTTATTCCAAAAATTAATTTTTTTTTGAAATTTGAATTTAAATTACTGAAATAAAAAAGTTATGAAACTCAAAGGGCAGAATAGCTGTGTATTCCATGTTATAAAGGGAAGCCAGCACACAATATAATTTTTCTTCCGGACTTCTTCTTTACCCTTTCGGCCATGGCAGAAGCTTACAAGAGACAAATTTAAAATTTGTATTTCCATATATTTTTTATTTTAAATATAATTTATTTTCTAGTTGTCAAATTGAAACAATTGTCAGAAAAAATGACCGAATGCCAAAAAACCTACCGAAATACAAGCTGGCTCGTTGGTTTTTAATTGCCTAGATGGTATTTTGTTTGGTATTTTTCAATATAGCTTGCTCGCTTGCACCAACGCAAAACTGTATTTGACCACCTCCTTCACACAAAAAACCTGGTAGAATACCAGAAAAAAATGTAGTGTCATATGGGCTTTAGGAATTTATGAAATATATCGAATTTGCCACAAATGGCAAAAAAATATCGATTATCGATTCGCGGTAATTCAAAACATCGATATCGGTTAAACAATTTTAAAAATGTCGATATATTTCACCCAACCCTATTTATAAAAATATTTGTTTTTATTTGAATACGTCTGGCGAGGTATTTCAAAATGGTAATATGCAAATTCTTTCTGCAAGGAGCTTGCAGATTTGGCACAAAATGCAACAATGAACATTTGGATATTAAGTAAGTATAAAACATTTGTTTTAGTGTTGTTACATATATTTATAGTTACCTTCGTTTAACAGACAGCTCGTCAAAAGCGATTTAGAAGCGGCAATCAATGGCAAACAATGGCCCCTCTCTTGCTTTGGACCCTTCAAAGATAAACCAAGTGTACCGAATTTTATCGAAGATCAATCATTCGAAGAAATTCGTTGGATGTGTTACGAAGCCAAACAAAAGAACTGCGTTGATCAATATGTACACCATTTCAATAGTCAGGCTTTGGATGCAAACAACAAAATGAAAACATTCTCGCAATTGCCACCACAAGTGGTGGAGATAATATGTAACTTGTATGATACGCCGGCTGATGCCGCCGGTAATGCAAATTTATTGAAAAATAATACCAGTAATCCATTTGGATTTGGAAATAACACAAACACGACTACCAACAATGATGCATCACTCTTTGGTAAACCTGTTGCAGCTAATACTGCCAATATATTTGGCAGCATACCCACAGCGGCAGCAGCTGGTGGAGCACTATTTGGTGGAGGCAATACAGCTTTCAATGAAAACACCCAACAAAACTCTTTATTCGGTCAACAGCAAAATGCACAAAAAACTGCCTCGTTATTCGCAAGTGGCAATACACAGCCGGGTCTCTTTGGCCAAACGCAAACGAATAGTGTTTTTGGACAAACACCTCAAGCGACGGGTGGTTTATTTGGTGGTCAACAACAACTGCAACAGCAGCCGCAACAAGCATTCGGTGACAATTTATTTGCACAAGCGCAGGCACAACAAAACCGCTCAATTACAAGTGGTGGATTATTTTCTCAAGCCCAACAGGGTGCAGTTCAAGGTGGTATTTTTGGGCAAAGTGCCCAGCAACAGAATCCACTAAATACGGGAAATATATTTGCGCAAACTGCACAACAACAACAACAAGTACAAGCACAAAACCAAAAAGCTGTCAACGCATTTCAGGCAAATACACCACAACAACAGCAACAAACATCTGTGTTTGGACAGCAGAATCCCGGCGGCATGTTTGGTCAAATGGCATCAACTGCAACGCCAACGTCAGCCAATAGCAACATATTCGGACAAACGCTTGGTCAAACAAACGCTGGTGGTCTCTTTAATAACAACGCCCCAAATACAACATCCGCGTCCACACAAAATATTTTCGCACAAGCATTGCAACAGCAGCAACAACAACAGCAACAACAGCCTAGTCACATATTTGCACAGACACCGCAGCAACTATCTACAGCACAAGCAGGTGCAGCTATGCAGCCACCTTCAGGTTTCTTTCAACAGACGGGACAGCCACAAAATGCGGCACAGCCACCGAACACCTTTGGACAAGCAAAACCCTTGTTACAGTCACCGGTTGTTAGCAGCACTATTTATAGTAAATTAGAGGAATTAAGTGCCGAAGATATTGAAGCTTTTAAGGCAGACACTTTTGCACCGGGAAAAATTCCTAGCAATCCGCCGCCTATAGAGTTGCTTGATTGAGCTAATGAGAGCATATGAAAAGTGATAAATGAATAAAGCATAAATAAGGTAAGATTTGCGAGAATTGGGGCGTTTTTTAATCGCTCGACGGCTTGTTTCCTTTTTATAGCACTCGCTTGTTCCTTGAATTTTGTCTACATTCTAGCGAGTCGTAAATTTGTGCATTTCCTGATCTGGATCATTCGAGAGAGTAGGTGTGAATGCACAAATTGTTCAGAATCTCAATGGTGACTTGAAATAACATATGACCTTTTGCATATACATATGTATTCTATTTTCAAAGTACATTTGAGTTGTGTTTTAAAATTTGAACACCATTTTCTTTAGTCTGTAGTTGATGGCTACTCACAAGGTTTTTTTATATTCAAAACTTTCATTGCACAAGCAGCTTGATCAATAATCGGTTTGTCTGTAATTGCCTTAGTCGATTTTGTATTGGTTTGTTGCATTCGTTCACATTGCGACTTCTCCCATGCCAAATCGAATGGGTATTCACGTGGTTTCAGTTCTTCGGGATATTGTTCTTGATAAAGTGCTGTTGCCTCGGCCATTGAATTGCCACGAGCGTGAATGCGTTCGAGAGCTGCAGCTGTATAATTTTCGGCATTTAAAGATGTGATATATTCAAAAAGACCCTCTTTTGTGTAAATATTTGGCAAGCCGCGTTTTCCAAAGAACTAAATAAATAAGGTGAAGATAGGTATATTAAAAAAAAAAAAACTAAAGCATAAAAAATCCATATTCGGAAGCATTACTCACTGTTATTATATTGTCACAATCCCGCATCAGAAATTCCAATGCGCTTGGATGTTCACGATCTACAGATTGTGCCACGTCAATGAACCAACATTTGCCGTCATGCCATAGAATATTGTATTCGCTTAAATCGGCATGTACTAATTTAGCTTCATTATACAGCTTATGCATTGCTGCAACAATTTCTTCATAGGCCACAGATAATTCCGCATCACTGAGGCGTGCATCTTTAAGTTTAGGCGCCGCATTATGATTATCACCAATGAATGACATTACTAAAACATGCTTCTTCAATATAATCATATCCGGACAATTTATACCAACACTTTGCATTCTCATCATATTGTGCATTTCCTTTTCGGCCCACATATTTATAACAACACGACTATTTTGTTTACTAAAACGATCCTTGAAACGATAATCATCTTTTATATAGCGATCACGTTGTTTAAATTCGTTTAATGTAGTTTTGAAAATTTTAATAGCACATTCTTTTGGCAACAATTGTGGCGGACATATAGTGGCTGCATTATGCCCCTCAATAATGCTTCCCGCATAGGTGGGATCGGAATTGGCATGCAAAATTAAAGCTTCTTTGCCGGTCGATATAATACCATTTATTTGCTCTAAGATTTGATTGTTTATAAGCTTAAAGAGTAAAATGCGAGTGGGTGCGTCTACACCCATTTCAGCTGTTGCCTTATTCACTTTGCGGTCATCCATTTTATTTTTCTTGCTGCCGCGACGCGAATATGTTTTCAATTGATTGAAAACCTGTGAAATTGAGGAAGAATAAAAAAATATTTATTAGGGTTTATATTTAATATTTCTGGATTTAAACCGCATTTAAAATTTTAACCAATATTTTCAAATATACCTAATTTGTTAAAAAGTTATGCTAACGAGTTTACCTGCGATTAATTAGTTCAACAATTCCACAGCAATAACAATAACGAATTAACGGCAATTTACTAATTAGCTAACGAATTTAAAATGACTCACCTTATTGGACAGTTTCATATCGAAACCAGCGCCATCGCCAGTTGGAAATTCGGGTGGAAATGACATGACGCGACATGCATTACGTACACCACATAATTGTGGATCATGTTTCGTTATCATTTCACCCTCTTTATCCACTTTGAAGCCACATCGCGGTATAGCGTCTAACATTTTTTCGTTGGTTTCAAAACGATCCCAATCACCTTCACATTTGCCTTCATCATCATTATCCTCTGCCGAGTTTTCGGCATCATTTAAGAATTCCAAATCATTATTGCGTAGAAACTTATTCAATGTTACAGTGACCTTGCTATCCTTGTTCTTATGTTGCTCAATACGGCGTAACTCTTCATTGTATTCGTGATCGAATTGCAATTGCAGCATTTGCGCGATTACAGCGTCAGAATCACATTCCAAGAAATCAGTTTCTACACCACTAAAATCTCCACCAACTTCACCTTTGCAAATGTTTGACCACAATGTTGCTGCTGTTGGCGGCTCCTCTGCAGTTTCAATAGTATCGAACAAATTCTTGGTTGTTGTTGATTTGGCCAAATCTTCATTTTTTGTCGATGAGGCATGTGCCTGTTTTAGTAAACTTTGCTCGTAACGTTTTTGCTCACGATCGTGCACTTGGTGCGCATATTCCTCCGACATAATCTCAGCGAAGCTCATTGTCTCTATAGGTGCATTAGCAGTATTACCCCAGGGATTAACGCCCACGTTTTGCGAAGCCATTGTGGACTTATGCACTAACGTTATTTCTTAAATGCTAATAAATTTTTAATTGAGAAATTACTAATTTCCTTAAAAACTACGTTTTATGATGAAATCAGACGAAAAAATGCACATACACAAATATGCGTAATGTGACAGATGCAGTGTTGCCAGAATATTTTGAAGCTTATAGCTAAATTAAAAAAAAAAATTGCTAAGGCACTCTGCACACGAGGCGAATCGTCATAGACGCGTATCAGACATTTTATGTAGCGTCGATTTCCTTACGCCTCAAGATCTGCACACGAAGCGACATGAAACTTCGCTGCACAAACAAACAAACAAATTAATAATACGGTATTTGCTTTAAATTTCGAAGCTTTAAATAGAAAAGATGATAACTTTTATGGAATCTTCCATTTTCTTTAATTTTACACTCATTTTTCCGATTTTTTACACAAATTTTACTGCTTTCTTAAATTTCACCAAGTGGAAAAATGTAAACAAACATCTTCTTCTTCCTGTTTTCTAAGCGTAGTACCCCTAGCTACTAGCACTGCTTTACGCCAAGCGACTTTGACGAATGCATGAAGCTGACGACTCGTGTGCAGGGTTGCGTGATTTTGATTTGACTGAATCACTAATCAAAAATATTTTCTGATTCTTGATTTAAAATATTTTCAAATAAAAGATAATTTTTATTTGTGATTCGTTTCAAAAAAAAATCAGAAATACCCTTTGATTCGTGATTCAAATCAAAGATAAATTTTATTTGTGATTCGTTTCACAAAAGAATCAGAAATACCCTTTGATTCGTGATTCAAACTATTTTCAAATCAAAGATAAAATTGATTTGTGATTCATTTCTCAAAAGAATCAAAAATCTTTTTTGATTCTTGATTCAAACTTGATTTCGAATCAAGATTCTTAATAAATTTTTGATTCGAATCAAATTTTTGATTCGAATAAAATTTTTGATTCGAATAAAATTTTTGATTCGAATCAAATTTTTGATTCGAATAAAATTTTTGATTCGAATAAAATTTTTGATTCGAATAAAATTTTCGAATCAAAAATTATTTTGAATCAAAACTTTATTTCATATAAAAAATACTTTAGTACGTGATCCCACCACCCCCGCGAGTTGAAATGCAAAAAATCTAAAATTTCAACAAACGTCTGCGTTGTATGGGAGGAAATGCAAGCAGATTTTCGCAGTTGCTTTAGCCAAGCACTTGCGCATACATATGTATGTATATACTTACATACATATATATAACGAATAAATGAATGAAAGGATGAATGAATTATGGTTGGGTGTATGCATACAAAAGAATCCCTGCAAAAAAGCCGAGTACTCCATGCACGCGTGTATAGAGTACTCGCTATGGACCAACTGAGTACTCCTCAACCTGCCACATATCATATAAAAAATATGGTCCATTTAACATGGCATTATTTATTATCTAGGCCTTATTTCGCATGGCGGATAAGCATTAGGAATAAGGTGTGTTCTCAGAGAGAGAGTACTCCTTATGGCGTGATGACATCAACACAGGAAAATCAGCCTTATTTTAAGCCTTACGCCATACAAATTTGCTACCTTTATAATTTTCAGGCCTGATTTCGGAAGCCTTAAAATCTGCGGTTTTAATTCTTAAAAAGGCTTAGATTTTTTGGTGGGAATATACATACATATGTACGCGCAAATGGCTGGCTAAGGCAACTGCGAAAATCTGCTTGTATGTATGTATATCCTTCCCTACAACGTAGCTGAAAAATGTTCGTGATAAACTGTTTTCGCGAATGCTTTGTTAGTTTTCGCGATCAGTTTGTCTCACATGTGAGTGGCGCCATGCTGCACGAAACAGAAACAATTGCCGCACTCTATTGTATTCCGCCAGAATCGTCTAGACGGTTACGTGCCAATTAAGGAAGGAAGGAAGGAGAAATATTGTTTTGTTATTTTTCGCGCACAAGTGGAAAAACTGGATTTTTTTTTGATCGCTTCTTGCGAGAGAGGAGCATATTTTTTTGCATTTCTCTCTCGTGATAAAAGAACGAAAAAATATTAGTGAAAATTCTCACCTCCTGACTTCATTTCCATATAAAATACAGATGTAATCTAACACATATATACATACTTATGTAAGATGCATGTACATATGTACTTACCAATTAATATGTAAATGTATATACATACATATGTAAATTTCTCTTATACATATCCACACATATGTACTTACCCACCCAGCCAGCAAGGTACCGTACATTTAACGAACATTGCGATTTACGAGCTGTTCTCGAATAAGAAAACAATAACTAAATAAACTTTTTTCTATCATGTCAAAAAAAAAAAGAAAACGAAAAATTTCAAACTCAATATTTTAAAAGTATGTATGTTTGTAAAATTTCTACATTTACGATAAAAAAAACGGACGTAAAAAGATTCATATACGAGCGCTTTTTCGATACATTTACGACACTCGTAGGCACTGAACATTTTAAAGCGAAACAGTATTCGTAGGCGAATCGTAAACGGCTATCATAAACGATATTTTATTAGAGTTTTCTGCGAGAAAACATCAGTTTACGAGCTCGTTTACGATGATTTTGCTGGCTGGGTACTTATGTACTTATAATTTATATATTTTACATACATTGAATGAACCCAATAAAAGAATAAAATAACAGAATTTAAAAATAAATAATAATAATGCATTTACCCAAAATGATCTCGTACTAAAAGTATCTTTTAATTGAAATATATTTAGGATTCACTATAGGTACATACATACATATGTATATTTTAAACCCGTTCAAATTAAACGAAAGTGGTTTGTTGTATTTCTTTACGAACAGCAATTCAATCAGGGAATTTATTGGTAAAATTGATTCTTATTTACCTATACACAAAATTTCTTATGTACATACTACTTATTTACTATAATACATGTATATCTACTCTAATTCTTACTTCTATGACATAGAATCTATGTAGATATGTACATATATGTATATGTTCGGCTAACTACGAACCGATGCAGATACACGAATCGGTCGCTTGGGCTATGTTAGTGGTCACTTTGAAAGTACTCCAACCTAACACAAATGGGGCATATAATCCAATGATTTTTGCAGGGCATATGTACATATAATACATATGTATGTATGCATACCCTGCAAAAATTCCGAGTACTCCATTCGCTAATCCATGGAGTGCTCGCTATGGACCAACCGCTTACTCCAGAACTTGCCACATTTCATACAAAAAATATGGTCCATTTAACATTGCATGTCATTGCAATGGAGTATATACTCCAGTCCCGCTTAACAATCATATTAATCCATGGAGTACCTACATTGGATTAATTGATGGAGTACCTAACAGTTAGAGCCTATACACACTTGCGACTCAATCGATTTGGTCGAATTGGACTGTTGTATTCACACTACTCCAACTATTTAGTCGAATCGGTGGCAGCTATTCACACTTGAGACTAAATAGTCGTGCGATTGACAATGACATAGTGTTGCCAATGTTCACATTTTACTCAGCAAATTTTACATTAGTGGTCCTCATATAAAGTGATGAAGTATTAAATTGTTAAAGTTTATCTGCATTCTTACATGAAAGCACCTTCTTGTCAGCTGTCAACTTGATTAATAAATAAAAAACAATAAAATAAACAAAAAGTGCATACATTGTTTGGCTTTGTTTCTTATTAAACTAGCAACTAGCTGTCAAGTAAATGAAAAGAGAAAAACGGAAGGAATTATGCTCATAAAGGCGAAACGAACAGAAGTACAAGAAACGGAAAAATAGTAAAAATCAGCCATTAATAATTTTCATGAAATTTCATTTTCATTATTTCTATTTTAAAATGTGATTAATGACATTTGAAGAGAACAACAATATCAAGAAACATATGAAAACGGAAGTAAATATCCTTAGTTAGATAATTCTTGTCTATAACTACACCATTTCCAGATGGATTTTAGAAAGCGTCAACTGGATTTTAGAAAGGGGAAATTGGATCTTAGAAATGTCAATTGGATTTTAGAAAGGGGAAATTGGATTTTAGAAATGTCAATTGGATTTTAGAAAGGGGAAATTAGATTTTAGAAATGTCAATTGGATTTTAGAAAGGGGAAATTAGATTTTAGAATAGCCAAATGGATTTTAGAAAGGGAAAATTGGATTTTAGAAATGTCGATTTGATTTTAGAAAAGGGAAATTGGAATTTAGAAACTGTAAATTGGATTTTCGAAAATTTATATAATTATTAATTTATACTTTCATACGCAATAAAGAATTTCTATTCGAAAAATTCTGTGTAAAATTTATTTTAAACGCACATTCCGAAATCCAATTCAAGCTTTCAAAAATCCAATTTTGTTTTCTAAAATCCTTTTAACGCTTTCTAAAATCCAATTGACATTTCTAAAATCCAATTTCCCCTTTCTAAAATCCAATTGACATTTCTAAAATCCAATTTCCCCTTTCTAAAATCCAGTTAACGCTTTCTAAAATCCATCTGGAAATGGTGTAGTTAATAAGAAACGAACCTTTTGTTTTTAAACATTTTGAAAATATTAATTGAAATATTCAATCTCTACAATTTACCAAAAGTGAAATAAAAGTAGTGCTGTCAGCATGGCAACTCTTTCCATTACGAATATCACTGTTGTTGTTGTAGTCGTTCGACTAAATTGTCTCAAGTGTGAATACGTAGAAGGGCGCCTTGCTGATCAAGCAGTTGTACAACTGTTTCAGTTGGAATGAAATTGGGCTGCAAATCCAACTGTTTCAGTTGTACAACTAATTGAATGTAGTGTGAATGCTTCCATACATTCCCATGCAAATCAACATTCGACTAAATCGATTGAGTCGCAAGTGTGTATAGGCTCTTAGCCGAACATAACAACAAAAACCAAATGTTTATCGCGACGACGACGAATGACGTGTATACATTCAAACATATGTATGTATGTAGCTATGTATGGATACACATATCGTCTTCGTCGCGATAAAAATTTGGTTTTTGTTATGTTCGGCTAACTACGAACCGATGCAGATACACGAATCGGTCGCTTGGGCTATGTTAGTGGTCACTTTGAAAGTACTCCAACTTACCACAAATGGAGCATATAATCCAATGATTTTTGCAGGGTATGCACCCAAGTGCCTATGCACATACATACATATGTATGTATGCATGTACGTACGGCGTAGCACAAACGTAAATACGACAATCAGAAATACATATGTATATATGTACATACATATCTACATATTTGGCGTCAGCATACAATTTGGCTGTTGTTGCACTTTTGGTGCATTTTATACATTTTTGTGTTTTAAGTTACCGAGAATGTACTTGAATATTTCTGATATGCTACAGTATTTTTGATTCTAAATAAATTTTTGATTCGAATCAAATTATTGATTCGAATAAAATTTTTGATTCGAATCAAATTTTTGATTCGAATAAAATTTTTGATTCGAATCAAAAATTTGATTCGAATCAAAGATATTTTTTGAATCAAGAATCAAAAAAGATTTTTGAGAAATGAATCACAAATAAAAATTATCTTTGATTTGAAAATAGTTTGAATCACGAATCAAGTTGATTCTTTATTTGAAAGTTGATTTTAAATCAAAATTGATTCGAATCACGCAACGCTGCTCGTGTGCAGCCCTCAATTGAAATATACGTGCGCGACATCAAAGCGTACAGCTTTCGTCTGTAGTATCTAATACGCGTCTAAAGCAGTACGCTCCGTGTGCAGAGTGCCTAATAATAGCTAAATAATTTTTTTCATAGCTAAAATAAATAGCCAAATTTTTTTTTTCAAAAATAGCCAAATATTCATTTATTTAAAAAGACGTGACATAAAACAACTACACATATATGAATATTTATATATTGTAGCCATATACATATATTTGTTTGTATGTACTTATATATGTACGTCGCATAAGATTATTACAATGAAAAAAAATACAATTCATTACATATGTATGTACATATGTATGTATGTATGTACATTCAATTGCAGTATTAAAATAAATTATAATAGCGACTAGTTAATATTTAAACTTTAGATAAAAATTCGATTCAATAACATTTCAAAAATCATATCTTCTTCATTTAATTCACAGGTTGAATCATATATATTAATTTAAGTCATTGCTTTAATAATATCGTTAGGAATTTCAAAGTTATTACAACATTTTTCAAGCCCTTTTAGACCATACCTAACAGTCAATAGAGAGTTTAACATAAATAATTGCATTCTATTTCTTTGCTTTGTTTTTATTACGTTCATAAGAGAAAAGCTACGTTCTATTTCTGCATTACTAAGCGGTAGGATTAGAAAATTAAATACAAAAAATTTTAGTTCTTCCAACCGATTTTCGTTAAGAGCATTTCTAAGCTTTGTTACGTCTACCCAAAACTTTATTATAGAGGTAGTTCCCTTCTATGGGTATGCGTGTAGTTTTTTTTCATTACATTTCTAAAATAGTAATTTCCCCCGTGTTAAAGTGGTCCTTTTCATCCTTAAAAGTGTCAAATATTTTTGTCTTATTTACAGAAAAAAATTCAATATTTTTTAAAAATTGAATATTCTGCGGTAAGCGTTGGCGGAGTTCTCAATTAACTTGATAATAAAGTTCTGAAAAATTTTACGAATACACCGTGAAAAGGACGGAAGTAAAATATTTTGAATCTCAGAGCGAGAAAAATATCGCAATATTCATATTGAACGTGTAGCACCAGTTTGCAATTCATCAAACCATCAATATGAATCGCGATTCAAATATCGCGATTCATATTGACAGTATAGCATTTGCCATCGAGTATTGATGGATCGCGATCCTGGATCGCGAATTTTTAGAAATTTTGCGATCCGCGATCCGGATCGCAATATTGACAATATGGATTGACTGTGTAGCATGAAAATTTTGCGATCCATCAAAATACGTGTATATTTAGAAATTTAGAAATCGGCGATCTGGATCACAATATATATAATAAAGAAACTAAGAAAAATAGCTAAAAATAGCTAAGCTTTAAAAAAAGAGCTAACAAAAATAGCTAATAGCTAAACGCAAATATCTGTAGCTAACCGCCAAAAGTTATAGCTAAATCTAGCTACAAAATAGCTAAAGTGGCAACACTGGACAGATGTCAAAAAATAAAAACAAATTGACAGCTCATCAAGACCAATCTATACAGGTCCTCTTATGTGAAGCAAAATAGGTGATTACAGTTAGATGGCGTCTTTCAAGAATGTCAAAAGCAGAGAAAACGCGAGCGAACGCACAACCGAACACACAAGCTATTTCCACGAAAAACACATGCAAGAATGCAAAATCAAAACAGAAGACAATAGTTTGACAACAGCTACAAACTCGCGTAAGAAGAGCTACTCTCCCTTGCATGGACCTTCTATAGTTAGGTTATGCAGCTCATCAGATGATTGCTGTGGGGCAGCATGGCAACTCTATTAATTTATCGTACGACCGATTAAAGGTGTTTCTGTAAGCAAAATAGTCGATATTATCTATCTATCAATATACTCGCCAACTTTTTAAACGGTGAGAAAGCTTTCACCGGTCGAAAAAATGGACAAAACAGCCGAATTCAGCCAGAATGTAAGTATATTTTAATTAAAACAAATTATTTATGTATATATTTACATACTATATATTAATGAATATACATTTAAATATATTTAATATATATTTAAAGGATTTGTAGAGTCTCTTAAGGAGCGTCTTTGTACTCCCAAAATGCACACATACACACGTTTCTGCCTGTACATGCGCATTGTCGCTTGTCAAATTAGAAATAGGTCTATATTTGCGGCAGCGACAAATGCAACCCTTCTGCCGTGAAGTCGTGCTGGCGTTAAAATGTGTGCGCCCATAAGAACGTGTGCATTTTACTTTTGACAGCTGGCTGCTTTTCGCTCGCCGGTTCGAATGTGCTTAGAGCATTACATTTATTTTGGCGTTTAAGTTCTCGATTGGCGTTTCATTTCCATCACTGTTCCGAATTTTATCGATTAATGCTTGTAGAAACACTCGCTATCGATCATGGTTCAATTATAGAAGGTTTTTGCAGTACGATATACGTACATACATACATACACACTCCATGTAAATTGTTTGTGTATTCTGTGATGCTTCTGTCAAAATCATAGCCCGCCATTGTAGAAATCATATTGCGTCAAGATCAAAATTGACATAAGCTTGACATAAGCATCACAATATGAAAAAAAAAATAGAAAAAGTTTGCAATCAGCTGTTTAGTAGGTTAACCTTCTATAAATTAGCCTTGCTATCGATCAATAGAGAAGTTTTGATAGAATCTACGTGACGTCATCAAAATAGACAAATCCACTCGATTTCTTACAGAAACTCACTACTGGCCTCGTTGTACAACAAATCGTCAGGTTAGTGGGCTTGTTATACAAGTTTGACTGCAAGATTTTGATATTTTGTCGCGTAGTCCAACAAACTGGAAGGTTAGTGGATATGTTTGACAAACTTCATAATTTTTTTCTCACTGAAGTGAAAGCATAGCGCGCATCGCGTTGGAAATAAGAAATAAAAGTGGCAAAATTTAATATATTGCTACAAAAATATTGCCACATGTGCAATATTAAGTGCGAAAAATGTGACAGGTTAACTTATGTATATATTTTTATAACATAAAAATTAGCATTTTTTAATTATTACATGAACAATCCGTTTGCATTGGCTTGTTGTTTACTCTTCAAAGCGTGGGTAAAAATGATGTTTGACGGTAAATCGGCGTAGAAGTTGGAACGTTGGTGGCGAAGCATGCGATTTATCGTACGACGGTGTAGTACGAAAAATTGTATGGTTAATGGGCGGCATAAGGGCATGCTAGATTCCCAAAAAACACAACGGATTCGCCTCGAATTCGCTTTCTCTGATTGTCCGTGTCCAAACACAGCAACTCTGCCGCGAAATTATCCAACGATTCTCTTTTGTGCCGCTGTTCTGTCTTCCATTTGTCCAAACACATCAACTCGTCGCTGGCCAACTTTTGTTCATTATGTTTTGTTCTGGCATTCTTCGAACGCTCTGATTGGTCACTGGCGATAAGAATTGCTGCACAAAGCGTGTTGTCCGAGCACCGACGACTTGGTGCCCCCCTCCTTTCCTCGTCGCCTTCTCACCCACAAACGAACAAAAGCAGCGGGTTGCTCAACTTCGTGTCTCCGTGTTTGGACGTCGACATTATATTATCGCGGCGATAGATCGGCGAATCTGAATTCGTAGGCATGTCACCTATCACTAGCGATTCGAGAATTTGTTCATTCTCGGATCGCTGAATTGAGTTTTATTTTTCCAAAAGCTCCTCAAATACATTATCGTCCATTCGCAAAAAGTTTTTATATTCCTCTTTAGTCTTTCTTTTTTTATTTCTATTTAGCAAAACTGCTGTAGTTGCAATTAACCATGGTTCAATTCATTGTGAATGGATACAAGTGACTTGACTCTGGGATGTGTGTTAAAAATTTCGAACAGCTGTGCTCAGCTGATTTCAGGGTTGCTGTTATGGCCCATTAACGATGGTGAAAGCAATAGAAGTTGCTCTTCTTCTTTCTATTTTGTAGGTTGTTGATTTTACATTCTTGAACATGTTATTCGTGGAATAGCTGGCGTTTACGCTATCACCGGGAATTGCGTTTTAGGAACTCAGCCTTAAATTATTTTCGGAATTATGAATTGGTTTTTTCAATTCCCAATTCCGGAATTGCGTTTCTGTCTTGATTGCTACGACCTTGTCATTATGGTCCCCTTTCTTACAACAACCACATCCGGCCGCCATACCAATCTGTACCCCCGGAAGTCGCCGCCATACCAATCTGTCCCCGATTTTGATATTTTTCGATGACTTATCGTCTTTTTTTTATCGAATTTCGACTACGCATCCCAGAGCCATTTCACTGTATGCTATACACTATGGTTCAATTATTGAAGGTTTTCGCAGTACGATATACGTTCATACATACATACACACTCCATGTAAATTGTTTGTGTATTCTGTGATGCTTCTGTCAAAATCATAGCCCGCCATTTTAGAAATCATATTGCGTCAGGATCAAAATTGACATTAGTTTGACATAAGCATCACAATATGAATAAAAAAAGTAGAAAAAAGTTAGCAATCAGCTGTTTAGTAAGTTAACCTTCTATGAATTAGCCTTGGCAATTAACAAAAAATCGTCATCCGATGACGACATACGGTAATCGCATATTCTCTTTTGGCTGATACGACCATATAGAATTATTGGATCATGGTATACGTGTGAATCGCAAACAACCCAGCAAAACCCGTGTGATGGAAACTAACACATGCAAAAGTTTCACACTAATACATTGACACACTTTTTTATCATATGTGAGAGGACAGGGTTGATTCGTTTAAAAAAAAAATTAAATTCGTGGAAGCTAGTTGATCGCGTTCTTTCGTGTGCTAAAAATATAGTTTAATAGTGAATAAAGATAAGAAAAAATAATAATTAATAATCGTTTTTTAAAGTATAAAGATAAGTACATACATATTTAAGTCAAATCAGCTTTATTATGTAGTACATTTACATATATATTTTTTTTTCACTTCAATTTCAGATGTCTTCCAAGAAGTCGACTCCATAGAATTCGAGAGAGGCGTATGCAAGACTGTCGAGCTTAGCCATCACCGCGAGCAGTAAAAAGTATATTTTTGGTGTTAAAAATCTAATTTTATTTCATATACATATGTTAATAATATCTGTGTAATGAATATAATAAATATAGACTATGTGTTATGGTTTGCTATCGGTATCAATCCTGATATCGATCATAAACGGGTTAATTTCGGTTGCTTAATTTTGTCTGTGTGGCAGCACTACTATTTTAGTAGTTTTTCTTAGTACTTTTCCAATAACTTCCATTTCATAATGGCCGACGTGCTGACATGGTGAAGAAGAATGGTTGACGCGTGGCCAAACTAAACAGGTCGTCGCATGGGAGGCAGAATATGCGATTGACGTTAGGCGGCTTATTTCAAATGTCAAAAGCAGGGAAAAAGAAGTGAACACACAACTTAGCAGGGATTGTTTAAAGAAGGATTTCGCGGCAGATAAGCCGATTGCAATTGGGTACGTGTGCAAAAAAAGTGCGAACGTCGGATAGAACCGATTGGGAAAAAAATCTTTTTATTTTGAAAATAATTTCTCTCCTCTTTCACGTTGACATTTTTTTTTATTAAAGGAAACGCACACATCAAAACGTAACTAATATAACCTTCTTTGGATAAACCTTGAGCTTAGCATTCTACTTCTACGAACAAGGCATGCAAAATTGTAAAATCAAAGCAACAGACAATAAGTTGACATATGCCAAGAAGAAGAAGAGCGATTCTCCCTCGCATCAACCGGGTACGTTTGAGCTATGGGCTAGTGTAACAGGTGGCCGCACTGCGAAACGAGGGTGATTTATGAGGTTGTCTCGATGGCAACAGCTGACAATTTTGACAGGAGTCATTTCCTTGTTCGAATAAATTTCATTCACCACTGGTGATGTTCTGGCAATTATTAAAATTTGAATTTTCTTATTCAGTTACTAGATATCTTAAATGTAACCTTTTTTTTATTCAAAATCCTGTAATTAATTCTCCTCTTCTTCCACTAAGAGTCTAAACAAATTTTAAATAAGTAATTGTGTCCGAGATTTATATTGTTTTTTTTCTATTCTTCTAAATGGTTATGTGGTTTTGATTCATTCTTCAGATTTCAATCCTTATAGATGGCATGAAAATTTTTTTTATTTGCAAATAGGCAAGCTTTCGAGCCAACCTCTATAAATAGGCCTCTCATGGGGAAAGCTTAACAGAAACTTCCCATCTCAACCTTGACAATCGTTCCAATGGCGGGAGATGCACATGTATTGGTGATGGACAAACTGGTTCTTCCAGGGTTGCCATGAACACTTCGTAATGTGAAAATACGTAACACGTGGTTATTCGGTGACTTGGTACTTTCAAATGCATATTTTATAAAATATTCTCATGCGCTCCATACAATTTTAAAATTTTACATAGTTCACAGAAAATTAATTAATTACTTACCACATATTTATACTATTGTTTTATTAATCAGATTTTCTTGTCTCTTACCATTTTTATAATTCGATCGTAAGACAACAATGTCTATTAATATTCCCAACGCACACTAATAGAATTTTACAGTAGCAAATTTACTAGGGCACGAATAAAATCGACTTTTTTGAGATAGTTTCATGGGGAAAATGCTTGAGGCATTTTATTCCGAAAGTTTTGGTAATTTTTTTTGTGTGTCATGGCAACCGCATTCCATCTCGCTTATGTTATTGCTAGCTTCACACCAGAATATGGACATCCAAATTACAGTAAAATCACGCCACTGAACAAGCGGCAGTCACGCCACTTTACGCTGAAGACAAATCGAGGCGACGCGACGGTGCGACAGCGACAGACGCTGGACGTAATAATGTCAGTGCGAGTTCAGCGATTAAAGCATGATAAAAGTGTCAACGATTGTCACTACATATGCCTGTTGCAGCCACATTACAATTTTTAAGTCACAATTAGAGGTTTTCTTTTGCTTAGATCATAAATTTTCAACGCAAAACAATAAGCTAAATAGCTAAATTCATTAATGTAATGCATTAGATTTTTATTACGTTTGATTGCGTATAAATATTTATTTTTTTCTGTAAAGCTCGTCAGAATTATTGAGTTGTCAAAACTTTCATATTTCATAACGCAGCGACAACTCTTCCTCGTCACCGAAATTAGAAATCAGTCTAAGTTGATGACAACGTAATTTTGTCGTTGGACGACGTTGCGACGCGTAGACTTTATTGTAATCGCTTCCATAATAGCGCATATATTTTAATCGTGACAGACTGTCGCTGACGCAGTGTCTTGTCGTTACGTTCTGATTCTGTTTTCACCCTAATGCATACATAAACGAAAGAAAACGGTACTCTTCCAAACTGAATAGATAAAAAGGTGGAAGGCACGCTTGGATAGAAAAATTTTAGTACAGCGGTAGTTAGTTGGGAAAAGTCAGTCAAATTGGTCGGTCACGAAACGTAGTCTTTTTGCGCGGTTTCGAAAAAAGCATCAAAAATTGTAATAAAATACAATGCGTGAATTATTTTTCTAAGTTGTGCGTGCGTTGAAAACTAATTTAAAATTTAACTAAATATTTATTTGCTGTGCTTTTAAGGCGAGACTTTTACGAAATTTTACATGTGTACCCATACTATTTTTAGTAGCAATTTGCTACCGGCAAAACTGCACTCTATACTTCACAAAAAAAAAAAGTACGAAAAGCAGCATTTAAAATGTGCTAAGCGAAGAAAGTGTAAAAATTAGGTAAAAAAATTTAACACAAAGTTTAAGAATTCAACATAATCTGTTTGAAAAACAGTGAATTTTAACGCTATGTAACTTTCGGTCACCACACTTGCATGGTGAATAGCTAGCGCATGTAACCTACTTGTGCTACAGAACCGTAGCAAAAAGAAATACACATACAAAATTGCGAAAAATTTCTTTGAAAAAAAAAAACAATGAAATACAATAATGACATTTCGAATGATAATTGCAGAGCAGAAAAAAACATTTATATACATACATACATACATAGCTATATTCAGCGAAGGGTTGTAAACATAAAAAAATGCAGAAAAACTGGCATTAAAAACTTAAAAAAGAAATAAATAATATTAAATAAAAACAAAAATACTATCTATAATTAAAATAAAAAAAAAAAAAACGAAAAATTTCACTTGGAAAAAGAACAATGCAAACATTTTGTGACGTTGAAATTTGGCTTATGGCTGGCATGGTAATGAGAAGAATGAGAATTTAAATCTACTAATAAACTCGTATGTAAACAAAAAAAAAAAAAAAAAGGAAAAAAAAATTTTTTAACGATGATAATAACAAGTAAACAGCAACAACAAAAATTTTTATCAGCATCGCAGCAGTAACCACCATAGCCACCACAGCATCAACAACAGTCATCATAGCATCAACAACTACAACAACGTCAACACCAGTCACCGGCGCCTAGGTCGTAAGCAAAAAAAAAAAATTTTTTTTTTACTTTATATTTAACTCCATTTTTTTTCTAATTATTTAAAATTAATATTCTTATGTGTGTACATATATGCCTATTTATGTGAATCTGCTCGCCCATACATATACATAAATTACATAGGTATATGGAATTGCTAAAAATCGAATTCGGTATATGGAAATAGTTGGCAAATGCAGATATACATAGATACGCAATATAATAAAAACAAAGCTAGACCATTTAATATTTGGGGTACAAATTAATGTCAAATTTATGAAATGTTGGTTTTTTTTTGTAATACGGCAAATAATGAAGGGAAGGTAAAATTTAGATTTTAAGAGGAATGAATCTTAAATAAAATTGTTAAAAATTAAATGGGAATGCTGATTACCCTTATTTAAAAAGGCATAGGGATTTCAGATATGGGGTCATCAAAACATAGGTGCACTGATGACCATGGATGAGGGTGGGTCGATAAGCACCGACGCTGCAACAACACCAGCAGTGCATAATAATTACGGGGTCATCAAGACATAGGTGCACTGATGACCATGGATGAGGGTGGGTCGATAAGCACCGACGCTGCAACAACACCAGCAGCGCATAATAATTACGGGGTCATCGAAATATAGGTGCACCGATGGCCAAGGATGAGGGTGGGCTAGTAAAGCACCGGCGCTGCAACAACACCAGCGGCGCATAATAATTATGGGGTCATCGAAATATAGGTGCACCGATGACCATGGATGAGGGTGGGTCGATAAGCACCAGCGCTGCAACAACACCAGCGGCGCACCACAGGTAAGGGGTTACTGATATTCGGGTGCGACAGTAACCATGGATTAGGGTGGGACAAAAACGCACCGGCGCTGCAACAACATCAGCAACGCCACCCCCTTGTGAGTTCGGCCTCTAACTTTTTTTTTTGATTGTTCATATATTTTAAATTTCAGCTTCTTTTATGTATTTTCAGATGCCTGTTAATAACCGGTCCTTCCGGTTGATTCAAATTAAATTCAAATTTAACGATTTTTTTTTGCGATATATATATATATTCAAATTTAAATTCACTTTGACAGTTTTTTTTTGACAGTGGTTATTCAAATTCAGTGCATATCGATTTCAACGTACATTCAAATTTACATTTTGGTGCAACGATTATTTTCTCGTCCGTCCGCGATTATTTAAATTTAACGTGCGCTCATCTATTTTTAAATTTTTCCGTCGATTGTCAGCATTTCCGTCCGATTTAAATTTCGGTTTAAATGTTTTGCTAACGTCCGTCTGACTTTAACGTACATATGTACGTTCAAAATTCATATTCAAATTTTAACGACATTTTCCCTCGGTTTGCATTTATTTAAATTTAACTGATGCCTGGCCTCTTGAATTTGATTTTTTTCGGGTTATCTTTTGAATTTTTGAATTTTTCAACGGTCCGTCCGTGGCATCCGGCTAAAACCGGATGTTGTTTTCGTTTGATTTTACTCGTTTTGGTTTGAAAAGGCATGATATGAATTTTTTCTGTTTATGGCGCAGGACAGCAATGTAGGCAAGAACCCCGCCCAGCCGACAATGACTAGCCACAGTGCAACCCTAGATCATGCCGACCGCCATGCATTGCTGCTCCACTCGATTGTAGATCGTAATCGAGGTCAAAAACGCGTATCCATAACATATGATAGATTTGTTTGTGGCTCATTTGTGAAAGGTTCAGGCATCAAATTTGATGGCTCAGCTGTGATAGATTCGTATATCAAGTGTGATGGATCATATGTGACTGGTATTTACATCAACATTGATGGGTATAAAGTGAGAGAGGAAAGAGTTTAGCTATATATAGAAAATCATATGATTACGCATAAGTGGGAGCGAGATGCAAACTCACACGTATACACTTCACTCCATCACATTTTTCATATTGCCCTTAATAATGTGATAGGAATTCTTGATGGAGAGTGATGGATCACATGTGATCATCAATTGATTGGTCAAATGATTATCACGGCGCTTGCAGGGAACTGGTCTACCCGCGGGCAAGAGGCTGCGCATCGCTGGTTTAAAGCATGTTCAAATTGGAGTGATTTAAGAGGGTAATTTAGGTAAAAATCGTTGTTTCGGCGTTAATTACCCTTAAATAACGTTGTTTCGCCATAAAAAAATGCCAGCCGAAATTACCCTTGAAATTCGTATTTCGGCGAAAATACTCACGAAATTACTGTGCAATCGGTCTCTTCTCAAAATTTTATTGATTTTAATCGAAAACATCTTTACCATTCGCTAATATTTCACATTAGCTGTGTTTTATTCGTTCCACAATACATCACATTTCGTCGTCTTCGATTCATTTCTACCTACTCTGTTCGCTTCAACTCACTTCGTCACCAATTTATGTAGGAAACCAACAACAATGCCAATCACCATTACTCGTGAGTTATAATAGCCGTAACGCAACGGATGGAGCTGTCACTTTAATATCTATTGTATGTGAAAGGCATGTGATTGATTACAATGAACGGAAGAAAACGGCGAGAACCGTATAGCGCTGGTTATAATAGCCGGGACGGGACGGAAGCCGTACCGATATAGAACGGTGACAAACTTAAGGCAGTTATAATAATGCGTTAACTGCCGTCTTTGACATTTGCCACAGCTGTAAATATTGTGCTTTATTTACCAATTTAAAACAGAAAACTTTCAATTTGTTGGTGATTTCATGACGACGCACGCCGTTATTAAGTCTTTCCTCGAATTCGGTAATTTTTATTTTATAAAATGTTTAATAAATTGTTTGATAACATACCGTCTGTTTGTCACAGCAAAGAGAACTGTCAAATTGCCGTAAGAATACGGAAGAAATCTAAAATCAACAGATGCTTACGGTTCTCGCCGTTTTCTACCGTTCATTGTAATCAATCACATGTCTTTCACATACAATAGATATTAAAGTGACAGCTCCATCCGTTGCGTTACGGCTATTATAACCAGCGAGTAAGCATCTGTTGATTTTAGATTTCTTCCGTATTCTTAGGGTAATTTGACAGTTCTCTTTGCTGTGACAAAACAGAATTCCATTAGCAAAAAATTTATTTAAACATTTTATAAAATAAAAATGTGCGAATTCGAGGAAAGACTTAATAACGGCGTGCGTCGTCATGAAATCACCAACGAATTGAAAGTTTTCTGTTTTAAATTGGTAAACAAAGCACAATATTTACAGCTGTGGCAAATGTCAAAGACGGCAGCTAACGCACTATTATAACTGTCTTATGTTTTACACCGTTCTCTATCGGTACGGCTTCCGTCCCGTTCCGCCTATTATAACCAGCGCATTAGCGAGGGTTGGCCAATGGCGTTTTCTTTTCTACGAAAAAATGTTGCCCTCCTATATTCCAATTATTGAAATACGTAACTTGACTTTCTCTAAAATGGTTGAATTTGTTGATAATGGTACCCCCTCACTTTGTTAGAGCTTAATATTCGTTGAAATTACCAGACAAAGCTACAAAATTGCTAAGAAAATCAAACAGGGTAACATTATTTCGAGAAAAGAAAACGCCATAAGATACCAGCTTGTAATTACATATTTGAAAAAATTTTATACAGTAATTAGCAGCATAAATCTACAATTTTTATTTAAAATAATTTCCGTTAACAATTTTTCAATAACATTACATAGTAAATATGTATACATATGTATATGTAGTGTGATTTCGTCAAAATTTGTATACGTTTCTTTTTTTTTTGTAGTTTCTATACAAATAGTCAAAAAATACTTTTCATATAAAATGTATGTAATGTATTCGTAAAAAATTTATTTTTGTATATAAATTAGACGTAGCTTTAACGTATGTGTAGGGTACATATACATTAATGTATGCATGTAAATCTATTTTTATTCAGTATCTATATATATACATACATTGCGTACATGTCACTTAAATGCCAACATTTTAATTTTAGTATAACATTTTCCATTTTTTTGTTTGTTTTTGTTTGAATAATAGTAAGAACATCAAAATATTAATTCATTGTTTCTTAGAGCTGAAATAGTTCCTGTTTTCCTCTGGAAGTAATTTTATATATATATAGTAAATACATGTGCATTGTTACGTTACTTTAATAATACTTTAATGTTAAAAATAAAATTGAAAATAAATAGTAGGTAGGCGTGCAACGAAAAAAGCGAGTTTTATAGTTTAAGAGAACTTTCTTGCGAAGGACTTGCAAAGCGATATATGTATGTATGTATGTAGTTACATAACTATAAATGCATAAACATTACAAACTGAAATTTGTTTACTAATTTTATTTAATTTTTTATAGTGTGTAAGGCAATTAATATATTGTACTTTTGTATTTGTTTGTTTCGTATTGTTTAATATTCGTTAATGATTGGTAACGTCGGCGCGTGCGCGAATGATGAAACATGCGTGATGAAAGGAAAAGAAAATACATGAATGAAATGCCAGCCGGTGCGAGGCATTAGGCAAGTACTATGGATATGTAAAAATGTGAATGGTCATTAGTTTAATATTAAATAGGCGTCAAAAAAAAAAAAAAAAAAAAAAACAAATTATAAAATCCGCTAGCAAATTAGAGAAAAAAAAAAATAATAATAAATGCATATCTTATGTCACAACTTAAAAATTAAAAAAAGTGTTAAATAATAGTAAATTAATGCAACTTGTGTGAATACATTTGAAAGGTGCTTACATATGTAACGTGAACATAAATATCGCGTGTATGTAAAAATGAAACTACATATTTATTTATGTAAATTAAAAATATAATATTGCAATATGAGTTGTATACTCGTACTTTTCTGCAAGTCGCCAATGTTATTGTTGTTGTTGTTGCATGTTGAATAAATGCACTTTTCTACATTTTTGCATTTTTTACTTTCTAAAGTTGGCTTTCTTCGCGTTTTGTAGTTTTTGTTGTAACTGTTTCGGTTTCACCATTAGTCTTTTCGTGGGAAATGCTTGTAATTGTGGATTTAATTACCACTGAACTGCTATTGGTTTCCGTTGTATTGCTAAAAATAGATAATAAAGTGTTCTTGTTTATACATGCATACATACAAATATATACATATTGTTACGTATTTGTCTATAGCTCGATTATTTCTATCGGATTCGTATCGCTAAATTGATTAATGCCTAATAAGTTTTATTACTGTCCAAATTGCAGCCTTTATTTAACGCCTAAAAATCCACACTTATGTATCTTACTTTGTTTGATGTTAACACTTTGAGGCACTGTAGACCTGTAGGCAAGGTTAGGTGAAAAAGAAAAAATGACGGAACCCATTTAGGTGAATATAGCGGACAGTAGCAGCACAGAGTTGCATTTGAATTACTCTAAAAAACTTTAGAGCTTGGAAACAAAACAAAACTAACTTTTAACTTCAGCTATCCTTCGTTGATCACTTAAAAACACTTTCTCAATCTGTTTTAAAGAGTGCACTTTGATATAATTATTTATTATACAACTCTACCACGATCTTAAAAAATTTTTTTCACACATTTTCGCTGCGCCGGCAACCCTTTTCTGTCAATGGAACCAATTTTGGTGAATTTCCCAAAATCCCATCTCAAAGCTTGCCTACAGGTCTACAGTGCTTTGAGGCTTGAGTTACGACTGACTGCTTGTTCGCCGTCTATATAGGTAGTCTGCCAATTATGCTCTGGAAAGTTTTTGGCAACTTTGGTTATCATTTGCATTCTTGCTGTCATTCTTGTAGTTTCTTGTCATTGCTAAACTTAGAGATGTGTTCAGCCATTTTATTAATGATGAGTTGAACCGATGATATCCACCACAATGCCATTAAAATCCTTTACTATGCTAATCTCGATCAACTACGCGTTTATTGTCCACTTTATGACTGTTTGGTAATCGTCCATTGGGTAATTCTTAATTAGTCGACACTTAGTCTTTAAGGCTCTGTCTACCAAAAGGGTCGACTTTACATTAAGGAACCAAGGTCCGAGAAAAATGACTTTCTCAGGGGTGTAGAGGGCCTCCCACAGATCTCAAAACTCAAATCAAAACCTGCCGGAGGCTTATAGTTTACGGGATATTTGTTGGTAATTTTTTGGTAGTTGGATGGGTCCATAGATATTACCCCAGAAAGAGAATTCTGCCCTCTGAGGGTTATTTTTTTAAATAGCGGCCGAAGGCCGCCATGCAAAAAGGTGTTCTATATATATGTGCGTGTTTTTATAAGTGTCTTTCCTCGGTAATCGTATGTAGTTTTGAGGTTTTTGATTGGTAAATTTTACAACTTACAAACATCTCCGGTCGACTGGACTTTTGGATTTAGAACCAGGAGTACCACCTCTACAACCCCCAATAACTCTTTTTTTCAACGCGTGGTGGACTGTTGGAAAAGTTTGCCATCTTTAATAAAATGCTCTGTCTTTTCTATGTATTCCTGTTCGTACATTAAATAAGCCTAACAAATATGCATGTGTTCAAGTTACCTTAGTGGTGCCAAGTCCTGTAGATTCGGTATGTTGACATCTGTGACATCCTTCATATTTGCACTGGTCAATGTTTGATGTGTTTGTGTACTGAGTACAGACAGTCGACCTGAAAAAAAAGGAATATTTAGTCCTAGTGTTCAAAAAGGTTAGTTTTTTTTTTTAAATAAAATTTGTTTAATCAAAAAATCTTTGCCGCTCACAAAAACTCACAAACAATCTTTCATAAAAAATATCCATCTGCTTGGTTTCGTCATATTAATTAAAAAATTTGGTATCATTGCTTTGTAAAATGTGGTTTCAGTGTTGTAAATTATTTATTTTTTTATTTAAAAATTTTCTTGAACATGCCTAAAAGATAAAAAAAAAAATCACCGTTGATGATTAAAATTTGAACAATTAATATTATGACAGACATGTAAACAGAGACCAACAATAAGAAACCAGTTACACTGAGCAGCTGACAACATGAATAAACAAGCACACAAACACAAGGTATATAGAAAATTAATCCTTCAAACCATATTTTTACAATTCGGCGCGTTTATCAAATACTTACAAATAATGAACACAAATAAAATCTAAATGCCTACAAGACATTTTCACATTTCCTACAACTGTGTACATATGTACCACCACCACCAACAGTATAAAGAATATATGTATGTATAAGTATCATCCTTATACTCACCAACAGTTTCCTCCGTTGTTGCCGTTAACAATGTAGTTGTTGTAGAATTCAAATGATCACGTACCGAATCAACAGTTATATCGCCCATTGAACTGGTTATAGTTTCATTGGCACGATTTGGTGAATTACTATTTGTGGTGGATGTAGTGCCATTTGTTAAATTATTAACATCTGACTTCTGCTGCTGCTGTTGCACCTCACTTATCTCCACTTCCAGCGGTTTTGAGCGATCCTTCGCAATTGGTTGTGGTGTATGAAGTTTGGTTGAAGAAATCGATTTCTTGTCATCAATATTTTCTTCATTTTCAACATTAAAATCAGCATTTGTATTGGCATGCTTTATCAATTCTTCCACTTCAACGCCACCTTGTGGTGTTACGATTTTCGCGGTTGCCAAGGAGATGCGTTGCAATTCAGAAGAAGAGTGCATATAAAGTGCTTCAGCGCTGTTTGTAAAACAAAGTGATGATATGCCGCTGGAGATTGAAGAGAGATATATTAATTTTTTTTTGTCAAAACAGCCAAGCAAAAAAAGAAAACTCACTTAATATCCTCACGTCTTACGGCTGCAGCATATAATTGCCGCTTCAATTCTGGAATTGACAACACCATTATATCGCCCAAATTTGTTAAGCAAAGCAATGCCATTTCATGATACAATCCAACACTACCGCCGCTAGTATTCGCAACGTCTTGTGCATTCTCTTGCGAACGATTCGAAATCGATTTGTTTGGACTACCACCGCCACCACCACCACCAACACCATGTGCCAGCATTTCGGGCGTTAAACGACACGAAAATGAAGCGAAATGCATGCGACGCGCTCGTGCGCCTTCATTTGCTGTCAACTTGTATTTATTTAATGGTTTCAGTTGTGGTAAAGAAAAAACTTTGAATTGTTCCTCGGAGGCGATTAGCAAACGGTGTGGTGGTGGTGGTGTAACAGCGCTACCGCCATTGCTACCATCCACAGGGCAGCCATTCTGATCGAATATGCCAATGCCGACAATCGGTGCACGATGTTTCAATTGTATCTCCTTCGCCAGTAAGGCGGAAATACGACGCGGTTGTGTGGCAGCTGTTTGCGCTGCAGCATTGCCACTTACTGGTGGCATATTAGTTGCTGCTGTTTGAGCGGTTGGCAAATGCAATAGAAATACTGAAACGGTACTGGCATTGGTGGCTGACCATAATGTTGGCGAAGTTATATTAACTAAAAAAAGGGAAAATAAAATAAGTTTACAATTTTTAAATGGTCAAGCTTACCATTAGTAAGAAAAGTCTTGGCAAATTGTAAACAGCGCACCATGGAACCCATGCCATCATCGCCAGAACGTGCCTCTACTTGTCGCTCTACTGGACGTGCTTCCAACTGTAAGGAAAAGTGATTTTTTACAATACTGACTATAGCATTTACCGTACACACTTACCGTTGTTGGCACTTGTGATGGATTATTACGTGTGGAACGACCTTTGCGTAGTTTACGAAAAGATTCACGTAAGGATTTCTTGAACGACTTGCGACGCGAAAGTTGCTCGCCAGCGCCGGTTAAATCTATTAAATAAAAAAAAATTAAAAAATTAAAAATAAAAATAACAATTAAAAATAAAAAAATAATAAAAAACAATCAAAACAAATAAAAAAAATTAAAAATTAAAAAATATTAAAAATAAAAAAATAAAAATTAAAAAATTACATCCAATAAAAATTGCATCTTTCCAACACATTCACACTCACCATTTGGATTCAAAGTGCAACGCTTGAAAACTGGCACAAAAGCATTATAATCAAATAAAACCAAACCATGCGCAGTGCCACCCGCCACCAAACCCCAATTCGCCTCCAAAGCCATGCATGTTATGCTTGCCGGCGGCAGCACTTGCAGTATGCCTGTAACTTCAACACCAGCATCACCAACAGGCTCTGCCTCGGCTTCCAATAAATTGGCACGTACCGTCAATTGATCGTGTCCCTTCCATACAAAACCATCACGATCGCTAACCAAATTCATGGAACATACTTTTAATGGCTCATGCTCGGTGTCACTATTATCAAAGTTGGCAATTATTATTTGGCCAGCAGTGCCACCCACAATTAGACGCCCCGTGTGTGGGCATAAAGCAATTTTCTTCACTGCCAAACGGGGATCATCAGAGTAAGGATCGAATACGCCTGCTTTGCGGAATGGTGGCTCTGAATCATCCATAGGTTCAGATGACTCGGCAGGTATATCATCGAGGCTCTCATGTCTAATGTGAAAAAAATAAGCTATACGGAGGGCAGTTTTAAATCAAATCAATATTTACCCAAACAAAGGCGCAGTTTTGAATATGTAAAGTGGCCGCAGCACAACGCCAGTACAATCCCAAAATTTCACTGAACCATCCTCATGTCCAGTCAACAATATTTCATACAACTTTCCCCTATTATCCACCTCACCATCATTTGCTTCGTCATCTTCAAAAATGCCACCATTTATTGGCCACTCAATATTGCTACACTCAGCATCTTGTTCATCGCCGGCATGCACAATTTTCTCATAGACACTTTGGCTAACTTCAGATGCTAAATAATTGCACGTAACTGCTGATGCATGGACGGAATGCAAATAGGGTGCTTTAATGACAGGCACTTTGCTATCGGTTAGATCATAAGCACAAAACTCCTCTTCGAGTAGAACGACGAGTATCTCGACATTGTCGGTATTGTTTTGGAATGTTACAAAAAAGTCTATAACTTTTGATGTGAAATCTAAGCACACCTTATTGCCATCGCTTGCGTGTACCGAAACACAATTATGATCGCCGTAAGCTGAACGTGGCATGCCACCGGCAAATATTACAACATCAGCCGTGCTGTGAAATAGAAAAAATAATAATAATTGTTAAAATAATCAAGTATTTTTTTTATTATTATTTTGTATTTATGTATCAGCATTACAACTTACCCACGTGTTCCCTTATACAAACGATTTATACTCTTACACGGATCTGGCCCATATGGAACGTAATTGATATTTTTTGGCGCTTCGCCATTCAACAAATTCCATGTGGCATAAGAACCATCCGCATGATACCATGTAAATTGCGTACCTGCTGCATTCACAAACAAGCCAACACTCTGACCATGCCCTGGCGCTATATAAGCACGCACTACCGTTGACGTTTCCAAATCCCACAGCACACATAAACCACGATTGTAGGCTATTAGCAATTTATTATGTGCATTCGGCAATTGTTTGATGGATTCAATGGCGCCCGGATTTAGTTTATATGTGGCTGGCACTTGTTCGAGTACAATATCATGATAAATTACGGGTTCACGTATAGCGAACGAAGCCAAATCAAATTGATAGATATTACCACCTTCGGTGCCAATCCAAACAATATCCTTTTCCAACGAACAGCATAGCGATGAGACTTTTTTCAATTTGCCATCGAATGGTAATGTTTTAATGGGCACTAGTGTAGCGCCGGCAGGTTCCCATAGTATGAGATTATTTGATGCGGTTACCGAGAGTACACGTCCAGTGCCATAAACCCATTCGAGTAGTTGTACATTTAATTCGGTAGCTGAATTACTTTGTAGTGTGTGTTGACCATAAAATTCAACACCCGGTTGACCGAATACTTTAATGGCGCCAGTTTGTGTGCCAATTGCCATCAATTTGGAAATGGGATCGTATGCAATGGCGGATGGTTTATGTGGAAAGCCATGTTGTGCAGTCTAAAAGAGGAGAGAAGAATATGTATGTATGTATGTATGTATGTAGTATTTATGTCTTTTGGAGGTTTTCATGTTTATAGTGCTAAAATAAAGCGCAGTGAAGTTAGAAGATAAGAAGTTTTTATTTCGAAAAATAGAAGATTCTGTGTATGAACAATTTAAAAGAGGATTCCATAAGATTTTAAAATTGTCTAAACGACTAACACATTCGTTTGGCTTTTTGATGGTTTTTTTTGTTTTGGGCTGATGAAACATATTTTTCCTAAAAACATATATACCTACATACATACGTATATAATAGTGCTAGAAAATGCATTCCAGCTCTTATTCGCCTCGGCATATAATACGCTGACGCTCCATTTCGATATCATATAGATAAGTACCGATGTGTCATGGCCATTAAAAGACACCGCATTGTCTGAACAAAGGCCTAACTGTTTCAAGCGCTATAACCACATATTTATCTACGCATAGCGGTTACGACAGGTGCTTATTAATTTTTTATATATGTATGTATGTAGGTACCTGAATACATAAATATTTTTGTTTAAATTTCATATCTTATCTTGTTTTAGCCCTTATCAGAATTTGTTTTACATTCTTACTCACTTGCTAGTTGAAGCTAATTGCACCATTATATTAATGTATGTATGTAATTACAATCCAACTAATCGAAGAATGTATACTTTAAAAATATATATCAAAGGTGCTTATGTATGTATCAGATATCAGCATGCGATACATTTTTTGTGATTTAGAGTATACTCATAAAAAATGAGGTGGGAGAATGACCGCAACCGCAAAATATACGATCATAATAAACACCGCACCGCATCATCATCGTAAACACCGTAGGTATACCGCAAACACCGCATATCGCAAACACCGCATACCGCAAACACCGCATTTCCCAAATAGAGAATATTTACAATGTTGCCAGTGCGATTTTGTGTTTGTAATATTTACCGTCTTATGGATTTCTGATGAAAAATACTACTGATTACAAATTGATTTTAACCAAAGAATATCTATACAGGAAAACTCTCAGGATTTTTTTTTTTAATTTTTTCATTGAAAGGGCCACATAAAATTTAGAGTTTGTTTACATTCAAAATAATTTGACTAATGAATTTCAAGATAAAAATATGTACTATTTACATGAAATAGAGTTCTTCCTAAAATCCTTGAATTACATTTATGGCTTCTTAGTAATACACATTTTTGTTTGTCTGTGACATAATTCTTTATTTTTCAACGAGGCATTCATTCTATTTTCACAATCGACAAAATTGGCCACGATACATTGATTGAAACCGAAGTTTTTGGCATTTTATTGGATGTCTTTTTACGGCAAAGCTGAAGTACTGAATGTGTCGATCGCCATTGAAATACATTTAATTCAACTATGTTGTCAATTAAACGGATTGATAGTTTGACGGAATAGTATTCACTAGTATCGCCGGTGGTCGAAATTCGACCAAGCAATTTATTTTTTCAACTTTGTATTGGTACAAAAATTATTCCTTTTCGCGGAGATAAGCAACACTTTCCAAATTCCAGTTGTACCGCAACACTGATTTGCCCTTTTGATGACGGTCCGACGCGAAATCATGGTCAAAATCAAGGCAGATCTAGGAAGATAGGCCCGGTGGTGAGCGCTTTTAAATTAAAGCGACTCTTCAACTGTGTTTACGATATTTGTAAACACGTTTACGATATCTATTTATCTTAACTAAAAATTGTATTTATTAATTATAAAGAAATTAAATAATTTTTAGAAAAAATTATATCCCTGTGCACTGCTCCTGACTCATACGAACACATCCATATCAATTTTATGTGGATATGAGTATGTTAAATGTGCTAAACAGCCTGGCAATTGTTTGTATGGGAAAAATTTTAGCCTATTAATATATAGATTCTGACGGCCCTATTAGTCGTATTGGATTTAAAAATGAAATTTTTTGATTATTTCATTATTGAAAAATATTTTATTATTCAAAAAACTGCCACAAAAAACAAGGCACACAAAAATAAAAAAAAAAAATACTTGAGAATAAATTTGCTGTATATCTTATAATCAGTAACACATATCTATGTATTTATGTACAAACAAAAATGAATTTTCAATTGCCTATACCAGGGCTGCTCAACGCTCTCGTATTGAAAGTACAAAACTCAATACATCTACAAATTTTGTATATGCACTGAAAATTTTTTTTGCTCATTTAAATTTTTTTATGAATTCCAATAAAATATTATTTTAGAATTTATTTTCAAATGGTAGTATCACATACATACAAATTTTTTTTATTTTTTATATGAAAGTTTTTGAATACAAATTTTTTACAGTGCTTTCATTTTTTGAATTTTTTTTTTCATTACACATTTGTTATTGTAAATTTCGATTTCTTACGGCAGTGCTCGAGCTCCTATACAAAGTGCCTTTGCTCTGCACATTCAATATGAATCATAGGCACATACATATAAAAATTTTTTCATATCTGAGTGCTTATGGGAGTGCGAAGAAAATTTTGTTTTCATATTTCAAGTGCAAATATGTATCTGTGCCTATGATTCGGAGCAAAACAAAAACAATTGTGCTTTGAGTGCCTATGAGGTGAGCAGCCCTGGCCTATACCTTTGCAGTGTGTGAAAAATTTCCGGCAACACTGAATAGTATACAAATAAACAAATGCGGTGTTTGCGGTGATTGCGGTGTTTCCGATATGCGGTGTAAACAACACTAAATACCGCAATATCATTTAGGTTTTCAATCAATGCGGGAGCGGTGAATTTTTTTTATGGGTACTTATTTTTTGAGCCACTCAAAAAATAAGTATTTTTGCGGTGCTTTAGAAAATGCGGTGCACCGCTGCTGATCTCTGGTATGTATGTATGTACATATATATTTGGATGAATAGCCTAAATTGTCATAAGAAAAAACATTTTCACTTTTCTACATGTATTTTCAACTAAATACCTGAAGTGAGTTTCTGTAACAAAATCGCGAAAATTGTCGATCAAAATGACGTCACATTAATACGTTCCACACTTTGTCACCACCTAAAAAGCAAGTGAGAATCTATCGATTGACGTCATTATGACGTCACTCGGTCGAAACTATTGATAGAGTTCAGTTACAGAAACTCAGTACTGAAGTGAGTTTCTGTAACAAAATCGCGAAAATTGTCGATCAAAATGACGTCACATTAATACGTTCCACACTTTGTCACCACCTAAAAAGCAAGTGAGAATCTATCGATTGACGTCATTATGACGTCACTCGGTCGAAACTATTGATAGAGTTCAGTTACAGAAACTCAGTACTGAAGTGAGTTTCTGTAACAAAATCGCGAAAATTGTCGATCAAAATGACGTCACATTAATACGTTCCACACTTTGTCACCACCTAAAAAGCAAGAGAGAATCTATCGATTGACGTCATTATGACGTCACTCGGTCGAAACTATTGATAGAGTTCAGTTACAGAAACTCAGTACTGAAGTGAGTTTCTGTAACAAAATCGCGAAAATTGTCGATCAAAATGACGTCACATTAATACGTTCCACACTTTGTCACCACCTAAAAAGCAAGTGAGAATCTATCGATTGACGTCATTATGACGTCACTCGGTCGAAACTATTGATAGAGTTCAGTTACAGAAACTCAGTACTGGTCTTATATGCGGCAAACCCTTCGAAAAAAAATGAAAACATACAAAAATTAATATTAAATACTATAAATGAGCCAGTAATTAAATACCGTAATTTCCTTTAGCAAAATTATGAGAGTTTTCTTGTATGTATGTATGTACAGATGTAAGTACATATATATTAAAATATAAACCGGCCTTTTCCTTCAACTCTTTGCTTGAATTTGAAATGACACCAACAACAAACACCATAAAATCAAACACCCACCCACCACGTTCATCTTTGCGGCAAGTCTTGTTGTCTTTTTAAAATCGTGATTTGTAGAAGTAAAAGAACAAAATAAAATCAAAGCATGAACAAAAAGCCCAATCACAGAAAGACTTAGCGCAAGACAAGCAAAAAAAAAATCAAAAAATACAAAAAAAAAAATGAAACAAAAAGAAGTAGTTAAACGGGTTATGTTGGGTGATGACGAGTACGCTGCGCTTTGCGTATCTATTCATCAACGCATGTTCAATAAATGTACATACATGCATGGCTATGTATGTATCTAAAAGCCAGTATCATTAATCTTATAAAAAGTATACATTAATATAGATACATATGTATGTATGTACATATGTATATACTTATGTATGCCCGATTTTATAGCTGAATAAAGCTAAAAAGTATAATTAGAACAATTTCAAATTATGTTAAGCATTCAAATTCGTTCAGCGATTCCAGCAAGATGGCGGTTGTCTCAAACTAGAAATTTAGAAATTCGCCAGCTAACAAACAATCGAACTGTAACGTAACGTAAATTTTATTCGATGCATTTGGCCTGGCCGTTCGCTTACAGTTACCACAATTTGGGCCATGACCTCTTTAAGACATTTTGGTAGATATGTATGTACTACATTTTTACTGCTGCATACGACTGTTTGTATTGCTGATACAGCGAAGTTGTTCAAAAACTTAAGTCATATTCTGATATTGTTTCTACAAGTAGCGTTATCGAAATTTTATAGAGAAAGAATAAGCCATAACACAACAGCTAAAGTTTATTTACTTGATAAGAAGAAAAACTGTAATATCGTTTGTGGTACGTACCTATGTACATACGACCCACATATATAGCCATTATACAAACATACCTGCATACAATCATTGTATTACAATGTAGTACATAGTGTATATACATACATATATATTGTACATAAAAAATACATACTTAAATATTACAAAATTTTTGTATGGTGACATAAGCGAGTGATAAAATTCGTTTAGCATATTACTTATGTAACAACAAAGCAATTAACGTATTTGCTCCGTTTTTGATGAGGATGATCATGAAGACAATGGAGATACAAATAAATTTTTTACATGTTTTCGTAAATTTGTTCTACTTCAACAAGTAAAATTTTGCGCAAAACCTAAGTGAAATAAGACAATGACCGTGTGTGTATTTCTGCATACTCTTTCACCATATAATGATAATTTTACATTAATGATTCAGAATAAGAATATACTTAGTATAGATATACGAAATGTAGGTACATTCATGCAAATATGAATTTGTCTTTTGTGGTTTTTCGTTTGAACCACACCTAAATATCAAAAATAATTCTAAAAATACGCTTGCCAAATATGCCAAATTTATGTAATGTACAAATTAAAGTGTCTTACTTATTGTTTGTTTTTTTTAGTATAATTTTTATAGCTACTTACCTTTCGATACGAAAAAAGTTCTTTTTGCAGCCGCTGGCGTTCCGCTGTTGGCTGTTGCCCTTTCCCACGTATAAACTTTAACATTTTGACTCAAGTAGCTTTAATGTATATATGATATGTATGATGATGTGGATAAGCTATGTATTATACTTTTTAAAAAGTAATCTGAAAAGTTTGGAAAGAAAGGGTATTCCGTTATTTAGGTTTACTTATAAGAAAAAGTTAAGTAGTTTGGTTTTGTATCTATTTTTAACACGCTTTTATTAGTTTCACCTGTATGTATGTATGTATGTAATTTCTAGCTGCTGTCTAAATATATGTAACACATTTTACTAATGAGATTAGATTATAACCACCGCTATGTTCCAACAGATGGCGTGCGTGTATTTATATTTTTAAAATATTCATTTATTTACATTGGATTGGCTGAAATTGACTTGTTGCATTTGTAAGGATGTAATAAATATGACCAAATTTGACATGGCTAGTTATTTTAGGTAAATTACAAACAAAAATATATATGTACATAGTTCTGTAGATTTTAAAGATATAGGTTTGTGTAATATTCAAATAATCTCGTTTCTGTGGATGCGCCAGGTTTGTTTCATTATTTAAACCTCTAACCCATATGAATTTAAGCCGATTGTAAATTTGTCGATTTGTAAATGCGTAAGGAGTTAGCCACGCCCATTTTGCATATTCTTTCCGGTCATGCCAAGCAAACTAATCATCACTCATAACCACATAAGCCATATAATATGAGTATATATACATATGTATGTCCATACATACTAATAAGAAGTATTCTTAACCGAGCGCTACACAGCAAATATGACACTACAATGCCGCCAACGCCTAGTGCAGAATGAAAGAAGAAAGTATGTGTATAGTGAATAGGTAAGCAACATTAATAATTTTCATAAATATGAATCCGCATATTCATACATACATATGTACATATGTATGTACATACAATACTCTATGCTTATTTATGCAGTATAGGGAGTCAACAGGAAGTGCATTGAATATGCACATAATTTATGTATTGTATGTACATATGTATGTATGTACATGTACTTTTGTTAGCAGAATATTTAAATCCCAGATTAACAAACACACAAACTACAACCCATGTTCATTCACAGGTGGTTTACGTGCAACATACATATATTTTCAATTGGTATTGAACGTATGTACATATGTATGCATATATGTAATACTTATATTACATATATGTATGTATGTTCTTTCACCAAATTTGCCACAATTACCAAACAATAACGCCGGCAAATACCATACCAAGCAGAATTATAATACCTAAATTAAAAGCATATTACAATTAATAAAGATTTTTCAATAAAGTACCAATTCAATTATCTGCAAATTCTTGATTTGTTTTTATTATTATGAACAGCAACACATCAATAAACCACGTACAACACCAAACACTTTCGTCATTTTTTGTTAACTGATGGGAAAACAAGTTCGTACTTGTTCGCAAAATGGCTGCCGAATCTGAGTTAAAACCAGAGTTGCCTATGCACCGAAAATACAAAAATTAACGTGAAACTACAGAGACTGCGTATGCGTGACGTCTAATAAATGTCAAAGCGTATTGGTGCTGTCATTTCGTGGGATATCAGCGTATTTCTGTACGCCAAGTGCTGTTTTCTGCAACAATCTTTAAAATATGCTTAAACTTATTCATTTTTTTTATCTTATTGATTATTACATGTATTAACTTAATGCGCCAACATAAATTTTGTTCGTTTAGCAATAAGCATAGCACTAAGTTTAAGATTTATCCAAAGAAGGTTATATTAGATACGTTTTCATGTGTGTGTTTTCTTTAAAAATGTCAATCTGAAAGAGGAAAGAAATGAATTTCAAGGTAAAATTGTTTCCAATTGGTTTTGTCTGACATTCGCACTTTTTAGTATACATACACAATTCCAATCAGCTTATCTACTGCGATATCCTTCTTGCGATAATTCTTGACTAAGTTCGAGTTTCACGTGAAACTGCTGTCAAAATCCATACAAAAAACTGGTCGTGAAACATGTGTGAGATTTGACAGATATTTCACGACAATTTAAATGAGTGAGAAGTGAAATTTGTTGAAATTGGCATTTATGTATATCTTGTATAAAAATCTTTTTATTGGCCAAACTTGAAAGTTGGTTTTCCAAACTATTTTTTTACATTTGCTCAGTTCTCGTTTTGGTATTTAAGCATAGTACTGAGTTCGAGTTTCACGTGAAACTGCTGTCAAAATCCATACAAAAAAACTGGGCCCTAACTCTGTAGTTCGATTCGAAAGAAAATTCGTTCGTTTTCGAATTCTATTCCATATATTCTATACAGTACGAATGTACTTTCGAATCGAATTTCGCTTTCGAATCGAACTACAGAGTGAGGGCCCTGGTTGTGAAACATGTGTGAAATTTCACAGATATTTCACGACAAAGAGCGCTTTCACATTACTCGGTGCGGTATCGGATCGACATTTTTGGTTTTTACCGAAAGTATACCGAAACCTTACTGACCACATGTATTTCAATTGGCACTTTCACATTAGTGTTGCATACATGAAATCGGAGCGGATTAATTTCGGTATACCGCAACGCGGTAAGACCGGTCAGTAAAATTTGAGGAATTACTGCATACATTTTTGCGGCGTGATAAAAGAAGAAGAACAAAGTCAGTAAAAAACTCGTTTCGGTAATAAATGTAGCAAATTATAATGTCTTCGTCTTCGCTAGAAGACATTATTGTTATTATTGAGTGATTTGTTGAAGTTAAAAATTTTGTTTTGCAAATTTCGATGTTTGTTTTCTTATTTTCTGCCGATTATGCACCGAAAGTATTCCCACAAGTGTGAAAAATACAGCAACGCGGAATCGTTTCGGTAAGCTGAAAATACCGAGCAAAAAATGTCGATCCGATGTCGTAAAAATGCCCAAAGTTGTACTGAGTTCCTGCCGTGAAAACGTTGCGTCAAATGGTAGCAACATGATGCCAGCAACATTTTTTCACGCGAATTTAAATAGACAATGCCATTTAATTTCGCGTGAAAAGTGACATTTGTTGAAGTTTATATTTATATTTTGTATTGAAAAGAGCTTTTCTTCACAAAATATGAAAATTGGCTCTAAGGGCCTTTTCACATTACTCGGGACGACATCGGATCGACATTTTTTGTTCGGTATTTTCAGCTTACAGAAACGATTCCGCGTTGCTGTGTTTTTCACACTTGTGGGAACACTTTCGGTGCGTAATCGGCAGAAAATAGGAAAACAAACATCGAAATTTGCAAAACAAAATTTTTAACTTCAACAAATCACTCAATAATAACAATAATGTCTTCTAGCGAAGACGAAGACATTATAACTTGCTACATTTATAACCGAAACGAGTTTTTTACTGACTTTGTTCTTCTTCTTTTATTACGCCGCAAAAATGTATGCAGTAATTCCTCAAATTTTACTGACCGGTCTTACCGCGTTGCGGTATACCGAAATTAATCCGCTCCGATTTCATGTATGCAACACTAATGTGAAAGTGCCAATTGAAATACATGTGGTCAGTAAGGTTTCGGTATACTTTCGGTAAAAACCAAAAATGTCGATCCGATACCGCACCGAGTAATGTGAAAGCGCTCTAAGGAGACGGTCTACTAAATTTTTTTCTCAGTTTTCGTTTTGGCGTTATTTCTCACTTGAAGAAAAATGTTGCTAGTAACATTTCACGGCAAAATAAATGTATGGCGTAATTTCACGACCTTGAACTTAATACTAGGCTTACGAAAGCATTTTTTATGAAATTTCTTTGAAGATGTGCACAGACTTTTTATGCTTGTATGTAATCGCCTTTAGAGAATTGTCGTGTGGTTGTTGTTGCAATAGCCTGTAGGCAGAGAACTTTTGGTGAGTTTTAAATTTGACGTACACCAATCGATGGTGAGTCTAAATACCGGAAAGACCCGCACTCGTTAGAATTTCCGGGAGTCCTTTTGTCATTAAACACGAAAAACGATTAAATGTAGACAAGAAGAAGAAGAATAAGAACAACAACAAGATAAAATTTTTACCAAGAATGCAAAATGCATTAAATGACACACGCAATTTAACGTTACGCCATTTAGTAAAGTGAAAAATTTACCCGTGTGTGCGTGTATTGGACAAATCAAAACGGTAATTAATGTTTATGCAAATGGTAAAAACGAGTTTAATTATTCGCACTTATTAGCAAATACAATAACAACATATACAATTAGATAAGTACTAAGTACATATGTATACATATACATATGTATGTGGATAACATCCCTGCAAAAAAATGTGCGATTAATCCCGAAAGAGATTTGTCCCGGATAGATCTCTTTCGAGAACAATCGGTCCACAATTAGTTCCCGATTGTTCCCGTACGGGTATAGATGTAGACTAATTGTAGACCAATTGTTCCCTAATGGGTATAAATGTAGATTAATCGCTTTCATCCCGAACGGGTACAAATGTAGATTAATCGCTTTCATCCCGAACGAGTATAAATCTAGATTCCTTAAATGTAGAAATTTTACAAAAATATGCAATGTATTAAAAAATTGTAGAGCAACCGGTAAAACGAATTGAACACCCTTTCTTTTAATAACAATGATGAATAATAATTTTAACAAAATGTTGCCTAAAATATTCTATGAAAAAATCCTTTACATTACGCTCATATAATGCATACTCAAAACTTACAATTTTTTAATTTATTTATTGAGAATTTTTTTCAAAAGTAAAACATTATATAATCTTTATTTATATATGCATTAACATTTACAATTTTTTAAAGATTGTTATTAAAAATTGCCTTGGCGAACAACTTGGAAAAATCTACATTTGTACCCGATCGTGCTGGAAGCGATTGATCTACATTTGTACCTGTTGGGGATGAAAGCGATTGATCTACATTTGTACCCGTTCGGGATGTGAGCGATTGATCTACATTTGTACCCGTTCGGTATGTTAGTGATTAATCTACATTGGTACCCGTTCGGGTATATAAGTTGAACAATTAGTCTCTTCATAGGACATGCTCGAACAAATGCGATCAATTCACTCTATATAAAGGGATGTAAAATTGTATTAGTCGCATGCTCCCTTGCGATTGATCCCGGACACGTCCAGGATTAATCGCATTTTTTGCAGGGATTAGGCACGAAATTAAGCCAACCATAAGCATACTCATTTAAATTTCTACGAACGATGACGCTGCTACCGCCAAGCAAATCTATGAATGAATGGGTGAGTTTCTAAGACAAAGCTGCTCCGCAACTGTTGAGCTCAACAGTTGCCAACAGTTGTGTAGCAGTTGCGTTAAAAAGCTACGTCTTAGAAATGGCTTGATGAATTTATCAGCTGTTTGGCTTTACACAACATGTTGACCTCAAGTAGCGAAGAAAAATTGTGATGGAAAAAATGGCGAAAAGTTGCCAACTGTTGAGCTGAGCGGAATTACTCAACAGTGCGTTTCTAAGACAAACACTCAACAGTTGCACAACAGCTCTGTCTTAGAAACTCACACAATGAATGAATGACGAGAATTTAGACGCCAGAAATTGTTTGGGAATCTCCCATATTCACGTTTGTGGTTTTTGATTTTTTGCTCGATTGTGACTCATACCCACTTATACAGTTATGGCCGGCACCGAATAGCAGCAAAAAAAAAGCAATTATCTCCCGACTGCTCACTAATACTCTCCTTATTTTGCATTGTTTCATTCATTGGACTCTAATTAAAATATCTGCTGTATATGTGTAGTTGCTGTCATAAGGTGTCATATGTAAGGTGTTTATTTGTAGGTATGTTTTTATGGCGCGATATAGATATACGAGATTTCATTCATAAATATAACTTGCATGCGATTTTTGGGGATCATAAAAAGTATTACCGGTTGTAAGGTTAAGGAATCATGTTAAGGAATAAATGCGTTCATATATTTGTGTATCCCTTATGCAGCAAAATACAAAAAGAGCTTTTTTTAATTCTTGCTTTCAGATATCACATTTCATATCATACACAAGTAGGTAACAAACTTGCATACATATGTACATATTATGCATTTATTTCTTGTTGTTAATAAAAGCTATACGTCATTAGTTATCACTCCAAAAAGTCCACTTCCACATGGAAAATTGTAAACAAATATGACTAATGCGTTTGCTTAATGCTCACAGCGATTCGAGAAATTTTTGCTTTTGGCAATTAAGAAAGTCAAGGTAGCTACCAACAACCAACCTTTCCTACGATTTCGCAATTTCTCTTTGCGGCGCTGCTCTCGTTTCGCTGCTTTTAGGTCTTTACAAAAATCGCATGCGATATTTCCGCCAAAATGGCAAAAAGCTCTCCTCGTTCACTCAATTGATTGCATGTAGTGGAGGATCGTCTGTTGGTTGATCGCCATTCAAAATATTATACATTCATTTGTTGCGCGGCTTTCTGCGAGGACGGAAGGAAATACAAATGTACGTTTTGCGATTTAATACATTAAAGTTCAAACGGTTGTTAAAAGCAAGTGGTCGCCCGGTGTATTTTTAAAAAGTTAAGAATTTTTGAGTGTATTTAATGAAAATCAAGCAGATGTAAATGTGGATCTTATTTGCGGTTATGAAGCATAAAAAAATTAATAAAAGTGACATACTTACAAACATATATTTAAATTTAATAAAAAAATAAAAAAGGACTAAATTTATTAAAAAAAACAATTAAGAGAAAACTACGTTTGTGGGAACATATGACACATACATACATACATATGGATATGTGTACATAAGTGGTTATGTGAAGAGCAACAATGAATCACACACAATTAACGTTTCCAGGAATTTACAAATTGCAACGTGCAATTCACTGTTATGCAAAAGCAAAAAATATTTACTTGTAAACATTTAAAATTCTACACGTTTAAGTATAAAAATATAAAATATTAACACATACATATATTTAAACAGTAGATACTCTTCTGAGTGTTTTATGCCACGAAAGCTCAAACTTCCCTTTATGCCTTGAAAACTATCACAATAATTGCCAAAATAGCCAAATGCAGGATGATGGTGGTGCGACGGAAAAGTATGACAAGAACGCACAAAAAAAGCAAGCCCGTTTGGAAGAAGCGAAAAGCTCCAATATACCGATACAGGCATGCTCTTCCAAAGCCGCACAAAGCATACGCATATCGAACGCGTCAGGAAAAACCAGACGACGATCCTCGACCTCGAGCAGCAGCAGCACATGCAGTAATGTTAGTAATGCAAGTGAAAGTGACAGGAAAAGTAGTGAAAGTGACAGTAAAAGTAATGAAAGTTACAGTGCAAAAACTCTCAACAGACATACTGAAAATAAGCAGAAAAAGAAATCTAATAACTCTGCAAAAGAATCACCAACAAAACGCGTCAAAACAACTGCTTTAATTGTTAGTGATGACGAAGTGAAAGATGAAAGTGCAAATGTACCTGTACCGAATTTGGATGTAAGGAGAAATGATGCCTTCTCGTCCTCCTCCTCTTCCTCATCCTACTCCTCCTCCAACACTAGTAGTGATAGTTGTAGTCCTGGCAATAGTGATAATGATCACGATAATAGTGTTAATAGTGATAAATCTAGTTGTAAATTGGCAACATCATCATCATCATCATCATCGCCGCCCGTAGCAGCAGTTGAAGTGCCTATCGATCCACATGCTTGGACGGCCGAGCATATTGCCAGTTGGGTTAAATGGTTAACGCAACAATTTAAAATTGTGCCGGAACCGGATATCACACGTTTTCCCACAAATGGCGCCGAATTGTGCGCATTGACGCGTGCCGACTTTTGGGTTTGTGCTGGTTCACGACAAGGTGGTATTGTGTTGGCGAAACATTTCGCATGGACACTGTATAATGCGACGGGTAGGGAGACAAGTCCGATGCAGAGTGAAAATGAGCCAAGTAAGTGTGTGTGGGTGTGTATGTGTGTTTTGAAATTGGTCATATTATAGAATTTTGGCGCTCTTAAAAGATTTAATTGCCTTACTCTTCTGCTTTTGTTGATAAAAAAAAACTACAGGAGTCTACATATAACACTGTAACACAAATTAGGTTGTTATCTGGGGGCGGGAAAATCCACAGATAGAACGAAAGTACGAGCGAATTTCCATATAGTATAGTACCTATAGTAACCGCCAAACCGTTTTGCTCCCTGAAGTAAACTTTTTTTATTGCAATTTAAAATTTGCAAAATTTAGAAAGAGTGATTTTTTTAATTAATGAAAAAATGTCTAAAATGCATGTCGTATAGAAATTCGTTGTTAGCAAACATATAATAAAATTGCTCGAGCTTTATACCATGTCTCCACATAACGTGTTTCGCTCTTTTTTCTGCATTTTCTCTCTCAATATTGTTTCGACACGGAAACCAGTGCCGAAACTCGCCAATTTCCATACAAATTTCTGAGAGCGAGTGAAGATTGAAACACTGTTTCATTCTGAATCATCTTGCCAACCTCAATGATATCGATGTCTTCTCTAATTTTGTATCGAAAATCTATCGAAATCTCACACAGACCAAAAGACTCTGCACACGGCATTTGAAATTACGTTGATTAGCCGAAATTACTTTCCGAAATCACGCGCATTCACACACGTTTTTGAGTAATTTCATATAGTCGGGTTTCAGTTACGCTGTTCCTGCGCCAAATAAAAATTTGTACATGGTCAACTTAAATGAAAATATCATTAATAAAATACACCAAATTAGATTTTTTATAATTAAAGAATCGCTAATGCAATATACGATGAGAATATTTCTAAGAAACCGTCGCGAACAAATTTAATAGCCGTTTTTATTTTAGCGCATATGTATATGCGCTAAAATAAAACTCAGCTAATGTGAAATATTAGCGATGGGTAAAGATGTTTTCGATTATAATCGATCAAATTTAGAGAAGAGACCGATTCTAAAGTAATTTCGTGAGTATTTTCGCTGAAATGCGCATTTCAATGGTAATTTCAGCTGGCATTTTTGTATGGCAAAACAACGTTATTTAAGGGTAATTAACGCCGAAAACACGATTTTTGCCTAAATCACCCTTAAATCATGCCCGTGTGCAGAGGCTTCAAAACAAAAACGCGAAATATAAGCAAACATACAAACATTTAAGAAGAGCAAGAAAGAGAAATGTTAAACTGAATCACGATCAGCCACGTGGAGACGGGTTATTTAGCGGGATGTTTTGCTAGATGTTTTGTTGGTGAAACAAGTTATGTGGAGACGGGCTTTTAATTACGTAGAATACTTTAACCCGCTTTACTTTCCCACGAAGAGGTCGTTTTGACTCCTTTTCTAGAAAGTCTGAAAAAATAGTATTTTGAAGACCGATAGAGGGTTAGTAAATTATTCACCATGAAATTTCACCAGGGGTCTCCTGAGACAAAATCTTTGTACAAAGAACACAATAAACCACATAATCAAACATCACGCCTTGAAATATGCAACAACTTTTATATGTATGTACATTAATTGCATATGTGTGAACAATACATACAAAGAAACCATTAGAATTTTTGCATATTCCAAGGAATATTTGTTTTTTGCCAGGGCCCACACTCTGTACTTCGATTCGAAAGAAGATTCGTTCGCTTCCGAATTCTATTCCATATATTCTATGCAATACGAACTATATTCTATGCATAGAACTACAGAGTGTGGGCCCAGACGGTTTGTGATCAAATTTCTGCCACGCTTGTCTGGATATTCAACATTTTGAGTTTTGTTTTCATACTTTTCGGTTGCTTGTTTTTCCGACAGGGTAGGAATATGATGTATTGTGGAACGATTTTCCGTCATCCCTTGTCAAGTTTGGTTTGGAGACATCTATTTTCATCTTACACTGGCTTCTCTGTTGATGTGTTGTTTTAGATTAAGCTTGAATGTATCTAAGCATTCCCTGTCGGTAAGAATGTGCTTTCTCGTACCCCGACTTCCAAGTTAATATGCCCTATAGTTTCCCTCGATGTTCCTATATCCAGGAACCATTTGAGGTGAAAATGGTTCTGTTTGGCTTATACTGTAGATATTGGGCGACAGTTCAGCGTTAGTTTAGAATTAAACGAGTAGGAGAAATGATATTTGACAAAGGGATGATTCGGAATAGCAGATGTTATATATATATATATATTCTAGAAAAGATATCAGTCATTTTCGAATTTCAAGGATTTTTACCTAATTGAAATTTTTATTTTTGTAATATTCTTAACGCTTCAAAAATACACCCTGAAAAAGTACTATGCAAGTAACGCTTCTCGAAATAAAAGTACCGTAAAATTGGATATACATTTGTATATACATACATACATACAGACATTGCCCGCCAGCTCATAAGTCTTTCTTTCGCCAATTCAATGCAATGCTTCCTTCCGGCAATACTTCAACCATTATCACATCATTACAATCACAATTGACTGTCATTGAAAATGGCCACTTTGGGACTTCCCGATTGCTAAATCAATTCTCACAAAATTGGCTAGTTGGCTGACTGGCTAGCAAAAACAAAAAAATTGACCACATTGAATAAAATACAATACAATAAACTCAAGCCTTTCACTTACTTTACACATCTTAAATGGATATCGGATTGTGACCACACGCTCATGCGGATTCAATCCTTTTACTACAAGTTTTTGGCAATAATAGTCTGTAGGTGTGTATGTTTGTGTGTCTGTAGAAATGTATTTAGATCGAAATCTTAATCGCACATTATTTCAGCGGATATTTGTTATCCTTTCCTTGCTCCTTTTGTATTAAACGAGGTAGGGTAGCAGATTTTCTGGTCAATGTGTTTTTAGCTGATATTGAACGGTGTGTATGCTTTTGGATGCATGTTTGTATTAGTTCTTCGTAAAGTACTAAATGTGAATAACACTTGCTTATCATTACATTAATTTAAATCAAGTGTAATAAAAGCATCTTCGTTCAATTTATTTTTACCGTACCCAAGAGTGGTTGCAAAGTTTGCACGCGAATTAAATTGTCAAATTGTTGGCCAGAAGAAATTTTCTAAGTGAATCGTTATCATTTGACGTTTAACCAAGGAGCTTTAAACTTGGTTAGCAATGTCAAATCTAGGGAATATGAATCTCCTTTTCAACTCTCCTTTTCAAATATCTCTATATAGTTATCATTTATTTCGAAATAATTTCAAGTGTAAGTAGATGAAAATTAAATTTTTGCTTTCAAGATCTTGAACAAAGGAAGTTATTGAAATACTTCAACCAGAGGCGGTCGCTTCATACAAGCCGAGAAGCCCGGCTTGCGTACACATTTTCGTTCATTTCATACGAAATTCTTTAAAATCTGTTTATTTTATGTTTTAAATGTGTTTAATATTTAAGTTCTCAATAATATAGCCCCCACTGTAACATGTCCCTAAAAGCCTACTAAGAAAATAGCGCAAATACACCACCAATCCACCTCACAATGTGTATTTTGTTTGTACAGCCAATCACAGCACAGTGAGCATGCTTCAACGTTTCCACACATTAGCTTTTACGTGGCTTTCAAAACAGAATACCATAGCTTGTTTTCTCGCTTTCGCTAAGGAGAAACTAATTGCTTATTTTCAGACATAAATTGGAAAAAAAAACTAGCAAAGCACTTTTTTTATTTTTCACATCAAATTTGTATGCGAATATGAAGCTGGCTTCGGCATTCAAAAGTTCAGTATTCACAGCCATATGCATATTTGATTTGATTTTCGTTTGCATGTAGGTACATACTTATGCACATAATTTCTTACATCTGCATGTGCATGCAAACATAAATATCAAATACCAGATTATAAAAGGGTTGATTGTGATTTTTGGCGACTATTGGCACAATATCAAGATAATTTTAAAAAGCGGTGGAAATCAAATTGGACCTCAGTTTTTCAAACACTAAAGCACCTTTAGGCAATAAGCAAATACACTTGCTACTGCTGAAATTTCCGTCGGTATGAGGAAACTAAAAATACCTCTGCGCTTTCGTGTAAGATTTCCCTAGCGCACGTTTTTATATTTAAGAATTATGTAAATACGAAATTTTTTATTTTAAAAATGTTCAGAGTAAAATTGAAAAATCAAGAAAAAACATTTTTAATTTAAAAATGTTTATTTTTATTTTAAGCACTATGAAATTTTGAAGGAAAAACTTTCGTTTTTATTCCATTAAGGCTGTGTGCCAATCGGCAACATTTTTCTCTATGGGAAAATGAGGTAGAAAATTTTACCATGTTGAGATAAAAAACACAATTTTGCTGTGCCAAACGGAATAGAAAATTTTGACAGATACAAAGATAAACTTTTGGGCGAAAACGGACAACGATACAATTTTAAAACGTAAAATGAATGTAATTGTTGATGGCAATATTGATGGAAACAGAAGAAATGTATTCATGTAATCATCTCATGTTATTTTGTTTTCAAATATTTGTGTTACTTGTATGTGTATGTAATTACAAAATGTCAAAATTTTACCTAGCCCATTGAGCTAGGTAAAATTATGACACTAGAACTCACCACGAATACTGCCAAAATTTTACTCCCTTATGTCAAAATTTCATTTTTTCTACCGATTGGCACACAGCCTAATTTTAATTTTGAATTTAAACATGTTTCTTTTTAAATCCTAAATACATTTTAATTTAAAAAATTTAATTTTTAATTTAAAAATTTTCATTGATAAAATAAAAATGACTTGGTTTAAAACGTGCATTATAAAAATAAAAATTTTATTTTTGATTCCTTTTCTCTGAGTATACAAACAAAAAAATGTGTATCAGGAAAACAAAAATAAAAAATAGATATGAAAAAAAACAAAAAAAAAATAAACGAGAAAAAACGAGCTTCAAATACCCGAATTGTTCAAATGCCCGTACAAATGTTCGAGCATTGAAAAGCATTTATTCGGGCCACTCGAAAATGTTAAAAAGAAATCGAGAACTCTAAATCAAAGTCAATGACAGAACGCAATCAGACTTTTAAATAATACAGCAAAGCAGGGCCGTGCCCACGGGGGGGGAGGGGGTTGGGGGTTAAAACCCCCCCATGACCAAATCTAAGTTGCAATGATTTTGTAAAAATTTTCAAAATACAGTTTATAAATTTTGCATTGAATTTTGACTCATAATTTTTGACAATATTAGTTACAATAATTTTACGGAAGAAGAATTGGTAAAAGTTGCAAAAAATAAGGTTGGCCAATACATAAGTTCGGCACTTTGAATTGCACTTGGAGCTTTCCGAAATTACAAAGTTGTGTAGCATATGTTCGTTTGGCATTTTTAAAAAAATTGTACTGATAACAAAAAATGTTCATTTTGTGAAAACAGTGAGCAGTTTCAATTAACAAGTACTGTAAACAGTACACGGAAAGAAATTTGTATACTTGAATCAAGAAAAATGCTTTCTTGAAATCAATTTAGAAAATTTTTAGGGAAATAAGAAAAATTGACTTAATTATTACTGGAAATAAGAAATTGAGTTTTCCAAAAATGAGACAATTATTTTCTTATTCAAGAACACTAACAAAATCTATAGAAAAAAAATGTTGAAAAAAAAATGTTTAAATAAATAAGAACATCTTTTCTTAAATTTACTTAAATGAAGAAAATCTTTTTGTTAATATCAAGAAGAATTTAAGAAAATTGGGTTTCGACGAATTGGAACAACAACATACAGCGAAAAAAAATGTAAAATGAATAAGAAAACGTTTTCTTGAGCGAAGTAAAATTTTTCTTGCTGAATTTGCATTTCCAAAGTTACATGTATTTTTTTTCATTTGCCATCCGCTTTGCATATTTCTGAATATTTTTGCAATTCTCAGATTGTTAGTGAAGCATTTGGTATAAGGAGTGCACTATTTACATCTTCATTTATATTAAAGAAAATGTTGTCATTTCAATAAACAAGTCCTAGGAAAATACTAGTTGACTAATTATGGTTTTCTAATCCCTCATGATTAGTTTTCATTTTCCTTATTTTTTACGTTTTTAATATTTTTAGAAAATATTTTCTTAATTTAATATTTAATATTTTCTTATGCCTCGGACACACATGTGGTATGAATATTAGAATATCAATATTATGATTTGGCTATGCTATGAAAATTTTCAATTAAACTACAATATGAGGGTGACACATATGTGGTATAGATCGAAATATTATTACTATACTACGATGTGTGTCTCTCGCATTACTTACTTAAGCTCGTATAAGAAAAGTTTTACTTGCAACAAAAAAATAATTTCTTAATTTATTTCAAAAAACAAGAAAAAACACTTATCCTAAGTAACCTATTTCTTATTTATTTAAAATCCAATTTTACTTGAAGCAAGAAAATGTTTTCTTATTTATAGTTGTTTTTGGCGACCTATATACTTTAATAATTTTCCTTCGCTGGCTTCAGGTCAATTGAAACACAATGTTTTTAAAATTTTTTCTATTTTCCCAATATATTTCGACCACCCACGGTGATCATCTTCAGGGGCTACAAAAACACACAAGAATAACAAAAACCATATTAATTTTTTAAAAAACTAAATTGGGAAAATACATGTACATACATATGTATATGTATGACACAAGAAAAATAACTAATAAAATTACAAAGCACATAAATATCACATAGATACATAAATAAACGAAAAATAAATTAAATTAAAAATTTTTTACACACATTGTTTTTACACGTCACATTAGTTCGACGCGGAGCTTAAAACTATTTACTTATTTACTAATAGATGTTTATATACGTGAGCGCAGTTGTCAGTGTCCGTTTTGTAGTTCAGTCTTATGTTTGTTGGTGTGTTAATAATATGTAGCATCTCCAGAGTAAATCGTTTATTGTAGTTTTGTTCTTGTTGGAGAATACTTGCTTTGTCTAAATTCGGCACATGTCCAGTAGCCGCACAGTGGGCCATGAGCGCTGTTTTTTGTGTATTTGTTTGACAATATTTTGTATCTGATTTGTGCTGCGCTAGCCTAGTCTTTAATTTCGATTTGGTTGTGCCTACATATATTTTGTCACATGGTTCGTTTTCTTTGCCATTACACGGAATTTTATATATCACGTTGCTTCTCTCAGTTTGTGGAATTTTCGACTTATTCTTATTAAATAGATTTTTTAAAGTATTTCTAGGTTTATGGGCTACTCTTATTTTTTCTTTATTATAGAAATCCGATTTTATCAGACGTTCTGATAATTTAGGTACATAGGTGACTGACTTGAAAATTGTTGGTTGCTTTGTTCTATTTTGCTGACTATTTAACCGTGCTTTATACATTAATGTTTTGATGGTTCTTCTTGGAAAATCGTTGTTTTGCAATAACAGTCTTATTTCTCTTTTTATTTCTCCGTGGTAAGTGTCATCTGAAATTTGAAGCATACGTCGGATACAGCCCATTGCTGTATTTATAATCATGGTTTTAGGGTGTCTTGAGTGGAAGTTGAGGATTCTTCCAGACGAGGTAGGTTTCTTATACCACTTTAACTTAAGTATGTTTCCTTCTCTTGTTATAAGCGAGTCCAAATATGGCAATTTTCCGTCTTCTTCTTCTTCGATTGTGAACTTTATGTTTTTGTCAAAGGAATTTAAAGTATTTAATGTATTTTGTACCTCTGTTTCTTGTACAATGGCGAACAAGTCATCTACGTATTTTGTTAATAGTCTTGGCTTTGATCCTATTTTTTCCATTGTGTTGTCTAATAATACTTCCATTACAATGTCAGCGATCACTGGAGAAGTGGGAGATCCCATAGGTAGTCCTTTCAGTTGTGTGTAAATTTTATCGTCAAATTTAAAATATCTGTTCTCCTGTATACAAAATTTAACCATCTCCATGAAAGTTTGTTTCGGTATTTTTGTATGATCTTTTATTTTTGTCCATTTACTTAATATTACGTCAAGTGCCAACTGTATTGGTATGCTTGGGAAAAGTGATACCACGTCAAAGGAGATTAATCTTTCATCGTCACATATGTAAGTATTATTAATTTTTTCTTTAAATTCTAGTGTGTTTTTTATGTTGTATTTTGAGCCCGTTGTTATGTTGTTCAATATATTTACGACGTATTTGCTTAAACTGTATGCTGGCGATCCAATTGTTGAACAAATCGGTCTAAGTGGTGTTCCTTCCTTGTGTATTTTAGGGAGTCCGTAAATTCTAGGGGAAATTGCCGTTGTCGAATGTAATTTTAATTTTTCTTCTTTTGAAATAAGTCCCAATTTAAAAAGTTTATCTACAATATTGTTATTTTTAGTTTGTAATTTTGAGGTTGGATCAAGTCTTTGCATTCTATATACGTTTAAGTCTTCTAATATGTGTAACATTTTATTTTTGTAATCGCTTAATTCCATTGCAACCGTCTTGTTGCCTTTGTCGGAACTCAAAATTCTAATGTTATTATTTTGTTTCAGGAATTTCTTAGTTTGCTCCACTGTGTCTGCTATTGCACAATCCATTTCATTATATGTGTTTGTTTTTGTATGGTTCTTTATTAGGACTGAGAATTTTGTACGCGCCTCTTCTTGTTTGTCTCTGCTATCAATCGTTTGTATTAATTCCTCTCCATCAGCAATGTATTGGAAAAGGGGGAAATTATCTCTTTCAATTGGTAAACCGAATTTTGGGCCTTTTGCAAGTAGAGCTTTAATGTCTGGCGGGAACTCAACATTTGTTTGATTTACAAACCAATCGTCATGTTTGTTGTTGTCGTTTAATATACTGTTTCGTTTTTTTCGTAACTTCTCATACTTTGAGCATTGCTTTTCTTTCAGTGTTGTTGTCATTTTGTTTTCTATGTTTTTCTCACTTCTCATGAATTCCTGTGCATCATATGTGGTCAGCTGTTTCTCCAAATTTTCGGATATTTCCTTTACCCGCTTTTCTTGTCTTCTTAGTATGTTATGTTTATGTTTAATTAGAAGGCTCAAAATCTTTGTGTGGTAGTCTGGAGATGCTACATATTATTAACACACCAACAAACATAAGACTGAACTACAAAACGGACACTGACAACTGCGCTCACGTATATAAACATCTATTAGTAAATAAGTAAATAGTTTTAAGCTCCGCGTCGAACTAATGTGACGTGTAAAAACAATGTGTGTAAAAAATTTTTAATTTAATTTATTTTTCGTTTATTTATGTATCTATGTGATATTTATGTGCTTTGTAATTTTATTAGTTATTTTTCTTGTGTCATACATATACATATGTATGTACATGTATTTTCCCAATTTAGTTTTTTAAAAAATTAATATGGTTTTTGTTATTCTTGTGTGTTTTTGTAGCCCCTGAAGATGATCACCGTGGGTGGTCGAAATATATTGGGAAAATAGAAAAAATTTTAAAAACATTGTGTTTCAATTGACCTGAAGCCAGCGAAGGAAAATTATTGTTTTCTTATTTATATAAAATCCAATTTCACTTGAAGCAAGAAAATTTTTACTTATTTATTTAAAATCCAATTTTCTTGGATTTTCTTGATATTAAGAAATTATTTTCTAAGTTCAAAATCAAGTCTAATTTTTCTTGTCTCGGCATTGATTCTAGTAAAAAATTCTTTCCGTGTACTATTCAGGACCTGGTTAACTAGGTTTTGATGAATCATAATGAGTTTCAGAAAAGTTAGAGAACATTTAAATTTATGGTGTATAGGTCTGGATATCTGTTTCAGCAAATATGTTTATCTTAGCGAAAAATGTATGCGAATGCAAACCAAAATTAAAAACCCCCCCCAAGGCTAATTCCTGCGCACGGCCCTGCAGCAAAGGAAATTACATAAATGGCTAATGGTTATGCTCTGCCTTGGGCACCACTACACTCAAGCCATTACTAAAAAATGAGTGTGTGTTGGTGCGCCTACTGTAGGATAAAGTGAAAAATTACTAAAAATAATCAGTCTGCATGCAGATGTTGAGCGAGCAGGGTCATGCGCGCACGCTTCGCGAAATTTTGAAACAACGTACATATACACATACCTACATATGTTTTTGTGTACCCACGTTATATGCAAACTTCTCGTAGTTTTGCTTGTTGTTTGGCATCTGCAAATAGAATAAAAGAATTTCAAGCAACGATCACCTAGCGACCACTTGCTTTCACGCCAGTCGAAGGCAAACTGATTATTTTTCCTAAGCGACGATCGCCAAGTCCCATCGTAAGCGCTCGTTTTACGCTCTTTATTTGTCTGTAGTAGTGACAATCGGTGTGTATACGTACACGGGCGCTTACTCTCATTTAGCAGGTGCTAAGGTTTTGCCCAAGGCTGGTTATGCTTCACACATAGGCTTGCCCAGGCAATTTATGCTAGGTCCGCCACTGATATATACATATGTACATACTACACACGTATACATAAATAATACTTATGCTACTCAACTTCTTTATTGTTGTATTATTAACTGTGTTTAACGGTAATTCATGACTTAACTTCTCACCTGGATTAGCGTGCAAGCAAGCAGCTTACACATTCAACAAACCATTTGCAAGTGCTTTCGCTCTGTCAAAACTCTGACGCATCGCTTTCACTGCGGCTTGTGACTTTTGGGGATGATGATGATGATGCTGTTGATATAAACGATGTAAATATGATAATTTCTCACAGGATGTGGCATCTAATAATAAAATCAAAGTAATCCACCGTTTTATGGTGTCGTTTTTTGTTGTTGTTTTGCTAGCAAATTTTGCACAGTGAGGCAATGAAATTAAATTTTAAAAATAAATGGCTACGTTTTTAAGCATGTACCTACTTATTGTGTGTAAGTGTAAGAGAAAATCAATTTGAGATTTTAAAATTAAATTTGCAATTTTTTTTGTTGATTTTTTTCCAGAAACTAACTCAAAAAGGGTTAAAATTCAGATTTAAATACCTATGTACATTGTTCAGACAATATTACGCTATGATTGATTCTTTTAGAATAGTTATTTTACGAAGAGGTCCTTTTGACGGGTTTTGTAGATTTTATAGCATTTAATTGGCTGTTAGAGGGTTAAAATATGCTAGAAAATTGTTCGCCGGAAAATTTCACTAGTGGTATACTAAGAGCCTATACACACTTGCGACTCAATCGATTTAGTCGGCCTTTGATTTGCATGGGAATGTATGGAAGCATTCACACTACATTCAATTAGTCGAACAACTGAAACAGTTGGATTTGCATACAACAGCCCAATTCGACTAAATCGATTGAATCGCAAGTGTAGACTATACTAAGACGAAAAATTTATAAAAAGAAAGTAAAGGCTAGAGCAAATGAAAAAAAACTTTACCTTGAAATATGCAACAAAAAAACTTATAAGATGTTCCCTTGAAATATGCAACAAATTTTCGCCATGAATCCCAGTAAAACTCTTCTGTCCCTCCTATGCCACATTCGCATAGGTATTGAAAGCGACATATTTTATTGTCCTGACACACAGCGGGCATTCGCATTCGCATTCGCGAGCATGGCATAGGTAGTGTGGGAGGAGTACGCTACTGCTACGCAGAGCAGACTAGCGACAGGAAAATATTCGTTAACCGCGCTTCCTTGTTTTTGTTTGATTGAGGAAATTTCTCATTGAGATGTTAAAAATATGTTAAGCGACTGTAACTTTTTGTTATTGATATTTGCGGAACTTTGCTGCCGTTGGTTGTTGGATAGTACATACGTACATATCGCTAGCTTAGAGTGCAAACTGTGTAAGTCCATTTTTATGAAAAAGTGTTTTTAAGTGTAGAAAGCTAGAAAAATCAAATACGCACCACGCTAAACAAGTCTGTGATATTTGTCATATTTCTACTCGTTGTTATTCAGTGATACGCAAATTGTGTAAGTCCAAAAAGCTAAGAAAATTGTGTAAGTCCAAAATTTTTATATGAACAGAAAATTTTTTTTCATTTTGAAATTTTTTTATTTTTTGTTTTTTGTCTCTCCTACAAAGTTTGAAAAAAGGACTTACACAATTTGCACTCTAAGCTAGCGATATGTATATACATAGGTAACCCAGTAGAGACTTGGTAATATTTTGTAATTCAGAAAAAAACGATAAAAATTAAATGAGAAGTAAATATTTATTGTAAACAATTTTGGACAAATTTTGATTTAAATTTGATGTATTTAGATATGTATATGTCAAGCCGGATACATAAGTAAAATATGAGTGTATATTCATTCTCGGAATTAAAGGCATGATTCATTAATCGCTATTAATCATAAATTGACAATTAAAAGGTAAATTTTGACTTTAATTTGGCTAAAGCGGCTATTAGGTAACATGATGCATCAACAATCGAATAAAACTTATCAGACTAGCCCTTAACTATTTCGAATTGTTAACCAAGCTAATGCTAGTAAAGCTGAAATCCAAAAATTATACGTTTATAGACCCTATACAGATTCCATTACTTGTCTGTTTTATGCGCAATCCTTGGTCAGGGTTACATGTATAAAATCCGCAAAATCTTGTAAATACATACAAACAAAACGAAAAAGTTCAACGTCAACATGCTCAAACATGAATTGCATAGTTAATTGATTTGTTTTTTATTCCAAACGGGATTAGGACATGGGTTTATAGATAATCATCTCGATAGTTTTCGGGGAGAATAGCAAAGCTGTGGGTTGGAGCTGTGATATGTACATGCATACATGCATTGTAAACATCGAAGGTGGGTGGGTACACTCCCGTTTCGCTACCACACTATGTTCTCTTATGTACATACATTTGTATGTATGTAACTTGGTACGTGCAAGTTGATTGTTATTTTTCTGCGCTTATGTATGTGCATACGCCGACCACCAGCTGTGTTAGGTGAAAAATGGCAAAGTGATAAACGCACAATAACAATGAAGGCAATGAGGTGGGTTGGTGGCTTGGTGGGATGTGTGTGTGGGAAATTATATGTATTACTGTTTGGCAACAAAAAGAAAGGAAGGCGTTGGTTTGTAGTTGACGAGAAATCGTTTTGGTTTTAAATATTCGCCGCAGGTCCTGCCATTTGGTTGTGTTAGGGAAAATGCGTACGTTGATCAAAGTCAAAAGTCAGTTGTTATCGAGAGTTTAAGTGAATCGGTTGCTATTAAATGCAAGTGGAAAAAATTGTGATAGTACTTACTACACACAGTTGTGCATATGTATGTGCCTACAATATTCACTTTTTTCGTTAAATAAAAAAAAATAAATTAATTAAGAATTATGTATGTGCATTTCCGAAAAGTCTGCATAAAAATTAAAAAATTCTTGGAAATACATTTGCTATTGGAAATGTGAATAAATTTGCGTAATTTGTGTGCACACATATGCAATTTTTTCATTGTTAAGCAAAAAAATATTTAAATTCCAAGAAAATACAACAATAATTCGTAAATATAAGAAAGTATTAATTGTAAAATATATAAATAAGAAGCAAAAAAAAATTAATAAAATAATGAGTGTCAGTGTCGATATGGGCGTAATGTGGCACTTCGGCGTAGGCATGCAAACACCGACGTCACACATGCATCATCAGCATTACCATCACCATCCGGTTGCTGGGCGTGCGGTTCTCTATAATGGCGCTTTTGGTGAGCAAAATAGTGCATGTGAAAAATTAAAATTTTGTTTATTAAACAACGATTTTTATTGGCTGCCAGCCTAGTCTAGTGCTTGTCTGACATATCAAAAGAGCCGGATTCTTTCTATTACGGCCAAACTTAGAAACTGAGAATAACAAGGCGCAACAAATTTTTTAACCCGGAGATGAACCTATTCTATTCTAAAAGATTTTGACGCGCTGAATCTGAATCTGGAGTCCGTTTATTCAAATTGGCTCTTGTTTCTGAGGTACCTATATATTCATGCTCAAGTGCAAAAATCGCGTTTTTCGGGTATACTATTCAACTTTCAGTATCTTCATAAGAATTTACCTTCATTTAAAACTAAAAATACACATACAAAGCACGATCATTTCTCTTAACACGTCGCCTCGCTTTTTCGTATGTGTTTTTCACGATTTGAGATATGTTTATTTTAAGATCATTACCTTCAAGGCTGATCATTACTAGAGCTCGGAAAAATAGGTGAAATCAAGCGCCTCAAAATATGCTCCTTTTTTTAGATTTTGTTTGTTTTCAGTGGCGGGATTACAATTTAAATATAAGGGGGTACCATATTGGTATGGTGGGTGAAGATTTTATCAGAAAAGTTCTTAATCATGTTACACAAATTTGCAGTTTAAATAAACATACAGTGGTGTGTGATGAAATAAAGCCAGAATAGAAAGTGATTTTATTCGTAAAATATATTTATTTATGTGTTTTTAATAATTTTAATTTGTTATATAAAAAAACCTATAACAGAAACCAAATATATTAAAGTTAAAAAGTTTGTGCAAATTCTGGAAAATTCGCCAATATTTCAGCAAAATTTTTAACTTTTGAGTAGAAATTTTATATTATTTTCTAGTATGCAATTTTTTTCGACTTGTAAATTCGCATGAAAAAAATGTAGAGGACAACTAAAAAAATTCTCAAATAACAGGTATTAGTATTTTTTATAGTAAAATTCATTTGGTAATATGCACTTGCCTCATTTTCATTAAAAATATATTTGGTTTGAAACTGTAATTGTTTTTCCTTCACGTGCGAAGATTTTGTTTAAAATTTAAGCGAGTCTCTACTAATTTTTAATTTTATCTTTATTCTTTATAATTATATATTTATTTATTATACTTTATTTATTATTATACCTTATTATTACATTTATTTATTGTAGCTTTCTTTGCAATTTTTCACGTGCAATCCATAAGAAACCTTAATAATTTATACTTGAAAGAGTTTTAGTGCTTAGCACGAAATTTTTATTTAATTCAATTTTTAATTGTTGGGGGTAAGTGGATAAAATTTTTAACTATTTACAGCGAAGGTTGAGTGTATAGCTATTTCACGATAATAATTTAATGAATAATAATTAATAATTTATTTTTCTGTCATCCTAGTAAGCAAAAAAGTCAATTGCATTCACGCGCGGCTTAGACCCGAATGCACCCCACTCTTAAACTTGCCACTGGTTGTGCTCACAAACATTACGTAGCATAATTTTAGGTGTCTGATTTTCACCTATTATCCGAGCTCTAATCATTACCTTTGCGTAGTTTTCTCCATAAAAAAAAATTTAAATTATTTGAAGCATACTTTAGGGCAGCGCGTCAAGATCTTTTAAACAAGTATCTATAGGCTCATCTCCGGGTAAGATCTTTGCTGAAATTATGTCGATCTGTGTAACTAATTGCTTAATTAAATAAAAAATAAAAGTTAGTAGAAAAGTAGCGGTTGCCATTTCATAAATCACCGCCGTCAACGTGTTCATTCGTGTATAGTTTATATTACGAAGAATTTTTTTCTCAAATCTTTATCAATAGCGACTATCATCTATCTTCTATGATGATTACGGACATATAGAGCGGGTTTTTTTTTCGTCAAAATTACTTCGTCGATTTCACCTATTACTGTCAGAAACAATAGAGTCAAAAGGAAAAATGTTTCGACGCTTTGACCGCAGAAGATAATTTGAAAGTAATTATTATTTTCGCTTCCATGCAGAATTTAGAGTGCAATTGCCGAAATAATGTCAGTAATGATATGGATACCATTAGGTTAAGTTAAGTCAGATTGGCCAGGATACAGTGCTCCCCCACATAGACCACACATGGTCCTTAGTGTTACCAACATCGTTTTGGAGGCGTTATACTAAACTTGAAATGCAAGACTTTGCAAGTTTTAGTATTTTATGTATTTATGAAGAGTATCTTGGTGACCACTAAATTCCACAACAGGGTGGAAAGTACCTACTCCCCCTTGTGGGGTGCCCCTATGTGCCCTCTTTGACATCGTCGAAAGGCCCCAACCAACCGTCACCGCCCGAAAACTTCAAAGGTCCTCGATCCAGCGCCGAATGATCCGAATCCATTCGAGCCTCTCCAAACAGCGCCTCAGCAGAGACGTTGCTAAGGGCACCCTAAATATCAAGAAATATACCTATCGCACTCCCTGTAGTGAATACGGCTTTTCGATATGTTGTACAACGTTGTGATTCTTGATCCTCCATCACGACAAAATAAATGCATTTTATGCTTTCCACCAGGCAGCTCGAACCATGACTGAGGCCGTCTCGCATCTCCTCCCCTGGCTCGCGCCTTGAGTGGACCTTCTCGACCGGCCACCAGCCTTTGCTAGCCCTCAGCGTTCTCCGCCCGCAGTCTGCTTTGGAGGAGAGACGGAGGTCCATTTCTCAGGCCAAAAATTTGTATTGTTCTTGATAGCACTAAATGTGTTTTGAGAAGTTGACTCGAATCAGCTTCAAAATTTAAAGAAATTATGACGTTTTCGGCTAGATTCAATCCCGGCAGACATAAATTTATCTTGTTTTTTTCTTGAGTGTTCTTTTATAATGCTTTTACGGTGAACCACAGTTTCCTGGTTCAAGTGAAGATATGGCACCATTTGAAACCACAATGTTTGACCATCTATATATGTACATAATATATCTACATACTATATACATACACCGCTTTGATGCAGTGGGTAGAGTGCTCGTCTGCTATGCCAGAGGTCTCGGGTTCAAACCCCAGTCCGAGCAAATACCAAAAAAAATTTTCTAATTAGTAAAAATCCAATTATTGGGTTTTTTAAGAGTAGCGGTCTCCTATCGGCAGTGGGTGGCATACCCTCCGAGTGTATATCTGCCATGAAAAAGCTTCTCACAAAAAATGCATTCGCTGTTCGGAGCGGGCATAAAACTGTAGGTCCACCCAATTAGTAGGAAAAACAAAAAGGAGCACACCTCGAATTGGAAGAGAAGCTCGGCCATAAAACTCGTCAGAGTTATAATAGCGCCATTGTATTATTATTATTATTATTATTATATTATTATATACATTCAAATGTACATATACATATGTACATTAATCTAGAGTTTTCATTCCGATTTTAAGTTATTTGTGAATCGAAATGGTTTCAATTGCTGATGATTCAACCTAGATTAAAATAGAGATATGTAATTTGCTTTTGATTTTGCCGTACATACATATAAATTAGGATGTTCCAGCATGTTCATATACATACATTGGTATTTAGTAGAGATGAGCGAAACTGCGATTTTTCGATATCTGTGATTTCGGTGATTGCTATTTTTAAATCACTGTGATTTTAAACTGCTATTGCGATTGCATGGACTGGTATAAAATCATCAGTTACCGGTAGAGATTAATTTTGCGTTTTCTGAGCGATATAACCTGTCTTTATTTTATGTTAACAAAATGATAGCAATAACAACGTATTCCGCAGTAATATCGCTGTTTGTAAATATTTTTCAAAGACAAATTGTAAATTCAATAATTTTTTTTCTTATATTTCTATATATGTACGTATGTGGTCTGCTCAAAAGTGTAAACAAAAAGAAATTTATAATGCTTATGCGATTGCGATTCACATAGGTGAACTGCTTACTTGCTACATCGATAGCAGTTGCCAATAAGTAGTGAACTGCTATTTTGAAAAAGTGATCGCAATTGCGATTTGTGATTTTTTATTCACAGTGAAAAAATCACCGTTTGCGATATATCGCTCATCACTAGTATTTAGCAAATAGACAACAAAACCCGTCAGCTACATTCAGATTTCTCTAGAATTGCATATGACTCACCAAATAGCAGCCACACAGCTTGGCTAAACTGGCACAAAAGCAAATGAAAGCTAAATACTTGCGAATACCTATGTATGTACATACATACTTTAACATTTAATACATGCAAACATTCATGCCAACACATGTACAATTTGCCTCATTTTGGTCATTTATTCCCACAGATCCCTACCAACTACTCAATGCCGCATCACACCGATTGGTTGCACAGGGTTCCGGCCAAATTCAATTATGGCAATTCCTGCTCGAACTGCTCGCCGATTCGTCTAATGCCAGTTGTATAACGTGGGAGGGCACCAATGGCGAATTCAAGCTCATCGACCCCGATGAAGTTGCTAAGCGATGGGGTGAACGAAAGGCAAAACCCAATATGAATTACGATAAGCTCAGCAGAGCGCTAAGGTATGTACAATTGTATATGAATTGAATGAGTGTGAGCGAGAAGGTCCTGGTGTGTTTGCTATGCGCAAACGCTTTCAAGCTAAAAACAAAAACAAAGAAAATGTACCATTAATGCGGGAGGGGAGATATTTTTATATGTGGCAACTTTAAAAATACACACCCCCAGTGGCGTAGTAAGAGAATTTTTCGGGGGGGGTCACAGCCAATGTAAAAAATTTACCAGAATTAAAATAAAAATTACCAAAAATCTAAAATTTTTTTTACAAATGATCAAAATGTAATTTTTTTCAGAAATTGGAAATTTGTAACGTGACATCTTTGTAACTTCTTCTTCTTCTTGATTGGCGCTTAACCCTTTCGAACCGGCTTTCAACCGCTTGAGTATATAACATTTAACTAGTTTCCCACAATTAAGTAGCTTATAACTAAAAAATCCACATTCAAATTATTTCCATTTTTATCAAGGTGTGGGTGGTGGTAAACCATTGTACCACCAGTGCTGTTGTGTGGTACAGCATATGTACCATCAGTCCTTAATCTGCTAAGAGTTATTGATTATTTCAACGAATATATTTTCTTATATTTTATTCAAATAATGCATTTTACATAATATAGGTATTTATATTCACGAAAAAATACTTTTAAAATTAATATGGAGATGTATTAATTTGATTTATTAGTCTGATAACTTGCAAAGCAACCCATGCAAAGTGGTATATCGCATATCTGGCACATTTACTTTGTTCTCGTTTGCTTTTTGTTGCGCCGAAAATTTTCACAACGTCTTCTAGTATTAATAGGAGCTGGTAAATGCATAGATATAATGCCCAGATTCTTCTGTCCTGCAGATATGTGCCCCATTGCTTGAGACCTACGTCTGGTTGCAGTTTTCTTATCTTCAAATATTAGTGATTCTGCTAATATTATTATGAAATCGATAAATTGAAGTTTTTCTCATCGGAGATCGCAATAAATGACCGAAGATTTGGCAGCGGAAATCATTAAAAGACGATAGAACACTTTTTTCCGCGGTTTCTTTCTTGTAGGACATAACAAACATATATCCCAGCAGAATTGCTATTTCCCCAGCATCACTTTTCGATATATTTGGTGATTGTTTTGCGGTTCCAAATGTAAAAATGCGTTCGTTTGTACATTTCGCGGTATATACACACAAACTTCGAGGGAAATTTTTTTGAAATACTGAAAATGGTGACGAAGTACGTGGAATTTCGAGACTTATATTACACTCACGATGTTCGTTTGTAATATTCTTAGGTATAAAATTTGGCTGAGGACAAGACCATGACCTTTGGTTCGAAGTCATGGAAATCATGTTATCTTCGAGCTCTTGGTAAAATTCTTCCGATTCATTTTCATTTACACCTTCAGCTGCATGGGATTCCCTATCGAAAGATAAAGATGAAGATATTAAAGATTTTTCGCTATCCGCATTCGAGTCCGGTTCGTAATTATCAGCATTTCCGCCAGAAAAGTCCCCACTTTCATCCCCACCTTCATTGCCAACGTCAGAATAATCTCCATAAACATCCAGCGTCTTTGCTATTTCATCTTCACACAAGTTTTCGACATATTATTTCTTTGTAAAACAAAAAACAATAAGTATGTAAAGATTGACGAAGGGTACTGCTGGTACACATATGTACCAGTATAAAGGACTGCTGGTACGTATACGTACCAGTTTTGTAAAACTCAAAATATACAATAATAAATATCCAAAATTTGTCATTATCAATACTTATCCTCATAAACGAAGTCAATATCTTTATCTGTTATATAATTTTTACTACTTTGCACTTTGTTTTGAATAACTAATACTTGCAAAAAATGTACGCGTTCGCATGCTTCGCTGTTTCACTCAAAGCTGTGTGTAAACTGTGAGCGCGAATGAGCTCCTTTTTATATGTACCATTAGAAAAACCAGCAGGCTTCGTCCGAGTATATTCTTTTCAAGTTTGAGTGCAAACTTTAGGAGTTATCCCATAATAAAATTTAGTGGTACATATGGTGTACCAGGAGGTTTGAAATGGTAAACCGTCTAGACGATTCTGGCCGCGTCCAACAGAGCGCCCCAATTGCTTCTGTTTCGTGCAGCATGGCGCCACTTGGGAACACCTAGGGAGGCAGCATCGCTGTCCACCTGATTTTCCCAACGCAGAGGAGGTCTCCCTTTTCTTTTGCGTTCAGCGGGTTTCGATAGAAATGCTTTCTTGGCCGGAGCGCCTTCGTCCATTCTCACGACATGACCTGCCCAACGCAGCCGCTGGATCTTTATTCGCTGAACAATGTTGATGTCTGTGTAAAGCTCGTACAGCTCATCGTTAAATCTCCGTCGATACTCGCCCACGCCAACGCGCAAAGGTCCATAAATCTTACGAAGAACTTTTCTCTCGAATGCTCCAAGTGCCATCTCATCTGATTTTGAAATTGTCCATGCTTGTGCGCCGTACATGAGGACTGGAACGATGAGCGTCCTGTAGAGTGTGATTTTTGTTTGTCGAGAGAGGATTTTACTTTTCAGTTGCCTACTTAGTCCGAAGTAGCATTTATTGGCAAGCGTGATTCTTCGTTGGATCTCCGTGCTGACATCATTCTTGGTGTTAATGCTGGTTCCCAGATAGACGAAGTCCTCAACAGTTTCGAATTTGTAGCTATCAACATTGACGTGGCTGCCAAGGCGTGCTGTTTCTTTGTGTGATGGCAGGAGGTACTTCGTCTTGTCCTCGTTAACCGCCAAACCCATTTTCTTAGCCTCTTTATCCAGCTTGGAGAAGGCAGAACATACGGCGCGAGTGTTAGTGCCAATGATGTCGATATCATCGGCGTAACTAGAAGTCATAAAGGAATGAAATTTTGCACAAAGAATAATATGCATTTCCGGAAGAGTAAAATTTCAACAACAAAATTGGGTTTATTCATAAAACTTTATTAAGGAGTAATACTTAAGATTATTTTATTCCATTTATTACGTGTTTTGAAGTGCACAATATCTCTCAAAACAGCGATTAATAGGAAAAAAATTAATTGAATAAAAAATATCCATATTTCGCTATTGATAAATAATGAGCGATGTGAGTAAGTACTTTTGACTACTCTTTTGTGATTTTCTGCATTTGTTACACGTATGATTGTCCAAAAAATAGTCTCCCATCATATACTCGTACCAAGACCCTTGATATCACCATTCAAAAACTATTAAGTCCTGATGAAATCTCTCACAATTTTCATCACTTTCAGCACCTAAGCTTGTAGGGAAATTATTAAGATTTTTTCTGATTTTAGGACAGTCGAATCTGAAATTTCTTTAAAAAAATTCGATTTTATTTCAAATTTTTTTCATTATTTTTGTTTTTGTAACCAAACTACTTGACCAATTTTGGAGTGTGAAGGCAAAAAATGTCTGTTGGAGCTCCCTATACCAGCTCCTCCTAGATATCAAATCGCCACGATGTCTAATAAAACTTTTTGATGCACTTATGTGATGCAATGTTTGCATATATGGCTTTTTCCACGTTTTTACCAATATCTCAAAAACTGGGTCTGGTTATTTCATTTTTGGTGGTTAAAGTTGATCAAAATTTGTCGAGTAGTGTAATTGTAGCGTTTGTTGAGCCGTAGGAAAGTGGAGGAACCGTAGGAATTTTAACACAAAAGAGCGAGTATGGGTACAAAGAATGTAAATTGTGATAAAATTCCTGCGGTTCTTGCACTTTCCTACAGCTCAACTAACGCTAAAATTATAAATAATACTTCGTGAAAAAGCGCTAAATTTCGAATTACCAATTTCGAGAAATTAATATTCTCATTGATTTTTTCCTGTAAATCATCTCTTAGTTAAAGGTGGTTTTATGGTCAGATGAATTTTATACAAAACGAATCTTTCGGGGGGGGTTTTGTCCCCAAAACCCCCCCCGTTACTACGCCAATGCACACCCCAGCAAACATTCTCGGAGCACTCATAATTTGGAGTGCGTTATGAGTCCGAAATATGTATGTGATAATATGAGCCTTAAACTTTTGTTTTTTAAAATGATAATTGTAATTCATAGATGCTGCTTCGAAAAAAGAGAAGTATAAAAGTATAACTGAAATTCAATATAATGTTAAATGCTCCACTATATGATGGCATTGGTTGGAATTTAGGTTTATGTCGCGTTCGAAACCGGAGAAGAATACAAAATAGACAGCACTATAAAGCGAACAGTGAAGGCAAATAAGGACTGGAAAAGAAGAGAATAGGCGGGGGTGAAGCTGCATTTGAAGAAGGAAAATGAAAAAAATAATAATATTTTTTATTTTTTTTTGTTTTTTTTTTTTTTTATTTTTTAGAAACTAGAAAAAAACTTTTTTTTTTTTTTTAAGCATGGATGTAACTACAGCTGTGTGGGCCGCTGTGGTGCAGTGGGTAGAGTGCTCGCCTGCTGTGTCAGAGGTCTCGGGTTCAAACCACGGTCCGAGCCAAACACCAAAACAATTTTTCAATTAGTAAAAATCCAATTATTGGGTTTTTTAAGAGCAGCGGTCACCTCTCGGCAGTGGGCGGCATACCCTCCGAGAGTATTTCTGCCATGAAAAAGCTTCTCACAAAAAATGCATTCGCCGTTCGGAGCCGGCATAAAACTGTAGGTCCACCCAATTAGTAGGAAAAACAAAAAGGAGCACACCTCGAATTGGGAGAGAAGCTCGGCCATAAAACTCGTCAGAGTTATAATAGCGCCATTGTATTATATTAACTACAGCTGTTTCACCTTAGATCCCTCTAAGACTCATCAGGTTACTTTTGCTTCTGCCAAGACTCCAACTTGCGCACCTTGCAGTACAATAACTACAGTTCTAACCGCTGAGCTATTGCCTGCCTTCGACATCTGATAGAAAATTTGTTGCTAGTTTCTTTCCTACTATAATTCGTTTCTAACTTATGCACATACATATGTACATATTTACATATTATTGTATGATTAAACATAAGTAGCGAATAAAGTGTAGGGATGTTCAAATGAACTTAATTTTTTATTTCAATTTATTTAATTTAACGAGCACAGGCCCAGGTTATATTTTATTTTTTTATTTTTTAGAAACTAGAAAAAAACTTTTTTTTTTTTTTTTTAAGCATGGATGTAACTACAGCTGTTTCACCTTAGATCCCTCTAAGACTCATCAGGTTACTTTTGCCAAGACTCGAACTTGCGCACCTTGCAGTACAATAACTACAGTTCTAACCGCTGAGCTATTTATTGCCTGCCTTCGACATCTGATAGAAAATTTGTTGCTAGTTTCTTTCCTACTATAATTCGTTTCTAACTTATGCACATACATATGTACATATTTACATATTATTGTATGATTAAACATAAGTAGCGAATAAAGTGTAGGGATGTTCAAATGAACTTAATTTTTTATTTCAATTTATTTAATTTAACGAGCACAGGCCCAGGTTATATTTTATTTTTTAGAAACTAGAAAAAAACTTTTTTTTTTTTTTTTTTTAAGCATATATGTAACTACAGCTGTTTCACCTTAGATCCCTCTAAGACTCATCAGGTTACTGTTGCTTCTGCCAAGACTCGAACTTGCGCACCTTGCAGTACAATAACTACAGTTCTAACCGCTGAGCTATTGCCTGCCTTCGACATCTGATAGAAAATTTGTTGCTAGTTTTTTTCCTACTATAATTCGTTTCTAACTTATGCACATACATATGTACATATTTACATATTATTGTATGATTAAAAAAAGTTTTTTTCTAGTTTCTAAAAAATAAAAAAATAAAATATAACCTGGGCCTGTGCTCGTTAAATTAAATAAATTGAAATAAAAAATTAAGTTCATTTGAACATCCCTACACTTTATTCGCTACTTATGTTTAATCATACAATAATATGTAAATATGTACATATGTATGTGCATAAGTTAGAAACGAATTATAGTAGGAAAGAAACTAGCAACAAATTTTCTATCAGATGTCGAAGGCAGGCAATAAATAGCTCAGCGGTTAGAACTGTAGTTATTGTACTGCAAGGTGCGCAAGTTCGAGTCTTGGCAGAAGCAAAAGTAACCTGATGAGTCTTAGAGGGATCTAAGGTGAAACAGCTGTAGTTACATCCATGCTTAAAAAAAATAAAAAAAATAAAAAAAAAGTTTTTTTCTAGTTTCTAAAAAATAAAAAAATAAAATATAACCTGGGCCTGTGCTCGTTAAATTAAATAAATTGAAATAATATTTTTTTTTGGTTTTACCAGTCACAAAATAAAAATAGTCACAAATATGAGTCCATTAGGAGTCTTTTATTACTCTTATTCAGGCTTACACGATGTATGATATTACGCTCATATCGGGCGACAACCTTAATAGGAGCGTCAGAATGAATACTTTTCCGTCAATCCAGCAATCCTTTTAACTGACAGCAGAGTAGAATTACATGTATTTGAATGACGATCGACACATTGAGTACTTCAACTTTGCCGTAACAAATATATGAAATTGAAGTATGTGTCAGTTAAACGGAGCTGGATTGCCGGCAAAGTATTCACTCTGACGGGCCCATAAAAACAGAAATACATACATTTCGGAGCTCATAATGAGTGTGAAAACTCCAGTTTAGGATTACTTTCTGATTCTTTTATGACTCTTATTGCTTGCTGGGACAAAACGAGAATTTTGTTTGTGGGTGAGTACACTGAAAAAACAACTTACTCAGATTATGAAAAAGTGGAAGACATATTTTCATTGTTCTGATGTACAATTTTCTTCAAATCAAGGAATAAAAAGAAAATTATATTCAAAACAATGAAAATATATTTTTAGCGATGAATCATTCCCATTTTTCTATAATCTCTTTTGGCTGAACCACGAAGTTGTTTGAGGGAAAAAGCTACTGATGCTTGTCGTTAGATGCTTGAACAATAGACAATAGAAGTGATCAATCTGGTTAACTTTGGCCTTTGAAAGCTCAGAAGAGATGGAATTTTTTATACATGCGACCACTAATCGATTTATTTTATATCTTAACAATCAAATAGACGTGCCGCTTTGCTGAGACAAGTCCATAAACAGTAATTCAAAGACCGAAAACAAAAAAAACACGAAATCCAATGAAAAGGTCAAGAAACCCCAAAGCCCGACCAATCCAAAAGACAGACCAAAAACCGATAAACAAAAAAAAAAACAGAAATCCAGAGAACGGTCTAAATTTATATGGTAGCTACCGTGCCCATTCTCCGTTACTATTAAAAGTATGCTTTCCTGAGGTAAAAAAAAGTTTTGTGCGACAACTGGGAAAACCTCTCCCTTTCTCTTTCCCTATCTCTTTCCCCTTCTCTATTCTTTTCATTTCCATTTCCATTCCCTTTTTCCATTTTCCCCATCCCAAGATTATCGAGGTCCACGTTTTGATTCATATCACGGGAACCCGGCTTAGGTATCACACTAAAAAGAGCTCTATGTTAAGACCCTGTGTAACACCTTTTATTTGATACCAATATCGCTCAGTAACATTCCGCAACCACCCGCGTGCACGTTTTGAGCCATATCTTGTGACCGGGTACTTAAATAACTGTTTCTCGTATACATACCTATACATATTGTATTAACTAATTATCTTGTATATTTTCATTAATTTTCACAGATATTACTACGACAAGAATATAATGACGAAAGTCCATGGCAAACGTTATGCGTACAAATTTGATTTTCACGGCTTGATGGCGGCGTGTCAAGCACAAGCGCAAGGTTGTGATGCCACCACGAGTATGTTGAGTTCCTATAAACACCATCATCATCATCATCACCATGCCAGCCATGCCATCGGTCTACACCATCATCATCATCACGCTCATCCACATCCTCATCATCCCCATCACTATCAAAATCTGCCAGCAGATCTAAACACATCAGTCGGCATTGGATTGGGCAGTCATCATCAAACGCAAATTAATTTAACAAGTACAAATTCCATGCAACAACTACAACAACAACAGCAATCAGCATTAACCACAACAACAGCGACAACAAGTGCCACATCGTCAACAGCATCAACAATTTTGCCACTGTTACAGTCCACCGTAGAATCAACATCAACATCAGCAACAACTGCGGCGGTCACTGACAAAGTAACAACAATAAGTAATAGTAGCATTAATACAGAAGATAATAATGCTAATGAAAGGTCTTCCATTTTTGCACATCCACCGCCAGCAGCGCCGCCGCCACCTCCACCTTGCTGGCCATATTCGTCGGGTTCATACAATCCTCGCTCATCTGCTAATACATTTAATTAGTTATAGCACTATGGTAGGCTTATATAATTACGTATGTAGATATGAGTGTATGTTATGTTAGGCATAAGTCTGTTTGTACATATATTTATTAACTAGATACATGTGATTAAATAATGGTACTTAAACAAGTTGACTTAAGTAAGAGACTTATTTGCTAGGCATTTGATTGGGCCAAGAGTGTAATGACCAATACATATTTACCCCCCGCAGCGTTACCTTTTCACGGCTATAAAAATATGTAACATGTATGTATGTTCATGTCTACCACACATGCATGTGCATATATGAGCTTGAGCATGTCCATGTACGAGTATGAGCTTATTCCTGTGCCGGACACAAAAGGGACACAAAAGGGTTAAAATTTCAATTGAACCTTTCACATTTGTAGATTTCTTACAATTTTGCTAGGAAAGTGTTATGAAATGAATACTCTAACAGAAACTACAAGCGATAGGTTTCCATATACAGTATTTGCTAATCAATACGCTGCTGGCAAATTTGGCGGTGATAATAGTAAAATTAGTGATTCTTTTCACCCTCTTTTTGGGTGGTTGGTTGGTTGCTTGCTAAGCGCAGAGGGCGTCTTTTTGACCTCACATTAAAGTTCCTGGTAAAGTACAGTGTGGCTGGGAGATAATCTGAAGTGGGATGAACCAAATAAAATAGCATTTTGGTGGTCCTTAGAGGTTTAACGATATTGAAAATAGTTAGTTTTATAGGAGCGTAAAAGTTTACAGTAAACGAAAAAGTATATAGCCTAGAAATAGGCAACAAAAAAGCTGATATAGCGCCTTGAAGTTTTGAACAAATTTAAATGTATGCTATTTTGTATATTTTCTGATGAATTAATTTTTAGCACTTTTGAGGGATGATAATTCGAGGAATGGGTTACAGTTAACAGTCCGTTATTTAAGTATAATACTTACCGCTGAGTATAAAAATAACTGTTTTCATGCGAACTATTTCATTTCAAGTGGTTTCGGAAAATTTCCCTTTAGAAAATTTTGTCTTTACTGTAAATATTGTAATTAGCTATAAAATAAACTGTTTTTGTGCGAGATATTTCATTTCAAATGGTTTCGGAAAAATTTCCCATGAGGGATTTTTTTGGGAAATTTTTACTATACTCGAAATATTTGAATTAGGTATTAAAAATAACTGTTTTCGTGCGAAATATTTCATTTAAGGTGTTTTCGTAAAAATTCCCTGAGGTATTTTTTTGGGAAATTTTTTTCATAAACTGTAAATATTTATTTAAGTGTAAAAATTATTATTTTTGGAAGAAGTATTTCATTTTCATGGGCTTTTTAAAAAAAATTCCAAAGGGGAAATTTTAGCGTTTACTCACTATATGGTTGGCGCAAATTCCTTTATTAAAATCGGATTACAAATTTTTCAAACCACCGCTTATTTTACCTTGATAGTCACTTTTGTTTTTGTTATATTTATTACTCAAATCAAATATGCGACTAAAATATTACTCAATACACATATGTATGTATGTACGCACATAACTACTAAAATTCCTTTAAATAGCATATAAAATAGCTAAGATGATAAAAGCAAAACTATAACAAATGAAAGCAATACGATCAATTGCTGTCGCAAGCAAAATCCATTGGAATTGCACAAACCGATCAGCGGGTATAGATGAAATAGCAGACCCCAACGGTGCTGCTGCACCACCGCCATCGCTTAAACAATCGGTATTTTCATATTGATGTTCCACCAATTCTTTGTTGCCATTATTCATGGTGACGCGCGCATCTGCCTCCAAAGTAAAATTCTCCAAAAGCAAAACTTTGCTCAAGGGGCCATTGAGTGTGGTCTTTAGGAAGTCAGGCAAGCGACGTTTTTGATTTGCTGTAGCCAAATAAAGCACACAAACAGCGATTATGGTGGATATGCTGAGCAGTAATAAGCTGCTGCTGTAAAAGAGTACTGAAAGCAGATGGAAAGGAATTATGAAGCCAATTATTACACGTAGGATATGCAAATAAGCATTTAAATACGTATGCAATTCCAAAACATGTAATTCAAATACAAACCAATCAACGGCGTATTATCCGCCAATATTGGCAGCAATTGCGCAAAATACATCAAGAATGCCGCAATCAATACAATCACCACACCATTCAACATAATCTTCTCGCCCATTTGCGGTGGCAACCAAAAACCCGACAACGTCAGCAATATAATACAGGAAGCTGGTGTGAATATCACCGCGGCATACATTGAGGAACGACGCTGCAGCTCCATTGTATACTCAATGTAATTGTAATAATCTTGTTTGCGATACGTGGCATCACCCTTGACAATTTCCCATTCGGTCGATTGCACTAATTCATTCAAATCTAAGCTTTCGAGTAGTTCCTGTGAATCGATGTAGGTTAAAGCCAAGGTGCCGACCTTCACTTGACACTTTTGCGTATCATAAGGCCAATAGCGGAAGTTTAAGCTGCAGTAGGCAGTGTAGACGGCTGGCGGTACCCACAGGAAGCTACCATCATCGGATAGCAAAATTTGTGTATCACCCAAATAATCGCTACGCTCGCCGGCGCTATTGAAGAGTGTGATATCGGGTTTCCATACTTCGTTCGGTTTGAAATGGATTTGTGTGATGTTATCGTAATCATGTGCATTCCATGAACGATTCTCATCATTCCAGCGCTGTGTGTGTGAGTAATAAATTCGAAATGAATATGTAGGTACCCAATAAGCACAACGGATTCGCCTCGAATTCGCGTCGGACTCGCTTTCTCTGATTATATTATCGCGGCAATAGTTCGCGGCGATAGATCGGCGAATCCGCATTCGTAGGAATGTCACCTATCACTAGTGATTCGAGCATTTGTTAATTCTCGGATCGCTGGCGATTCGAATTTTTTATCATTAGCGATTCGAGAATTTTTAATTTCTCTGATCGTTGGCGATTCGAAAATTTGTTGATTAGCGATTCGAGATTTTTTTATAAATGGCGTTTCGAAAAATTAAACGTTCAGAGTTTGGTTTACTGGCAATGGGTTAAATCCCATTTTTATAAAAAAAGTTTAACTTTCATGAATAACAAAAGCTTTGCAAGTTCAAGTATAAATGTAAAATTTCAGAACTATAATGATTTTTTTTAGTGCAAAACAACTTAAAAAAAATTGAAAAAATTAATATCGCGAAAATTGATTTTCTCGAACTTGCCGCGAACTCGAGGCGAGTCCGAGAAATTACGTTCGCGAAAATCTGCTTTAGCGAACTCGCCTCGAATTCGCCGCGATATCATCCTCGCGTCTGTGTTTATTGGGTATATATACATACATATGTATATGTAAAATCTATGCAAATTTGTGTTATTAACTTACTATTCTCAACCACGCATGTAAAATCATTTTGCCATTTATCTCATCAATATCAATATAATTCACCGCCATGCCCAGCGTAATATTCGTTGGCACACCATTATAGGTGGGATGTGAATTCTTATCGTAATTGATAAATAACTGCATACGCAAACGATCTATATTTGTTACATTCCAGTTTTTTGTGCCATTTGTAATGGGCTCTTGTGCTGCAAAAAAAAAAAATAAAAACTTTTTTTAAAGAAACAAATCTAAGTATAGCACGTTTTAAAGCAGGGACTTGTAACAAAACTCGTAACGAAACGAAACTCTCGTTTCTGGCGTTTCTGTTCCAAGAAACATTAAAGGATAGAAACTAAATTCGAAACCAAAAGATTGTAACGTTTCAATAAGTAACAAAACCTGTAACGAAACTAAATTAATTTTGTTCCTTGTAACAGAAACAGAAACAAAACTCCTTTGTAACAAAAGTCGTAACAAAACTCCGAAACGTTTCCAGCAGAAACAAAACCTGTAACGAAACGAAATTAATTTTGTTTCTGAGAAACAAGTCTCAGAAACAAAATTAATTTTGTTCCTTGCAACAAAAACAAAACCAGAAACGAAATTAATTTTGTTTCTCAGTGGCCAAACTATAAAAATTATCATAATACTATTTGCCGTACATTAGGATGGACTTTTTATTTTTAGGTATATAATATATATATGTATACCTGTGGCATTTTTATGTGCAAACATCTTTGCTGTAGCTACGAGTAATTTCGAAAAACAGGTAAAGTTTACGCGTATCTAATGAAAAGTTTTGGGCAGGGCTTCTACAGGGAGCCCTATTCTTTATGATTCCTAGGTCGGGTCGCGAGATATGGGTCAAAACGAGGACCCGGATGATCTTGTGTGTTTCTGAGTAATATTGGTATCTAATGAAAGGTTTTGAGCTGGCCTTCTACAATATTGGTATCAAATGAAAGATGTTGAGCGAGGCTTTCGTATAGAGCTCTATTCTAGACAGGGTCTCCACATATGGGTCAAAACGAGGATCCGGATGATCATTGAATATTTCTGAGCAATGTTGGTATCAAATGAAAGGTTTTGAGTAGGACTTCTACACGGAGCGCCGAGATATGGGTCAAACGTGGATCCTTACTCACGTTTCCTTTTTTTTTTTGAACTCAACTGGAGTTAGGAAGATATGTGAAAATTTACTAAGGCGAAATTAAAAGAAACCCTTATAATTTGCTTTATTAACTAATACCTATTAGAACCTTGTTTCGGACTATAATTGGCTGCGAGAAATGTTAAATTGACAGAAATGTAATAAAGCTTGATTAATTAAGCAAATACACAAAAAAAAAAACGCAAGTCGGATATCCAATTATTCATACGAAAGACAACCCTAATAGTCACCTAGTTATATTTTTCTTCATATCGACCCCTTTGTGCGACTTTATCGTAAGGGACAAAAGCATATTTTACAGGAGAGCATTTTTTTTTGTTTTTTCACTGTTTTTTACTGGTATATTTAAATGAAATTGAACACGCGTTTAGATGGTTAATTAATATATTGAACCTGATATCTTTTTTCTTGAAAAAATTTGCAGTTTGCGAAAAAATCATAATTTTGTCCCTTACGATAATTTCGCTCTCAATGTTTTATGAGCGTATTTGAATAAGTGTCCCTTACGATAATATTTAAAAAATATAACTGTCTTATTCCATACTTTAGTTGGTTGCCACAGACATATGTACATAATATATTATATACCTAAAAATAACATGTCCATCCTAATGTTCTGCAAATATAGTTTTTCTACTGAGAAACAAAATTAATTTCTAGTTTTGTTTCTAGTTTTGTTTTTGTTGCAAGGAACAAAATTAATTTTGTTTCTGGTTTTGTTTTTGTTGCAAGGAACAAAATTAATTTAGTTTCGTTACAGGTTTTGTTTCTGCTGGAAACGTTTCGGAGTTTTGTTACGACTTTTGTTACAAAGGAGTTTTGTTTCTGTTTCTGTTACAAGGAACAAAATTAATTTAGTTTCGTTACAGATTTTGTTTCTGCTGGAAACGTTTCGGAGTTTTGTTACGACTTTTGTTACAAAGGAGTTTTGTTTCTGTTTCTGTTTCGTTACTTAGCTGTGTAACAGAAGCCGAAACCGAAACGCGTTACAAGTCCCTGTTTTAAAGTACGTTTGTGCGCCTGTGCATATGCAACATTTCATTAGACTGACTGCGCTGCCCTTAAAGGTGATTAGTGCTTCTTCTAGTGTTTAATTTTTTACTACATATTATGACAGCAAATCACGCCCGTGGGATATATTTTTGCAATCACCGTAATATTTTCATGACCTTGCATGTTTACAATGACAAAAAGTCTAGTCACATAAAATAATTCGTTATTCCAATAATTTTTACTCGTTACTCGCTAATGTATTGCATATTCAAATGCACACATTCATAACTACATATTGTCGTTTAAACTTCATAACCTCTCAGTGAAAAAGTTTGGTCGCAACCCTTAATTGTGACAATCTACAAATGAAAGAGTAAATATATGGATGTGACATCAATTTAGCTTTCTCCGCGTAGACTTCAAAAGAAATATAGAGCTTCCCACTGACCAAATTTATGGTATGGATTGATAGAGCTGGGCGCGTTTGGCAAATCTCAATTTTGACATAGGCGAAAGTATCGCTTAGGCGGTTGTGAAGCTTAAACGACGATATATATGAATGTATATATGTAAATATGTATATGCCTCCAGTTATTTGAATGCTTACAATTCACTGATTGCAGGAGAAATACAATGAAAATGCCAAGAAACAGCGTCGGCGACCAAAACATAGTGAACGCCGTATAAGTGCGCTGCAGTCGCCGCTTGCCGGAAGTAAAAAAATTTTGTTTTATCGCAAAATTTACTCGTTGCTTTGAATGCTGTTGAACATGTAAGCGCACGAAATGAAGATTTTGTACGTGTTTATGCGTGTGTGTGTATATGTTTTTTTTTTAATATTTTTTATACAATCTTATGCAATCAAAGGATCACACGCACTTTTTTCTATATAAACAAAATCACAAACTTTCTTTAAATGATCATATTTGGTTTTATCTTTCTATAAAAAATATATCTAGATTTATGCACATATGTATATATGTACATATGTATATAACATATATGTATAGATATATAATGGTTATAATAATGTTCTTTATTTCGTTGTGTAGTGCACGCGCCCGCAATCTTGACCAAACTGAAAGAAGCTGAGTAGCCCGAGGCGTTTCGAACTCGCCCACTCGTATGCAAATGTGTGTAGTATGATTTTTAAGCAAGCAGAGGATAAATTTTATGCATACATATGTATGTACATATATATACATACATATGTACACAGTCTGATTAAGAATGAGCAGCTTAAACAATTTACTTTGCTAAATAACACAGTGCAACAGTGTTTTTGGTGACGAAAATATGTAGGTTAGGTTAGGTTAGGTTGAGGTGGCTGTCTCCGCAATTCATGAAAGCGGGGACACACTTAGGCCGAGGTGGCCCATTGTGATACCACACGGGAGCCCTAGCTTCCTTATCCCTGTTTACAAACCTTTCCGGAAAAATTAGATTCAAAAGTATGATAAGATTAGATGCCCGTGAAGCTAAACCAGCGCGTTTGTTTCATGAAGCGCAGAAAATCTAGTGTCCTTGCATTTTCCATCTCCGCCAGGCACTCGAAAAAGTGTTTATGTAGGAAGCGGTACCTGGATAGCGACAGTGCGGGGCAGTGGCATAGATAGTGCTCAACACTCTCTATTTCCTCCACGTCCCTACAGCTGCGGCAGAAGTCGTTTTTATATAGGCCCATGCGAGAGGCGTGAGTGCCCATAAGACAATGGCCTGTTAGAAGTCCCACCAGCGGACCTATAGAGAGCCGATTCAGATGCAGCACCGATACAGACCTAGCCTCATCCAGTCTAGGCCAGATTTGCCTAGAAATCACACAAGTTGACTCCTTGGCCCATCTAGCGTTAGCCTGTTCAATGGAGCGAGATCTCAACCAATGCTTGCATGAGTTAAGCGGGGGCCAACCCATGCCGCAGATGTGATATCCTGCAAGCTTGTGCCTTCCCTTGCCAACTCATCTGCAATGCAGTTGCCCCGAACGGTGCTATGGCCTGGAACCCAAATGACGTTCAGGTCGCACCTTTCGGCTAGTTTGTTCAAAGACTCCCTACATTTCATTGCAACTATAGATGTAGCATTGTTACTCTGTAAGGATTTTATGGCAGCTTGGCTGTCAGAGAAGATTTTGATAGAATTTATGTCTGGCAGATCTGTCAGGCGACGAGCTGCTTCCCATATGGCTATGAGCTCAGCCTGATAGACGCTGCAGTGATCAGGTAGGCGCAAACTTACTTTCAGATGAAGCTTTTCGCAGAAAAACCCACTTCCAACTCTATTGTTCAATTTAGAGCCGTCCGTGTAAATGTGCAGTGTATTAGGGTCGGGATCCCCTAAGTTCTTCCACTCGCTCCTCTCCGGGATTCTTGTGGAGAATTTGTTATCCCAACAAAAGGCTGGTATTGCATAGTCCAGCTTTAGAAAATTGGCAGGGACGTTACTAAGAATTTGAGCGTGCCCGAATCTGGTGTCCCTCCAGGGTTCGGTTGCATTGAGCCTTGCCGCGTTGCAGCTGGCAATGAGTTTCCCCTGTATATCCGTGGGGAGAAGAAATAGGATGGTTTCGAGAGCTTTAGTTGGGGTGGAGGGAAGGGCTCCGCTAATAAGCATGGAAGCCATTCGCTGCACTCTAGTTAATTTGCTCTTATTGGTTTCGAGTTCCAGTGCTGGCCACCATATGGTGACTGCATAGAAGAGAATAGGTCGCACTACCGCTGTGTACAGCCAATGGACGATTTGGGGGTTAAGTCCCCATCTCTTGCCTATCGCTGATTTACATGCGTAAAGTGCTAACATGGCTTTTTGGGATCGTACTTCTACGTTCCGTTTCCAGTTTAGTTTTCTGTCTAGAATAACACCAAGGTATTTAACCTCGGTAGAGAGTTTAATCTCCTTCCCATTTATGGACGGAGGTTTGAATTCAAGTATCTTATGTTTGCGGGTAAACAGAACCATTTCCGTTTTCTCAGAGCTGACACTGAGCCCGCATTTCAGAGACCAGGTTTTTACAATGTTGAGTGCATTTTGCAAAAGGTCGCTCAGCACCGGTATATGCTTGCCAGTCGCTGTCAGGGCGATGTCATCGGCGTACGCAATGACCTGGCAGCCCGTGTGCTGAAGTTTTGAGAGCAGGGTGTTCACCGTTAGGTTCCAAAGCAGAGGAGACAAAACTCCACCCTGGGGTGTTCCCCTGTTGGCATACCTAGTTATCGATGAATTACCCATTTCAGAAATAATGGCTCTTCTACTAAGAAGAAGTTCGACAAACCTCACGAGAGCCTCTTCTACCTCCAAGTCCCGTAGGGCGGTGGTAACGGCTCCCGGTAGAACATTGTTGAAAGCTCCTTCTATGTCGAGAAAGATGCCCAGTGTGAGTTCCTTAAAGGCTAGCCCCTTTTCTATCTTGGAAGTGATAGCGTGTAGAGCAGTCTCTACGGACTTGCCTTTGGAATAAGCGTGTTGAAAATGAGATAGAGTATTCGCACGGAGCCTGATATAGACATCCAGCAATCTCTCAAGAACTTTGAGTAGAAAAGAGGTCAGGCTTATCGGCCTGAAATCCTTTGAGCTGCTGTAGGAGGCTCTGCCCCCTTTAGGAATAAAGATCACCTTCGCCTTGGTCCATTCCAGAGGAATGTATGACAGGTTGAGGCAGGCTTTATAGATAGGAACAAGTAGAGGGGTTAGAGTATCACTTGCTGCCTGTAATTCAGCAGGAAAGATTCCATCTATTCCCGGAGATTTGAAGGGTTTGAAGGATTTAATTGCCCATTTTACCCTTGTGTTAGTAATTATGTGCTCCAAGTCATTAGATGTCCTGGGGTTAGAGTAGGTTCTATAAGGTTCCGAGGTGCACCCTGCGAAAATGTGTAAGTACATAAGTACGCTCAGAATTTAAATGAAAAAAAATTGCTTTTTGGGGGGTATGCCGACTACACAGTTTCGAGTGGTAACCGCTATTTAAAAAATAAATATGTACCTAATTACGATTTTTCAATTTTGACGTTTCTTCGTTTTAGAAATCGAAACTAGAACCTCTGGCATACAAAGCGAACACATACATACATACCTACCATGCTATAGTGACACCTCGCAATTAAACATCTCTTATATAAAAAAGGATGCGTTCCCTAAAGCCTGTATATATACCTATGTATGTATGTATGTCTTTCATATTGAACTAAAATTATACCCTCTTAGATAAATACCGCGAAATTGTTGCACAGTGTAATTGCGTAGGTATATAAATAAATGTTTGTTTCGAATAATCAGAGAAATTGGAAATATTTCTGTATTTATATACATGCATAGTATTCATGTAGGTGGCGGCGAAATCGCGAGGATTTTTGGGGTTTTTGAATTTCTCTTATCTAGAAAAATATGTAAATACATATGTACATAGCTACTTGTGATATATTTAAAAAAAAATCGTTGTTAATATGAGCGGGATAACTACTTTTTTAAATCTACTCAAAAACTCTCACCACCCACAAACCATAGAGTATTCACCAAACAATCATTGCCGCTGGGGCCACTAAAGTGGCAATTTGAACCTTTTTAAGAGCCAGGCCACCGGAACCCAACTTTTTGAAATAATGCAATATTTGAACCTTTTTAAAAATTCGGGCCACTTTTGGTCCTTTTTTACTTTCAAAACTATAATGTAATAAATATTTTTTAGTTTTTTTTCTTAAATATAAAAAAAAGTCTCTTTGTTACCTTTTCGTTTTTCATTGGCAACTCTCCGCTGCGAAGAAAAATCCCGAAAGAGTTATTTAGGAGTATAAATTTTTAAAATGCAAGAAAATTGTTTGAACAAACCGAAATAGAAGCATTTTGGCACAGTGTGGGGAATATGAAAAACAATTTAAATGAGAAATTGTTGTGAATTTGTTGCAAATATATTATCAAATATCTGGGAACTAAATTTTAAATCCATTAAATTATAACTTATACATACACTTGAACTAAATATATGTTTGCTCTAGTTTTACTTTGTTTTAGTAAAACACGGTTCCTTAACCTGTGAATTGCTTTAATCATTAAATAAACCACAAAAATATATAAAAATGTGTTTCTAGCTAAACAAATTTAGAGCGTTTTCACATTACTCGGTGCGGAATCGGATCGACATTTTTGGTTTTTACCGAAAGTATACCGAAACCTTACCGACCACATGTATTTCAATTGGCACTTTCATATTAGTGTTGCATACATGAAATCGGAGCGGATTAATTTCGGTATACCGCGGTAAGGCCGGTCAGTAAAATTTGAGGAATTACTGCATACATTTTTGCGGCGTAATAAAAGAAGAAGAATAAAGTCAGTGAAAATCTCGTTTCAACTATAAATTTTGCAAGCTATAATGCCTTCGTCTTCGCTGGAAGACATTATTGTTATTATTGAGTGATTTGTTGTATTTTAAAATGTTATATTGTAAATTTCGACGTTTGTTTTCTTATTTTCTGAAGATTACGCACCGAAAGTATTCCCACAAGTGTGAAAAACACAGCAACGCGGAATCGTTTCGGTAAGCTAAAAATACCAAGAGAAAAATGTCGATCCGAAGTCATACCGAGTAATGTGAAAAGGCCCTTAGAGGACACTATTTTTCCTTTTTTGGGCCACTTTTTGAAATTTTTTAGCGGCAAAACTGCAGCAAACCATAGAATATTCACCAAAAAATAGAATATTTACCATATTCACCAAATTGAACAATAACTATGGTAAGTTGGTTTGAAATTGAACTGAATTTTTTTTTGTAATTTTCATATTTTGTTTTGGTTGTTTTTCACGCAGTCAAATAGTAGGTATAATACAAGGCATTCTAATATGCAGAATTTTGAAATGTGGCAGTTGCAGGAAGCATCTACCTACTATTTTATAACCGTGACCTTTAAATACATTCTTCTACACCATGTCAGTGATTGGTTTATTTTTCTTATACCTACATACATACATATTCGTAAAGTACATACTATGATACAAATACTAAAATAAAACGAAATGAATAAGAAACACATCTATTACTCTTGTGAACCAAAGGCATTGCACGTTTTATATTTAGCATCAATTTAAGATTATCTACTTGAACAAATTAAATCACAGACAAATTATCCAACGTTGATGTATGTATGTATGTAAGTAAGTGAACATAACACTGATTGCCTGAATGAAGATCACATAAAAGTAAGTAGCTTTCTACAAAGTGTCTACAATTTTTCGTCAAATCAGTTGTATACAAAGCGTAAACGATTAATGTTCAAGAAGAAATTCGGTTTCTGTGGTCTTCTTAGTTATAAAAAAATGAAAATCTCCAAATTAAGTTCGTGCTCTTCCTTCTTCTTGTCTTGTTTATTAATATGTTCATTGGCAACATTAATTGATGCAAAGTGTAAGTTATATTAGAAAATAATATTGAAGTAGGTATAAATAATTGAAAAAAAAAAAAACGGTTAAAATGTCTTACTGGTGCCTTTTTTCTTCAACAAAAGTGTGTTGATTTTATTCACTGTACTGTCGTGTGACAGGTAACGATGACTCACCACACTGGTTATTTTCTATGGTGTGTCCAGTAAAGCTGACACATCAAACTGAGTTGATCGCTATTACAGCGCATTAAACTTGATCTGCATTCGCAAAAATTTAAATTACTTACACAACTAGCCGGACCCGTGCGCATCTTGCGCAAAAAATAACAAAACATACGTGGTTTGTGCTGTCTCGCCCATTTTAAAAAACTTATTATTTATTTGGTTTGCTGGAACTTATGGAAATTTCAATGAGTTACCTATATATTTTTGACAAAGATATCGAATATAATGTTTTTATTATACCTATATACGTAGATATTATATTTTCATATGTTTTACATACATATATGTGGTCCTTGCCGACTTGGGTATTTTTTTCCACACGTTTGCCTTGGCAAGCAAATCAGTGGCCAAAGCTTAATCGATTTATCTGCTACAGTTCCTGAGTTTTGACTTATAAATCTTTGAAAATTTGCCCCTCTTGGCCTATTTTTTTTTAATTTCAGCATATTTACGCATAGCGGCATAAGGTCAATGCATGGATGAAATTTCATCACTCGGGCTTTATTAGTGACTTAATTATCATGTTTTACGTGTTTTTCGAAATACATACATGCATATGCCTTATTTTCAACCCCAACCTTCTCTATTCCCATTAGAATCTGTGTACCAAATTTCATTAAAATATTTCTATTTTTGCGCCAGTTAGATTATGTACGGCCGGCCGTTCAATCAATTTTCTTTCATACTGATCGTTTTGATTTATGTCAGTCCATACTTATCACAATTATTTTATGGTCTTACGTACAACCGTTATTTGATCAAAAGTATAAATACATATACATATGTTGTACTACGTACACAGCTGTATAAATAAGCACATCCCATGCTGAAAAACCCCCATTCAGCGTAAGTACCCTGCTAGCATTTGGAAGAGAGTTTTATCGTCTATCTAAAATAAGTAACGTCTGAGATACTTCTAGGCGTTATTCGAAAGATATTTTCTATTTTACAAAAAAGAAAATTCCTTCCTATCGCGTATATTACTTCTTGGTGTGTATGGAGAAGGTACTTGGTATCTTGAATAGATAACTGCCAAAAAAAGCAAATTTTTTCAAAGAATTAAAATTGATTTAAAGCGAAACCAAATTGTATTGATAAAAAGTGTATTTGTTTGTTAAAAAGTTTCGTTTTTTTGTTTTCGTTTTGCACATGCTTGCAAATACAAGGGCGTTTGTTTGGCGTTTTATTGTGACGGAAATTGCCCGCGATTTTCGTTTCTAATCATGGCTCTAGCAATCAAGATTGCTACTTACATACATATATGTATGCATGGTGATGTGACCCCTGGAATTTGGTTTGATGTGCGCAGCGCTACCAAACGCGCCTTTGATTATGGGAACACGTTCGCCCAATTGTTTTGGAAACTAATACCTAACGTTATTCCGGTTATTTGATGTTCGATCCCGGTACATGCTGTGGTCCGCGCAAAGAAATTCAGGTGGTGATCACGATTGTCCTATTACATCTTTTAAAGAGTTGTACTCTGAACATGACCGGCAGACTACGCGAAGGATGAAATTAAGGTGAGTGGAAGTGATTGGAATGGTGGAACTCCTAATTTAAATTATTGCTTTATTTTATAGGAAATTGATACTACAATCCGAAAAGAGATCGATGACATAAATACTAATAATGACAAAGAGCTGGCAGTATCCGTACGTAATTTAATTTATTTTAAATATTAATATTATTGACAATAACTGTAATCTTAGGGCCGGTTTCACCATCGCCGGTTAATTTAATCGCTGGTTAGTTTGACGTAAATTGTATGGCGAGCTGTCAAATAAATTGCTTAACCGGGCAAAAATCTCTGGTTAAGTGCTTAACCGGAGATGGTGAAACCGGCCCTTAAAGTGTTAAATATGAATAAAAAGTAAATAAATAGATATGTATATGTATTTGGAGTTTTTTATTTGGGTATAAATATAGTAAGAAAACTGTAGGAGTAAATTTTAATTGACGCTTTTGTGTCTCCAAGATGGCACTAAGAAGTTACTTCCGGAAGCGTCGTATTAGTTTATTTATTCGAAACGTTTTCGTCGCTTCCAAACGAAACTTGGAAGATACTTCTAGAAGTGTCGTTTAAGACTCATTATGGACGTAACGTTGACGGGGAACAGTTTTTCCCGAACGAAGTTAGGAAAAAGTTGAGAAAGCGATATCTTCCGTGATTGAATTAAACTTCTTGAAGTAACTCCTTCGTCTCTTCTACGATAATAAATGTTGGCTGGGTAGGAATACACACGTGTTCGCCTAAAATAATGTGATGTTTACATACAAACATACAGCTGAAGCTTATAAGTGTTTTAAAATAAACATGACTGTTCAACTGGAGCGAATCTACATTTGAAATTTGTATTTAACTCTGCACTCTTGTTAGAATAAAAAACTCTGAAGGTATAGTTTTAGGCGCAAATCTTTTAGTTTAAATTTAAACATTTTATTTTTTGCAAAATACTATTAAAAAAGTACCACGCCCAATAAAACACCGTTTCACATGCATAGCTAATTTATACCTTTAAAACGATGCCTTACTTATTAATTTTGGTAAATTATGTGAGCAGAAAAAGGGATATTTGCAAAAAAAACCAATTAGAAATAATATATATGATTTTCTTGTTATTCTTTTAATTTATACCAGTTTACTCCGCATCGGTTGCACGTCGAAACCTCGTCACCGATTTGTTTGTGAATTATGATGCTGCCGCTAAGCCAGCATCGAGAGGCGAATGTATTAAGTTGCATGCAAGTTTGAAACTGCAACATTTTGACTTTCACGAATCGGATGGTTCCTTTCACTTTGTGGGATTATTAGATGTGGTGAGTATGTGCTGATATGTCCTTAGAAATTAATTCAGTTCCATAAACACACTCTTAACCCTCGGCAGACAACCGACGCCAAGTTAACGACCCAAATAATAGTAAAAACGGAACTTGTTTTCTCAACAATCTCTTTTTTAATAATTGCTTTAATTTTGGCGCTTTTTTATGACAAGTTTATTTCACTTATTATTTCAATAGTCATGGCGTGATCCCAAATTGGGTTGGAACCCCAACGATTACAATAATTTAAGTCGTATACTGGTAGAACGAAATTTGATTTGGGTGCCAGATCTAGAGGTACATATGTATGCATGCAAGGCTTTCTTTTATAATAAATTTTCTTTGAAATTGAATACACATTCTCAAGCGCAATTCGCATTCCATTTCCATTTAGGTTTACAACAATGCTCCCGATAAATTCCTTCGCATGCATGATAAAGGCATTGTTCTATTGGAACACACCGGCATGGTACTCTGGAGTGATAATATCGAAATAAATGTATTTTGCACAAATCGTTTGTACGACTGGCCACACGACAGACACGAATGTAAATTAAGTTTAGGTTCATGGACCTATGATGGTTTTGAAGTGGATTTTGTAAATCACACAAATTTAAATGCAACATTAAGTTTTGATCAGGTGAATATGGAGAATATGGAATATAAAGTAATCGAATATGGTGTAGAACATATTTCAACTGTTTACAAATGTTGTGTTGAACCCTATATCACCATGGAATACCATTTGACATTTGAGCGGCGCTGTGCATATGCTATTGTCTTTCGTGTACTCAGTCTTACCGTTATAATGTTGTCGCTGCTGACGTTGTGTATGGTGGCGCGTGACAGTTATAAATTGTATATTAACGGTTTAAATTTTATTATCATAACATTTGTTTTGATATATTTCGCTCACAATGTTGGACAATTTGCACATAGTACGCCAGCAATTGGTGAGTGTAAATGTTGTCATTGCTCTCTTATTCGTTGCCCTCACTTTCCTGCTCTTGCTTATTAACTAATTTATAACCTTTTCTGCTTGGTTTTTTATTTTTTACTTTCAGTGAAATTCTTCAGTTACACTTACATAATGGTTACGCTACAGCAAATACTTGCCATTTTTTCAATATTCGCAACTTGTGCCACATATCGTGGCAAACTCCATTCCGTAATATCGACTTTGCTACGTTCTACTGTTGTTTCTTATATCACGCCACCACGCAGAAATATGAAAAATTCATTACGCGAAGCAGCAGCGATCGATTTGACAATGGAGGATGTGTCACATCAGGAGTCTAGCAATTTAATAACAACGGATGATACTCCCTATGAGTGGATGCAATTGGCCAGCTTTCTTCAAAGTATTGCACTCTTATTATTTGTTGTGATTTATTTAGTTTTAGCTACAATATGTTTTGTGTAATCAATGTATTGAATTATACTTTTTTTTTTTGAACCGAAACCGATTCTTAAAATGGCCTTTTATGGTGAAAATATTTAAATTACTCCACCATGATTGCATACTGAAACCAGCGTTGCCACTTAAAAAATTTTAAATTTACCAAAATACAAAATAAAAGTAGCCAAAACTAGAAACAAGTAAAGGCTGGTATCGACCTCTCAAGAAACAGCTCAAGAAATTTTTGGATTTATTTCTTGAGTAAAAAATAGTAGTAGGCAAGAAATTTTGACGTTTAGTAATCCACGGTGAATACCAAGTGAAACGAAGAGGAGCATCAAAAACGTAAACAAAATAAGCCTTTTTGTAAACATAAGCAATTGGTAAGTTCTTAAAAAATATTAAATAAAAGCTTTAAATATATGTTTTCAATAGTTTTATTTTGTTGTTATTTTAGGAAATCATCGAAAGCGACGAGGATGACCTTATATTACTGGTAAACTGTGGTATATTGATGGCCGGAAAAGAATAAAATATGAGAAATTGATGCCAACTATGCCCTTGCATCATTAGAAAAATTGTGCATTCTATTTTTCGTTTCTTTTTTGCCATTTTCACTAACGATTTCCACGATTTTTTTTCAACACGCAACTAACGTCAAAATTTCTTTAAGAAATAAATGCTCCGTGATATATTTCTTGGCAAAACCTGTGTTGCTGTGTTCGCATAACGTTTAAAAATAGTATTAAAAAAGTGTACTAAATTTCTTGAGAGGTCGATACTCGCTCAAGAAAGTTTCACAAGAAAAATTTCTTGAGCATTTCTTGTACGTCATCTTATATGAAACTTTTGCGTTTCTTGAGAGGTCGATACTAAGCTTAACCAAAATAAATTAATGATATAGGCATATGTTCCATTAACGTTAGGGCTATTTATTTGGAAGCAAAACAATATATACGGTTAACAAAAACTAAAATATATCAATTATTTTACATCTTTAAGCCTTAAACAGATCCAACGTTGAGCGAAATATCGTCCGTCGTAGCGTTCTATCAACATTTAAAAACACGGCCAGGTATGAAAATGAACAGAGCCAAAAAGCTGACGAAAATCGCCCGACAAAAATTCGTCAGATTAGATTTATTTCTAATATGGTCGCTGGCTCTTCCCAAATAAATTATTTGGACTTAAAAGCTTTTTAGTGCTTAGCACGAAAATTACTTAATTTAATTTTTTATTGTTGGGGGTAAATGGAAAAATTTCAACAACTATTTCCAGCGAAGGTTGAGTATAGCTATTTCACGAAAAAACATTTTCGATCATTAGCACCCTTTTCGGAAGTGGATGCTCCTCACGAGGATCGAACTCGTGATACACTCTTATCTTCAGCCGAAATGTGCGAACGCTTTTACACGCTCGACCACTGAGACTCTGTGAAAGCTGTTGAATTTTTCCCACTTCTGCCTTATTCATTTTCCTGAAAAAGCTTTAACGTTCGCTGGAAATCGTTGTTGAATTTTTTCCATTTACCCCCAACAATAAATTATTTGGAATTTGATAAAAAAAAATACAACAAAACAATTTGGATAACAAATATTTTAGTTTGGAAAAATTTAAAGCGTATTCCTAAAAATTGAATGTAACCGTGGTGTGCCCAATACATGGACCTTGAAGGTAACCAAAATCGGCCGAAAGTAACCACGTAACCAAATGAAAAAATTGTAACCAATTTTGGTAAAAAGTAACCAAAGTGGCAACGCTGACTGAAACGACCTTTTTATTCAGCAAAACACTTCGTTAGAAAAAGTAAAACAAAACGACAGCACTGAGCTGCAATCGATTTCTAACGATTTTAAGCGTCATCGATATATCCTTCTTATTTACCATTCCTAAATGTTACATATGATTGCTGAGGACGAAATTGATTTTCACAACAATGAATATCCAAACAGAAACACCTACCACTACATTCAATCCGAAAAATCCGCACAATTTAGGTAAGTAATTATTTACTACTATCGCCATGCACACACATAAAAAAATTAACACCGCCCTTCTACCATCAGGCGATCCAAATGACAAATCTTTGCGTAAGGTGGAGATGGATGTATTGATACCAAGAATTATGCGAGACCGGGCGAAAGAAATCCATTGCAATAAAGAAGTTAAAGAATTTGAAGCATGTTGCAAAGCAAGCAATATACTCATGGTTGTAAAGTGCCGTAATGAAAATTCAGCGTTGAAATCATGCTTGGGTCAATGGTATAATAACGAAGCATTCAAAGAAGAATGTAAGCAAATTTATTTGGATGAACGATCAGAGTATCGGCGTACTGGCATAGCAAAGAAGCATCGTGTACAAAAAATGTAAATTTGGTTGTTGCTTTAGTTTACTTTGTTAACGTTTTATTTTGTACAAATGAAGCGCTGTTAAATCGTCGCACTATTGTTTCTGACACTGTAAATTGCATCATGTCCAAGTAGGGATCAAGCCGCGT